>JAHRIG010000622.1:0-30937 GCA_020311275.1 Eira barbara
TGTAAAATGCTAATGAAAGAAATTGAAAATAACACAAAGAAATGGAAAAAAATTCCATACTCATAGATTGGAAGAACAAATAATGTCAAAATGTCTATACTACAGAAACCAATCTACACATCTAAAACAATCCCTGTCAAAATACCACCAGCATTTTCCACATAGGTAGAACAAACCTAATATTTGTATGGATCCCAAAAGACCCCAAAAGCCAAAGAAATTCTGAAAAATAAAAACAAAACTGGAGGCAACATGTTTCCAGATTTCAAACTTTATTACAAAGCTGTGGTCATCAAGACAGCATGTTACTGGCACAAAATTGGAAACATAAACAAACGGAATAGAATAGAAAATGAAGAAATGAACTCACAACAATGTGGTCAACCAATATTAAAGTAGGAAACAGTATCCAATGGGAAAAAAATAGAGTCTCTTCAACAAATGGTGTTGAGAAAATTGGACAACAACATGCTGAAGAATGAAAAGAATACTTCTGCACATCACAAACAAAAGCAAATTCAAAATAAATGGAAGACCTAAATTTGAGACAAGAAACCATTAAAATCCTAGTGGAGAACACAGGCAATAACCCCTTTATCATCGGCCATAACAACTTCTTACTATATATGCCTCCTGAAGCAAGGGGAACAAAACAAAAATAAACTGTTGGGAGTTCATCAAAATAAAACTTCTGCACAAAAGGAAATAATCAACAAAACTAAAAGGCAACATATGGAATGGGATAAGACATTTGCAAATGTTTTATCAAACAAAGGGCTAGTATCCAAAAATCTATAAAGAACTTTTCAAATTCAACACCCAAAAAGCAATAACAAAAATCCAGTCAAGAAATGGTCAGAAGACATTAAAATATATTTCTCCAAAGAAAACATACATGGCCAACAGACATGTGAAAAAATTCTCAACATCACTTGGTATCAAGAATATACAAATCAAAACCACAATCTATCACCTAACACCAGTCAGAATGGCTAAAATTAATAGCTTAAGAAAAAAACAAATTTTATGAGGATGCAGAGAAAGGGGGGGGTTCTCTTACACTGTTGGTGAGAATGTAAACTGGTAGAGCCACCCTAGAAAACAGTATGGAGATTCCTCAAAAAGTTAAAAAATAGAGTTACCCAACAACCCAGCAGTTACGTATTAGGTATTTATCCAAAGGATATAAACGTAGTGATTCCAAGGGACATTTGTACCCAAATGTTTATAGCAGGAATGTCCACAGGAACCAAACTATGGAAAGAACCCAGATTTCTGAGGACAGATGAATGGACAAAGAAGATGTGGTATATATGCAACAGAATGTTATTCGGCCATCAGAAATAATGAAATCTTACTGTTTACAATTATGTAGATGGAACTAGAGAGTATTATGCTAAGCAAAATAAGTCAGATAAAGACAAATACCATATGATTTCACTCATACATGGAATTTAAAAATCAAAATTAATGTATATAGAGCAAGGGAAGACAAAGTGAAATAAGATAGGATCAGAGAGAAAGACAAACTATAAAAGACTCCTAATGCTAGGAAACAAACTGAGGGTTGCTGGAGGGGAGGTGTGTGGGGGAATTGAGTAAATGAGTGATGGGAATAAAGGAGGACACTTGATGTAATGAGCACTGCATGTTACAGGCAACTGATGAATCACTAAACTCTACGACTAAAACTAATAATACAGTATATGTTATTTAATTTATTTTAAATAAAAAATAAATAAAATAAAATAATTTTAAAAATGTGAAAAGGAATTGAAAAAAAATAAATGAAAAAAAAAAGTAAAAAGTGAGCTAGATCCTATTTTCCCCTATAATTGAAACTTTGTAGCACTCTGTGATCAGTAAACTTTGTGTAAGCAAGTTGTTTGTGTGGACTTCTAGGAGATGGACATGTTGTGCTGATTCTCAGGTGGATATATTTTAGTAGTTATGTGCTTCCCAGGCACAGGGGAATGTCCCCTCTCTTCAGTGATCCCTCACAGAAGACCAAACCATCACTCTTGTGTCCCTGGTTTCTGTCATAACCCTGTATTCATTCGGCCTGTGTCTGATTTTTTTTTTTTTAACCTCAGGCACACAACTGAGTTTCAAAATTAAGTTTATGTGCAGACCCATGCTGTTCATTCTGGGGAGGGTCTCACCACATTTTTGCCATTTGCCAGGCAGTCCCAGGAAAGCTTCTTAATTTTTTTTTTTACATTTAAAATTATGCCTTCCATAAATAGAGGAATTTTCAGTTCTTTCTCCATATTTCTATGGATTTTATTATGTTTCTTTTCTTTTTACAGTGCCTGAGAGTTATAGTAGAAATTTTAATGGCAGCTATGTGGATTAACACTTTTGCCTTTTTACTTATCCTAAGGAAAAAAAAATCAATGTTTCATTAAGTCTGATGTTAAGTTTAAGTTTTGTGTAGATTAACTTTTTAAGCTGTGTATGCTGATAGAGTTGATTTGCTAATATTTTGTTGAACATTTTAGGTTCCATAGTCATAAAAGTTATTGTTAGTTTACTTATATGGTTCCATCTTTGTAGGGTTTTGGTATTCAAAGACAGCAAAAGGGGGTCAAATTATGCCTTCATTTCATATCATTCTGACTTATTCTTTAGCCACTAGTACAAGAAAGCTCTTGGATTTTAATGTATCCATGGTTCCTTTGGACCCATGCAGATAATGCAGGATAGCATTCCTATCTTAAGATCAATTGTGCTATATAGGATCATAAAATTATAGGAATGATGTATCAACATATTCATATATCCTAGGGATTAGAACAGAGAGTCGGGGGAGCATTTTTTGTAATTTTTCCTACATCTATGCACAGTAACTGTAAGAGTTCTGACAACACTGAGTCCATCTTTGGCTCTTCAATTTTTCATGCACATTTCAATGACCTCCCTTGGGGCTATGTGTTCTACGTCCATGGAGGTTAACATATTCCCTCCCTGGAATGTGGGTAAATGTTTTCTGATCTTCCCTAAAGTTGTGCATAGAAGATAGCTAGCTAGATGCCACTTTAGGTAACTAATAGCGGTGACTGAAAGCTGTCTCTTTGGTAACTAGCAGAGAGCCTCTGGTGTACAGATGATGTCACTCAGATAATGCAACTTGGAAAACACCTGCACCTTTATAACTGGTAATGGAACCATGTAATTCTATGTGGAATAACACAGATGAAGTAGAATGAACCATGCACTGTGCTACAGCAAGATTCTCTTTGCTATTCTTATTCAGACTTACTCTAGTATAAGCTTAAGAATTCCCTGGCAAGTAAGTGAGCAACAATATTACAGTGAAGGTCAGGGTCTGTAGAGTTTTACTCCAAAACTAGAAAGTTCACTAGCTCAGGTTCTATATGCCAATATTATATTCCCAGTTTGTTTTTTCTCCTGGGACACAACAGATAACCAGTCTTCCTTGTGTTCATGGGTAAAATCCAGAAAATCCCCAGGAGTGGTATGTCACGTGGTAGAATTTAATGAAGACAACAGAAATGATACTCAGAAAGGCCACATAGGCATTATATGTTAAACAGTTAAAGTTGGGATTCCAATACCAGGTAAATAACTCTGACCATCTAAAATGATGTAAAAAGGTCTATAGAAAATTTTGATAAATCTCAGGATTACTAATAGAAACGCAGAACAATAAATCATGGAACACTACATCAAAAATTAATGATGTACTGCATGATGACTAAGATAACATAATAATAAAAAAAGAAACAACAAACAGCAAAAACAAATTCTTGATTTCTTCCTCTGTTTGTGGCATATATAAATAAAAAGTTATAAAAATTATCTTTTATAGACTTAATCTTCCATTTTATAAGAATGTGCAGATGATGGTTTTATATTTTCAAACTTTTTATAGTGAAATCCCATATAAGTAAACTGCATAAAACATAGTGATGTAGGCATAATCACATTTTTCTATCAAATACATTGTTTTGTTTCACTAGTTATATGTCTATCATAATAATTTTATATGTTATTCCACTATATATATTGTCAAAGTGTATATATCCACTCTAATAAATACTTAAGATGTTTGCCCACCTCTTCCAAATAATGCTAGTACTAAACATTTTTGGAAATATCTTTTGTAGCACATACTTATGCATTTTTGCTTTGTAAATACTATGTCGTGGAGTTGTTATTTTACAATTAAGCACATGTTCAAATTCAGTAGATACCAACATATTATTCTCACCAGTAGCATATGGAAGTTGTTTGCTTTACATTCTGGACAACACCTAGTGTCACTTTCTGATGGTGCACGGGAGAAGAATGAGGCACAAACAAGTCAGCTGCAAGAAAATGGGAGCAGGGGATAACAGTAGAAAAGACTGTCACCCCGAACGACTCCTCGGTCCTGTATTTATTAGATATAGACAGTAATTAACAAAGGAGCCAAAGAAGGATACATATTAATCGTATGTGTTGTAGATAAACAAGAAGGAGGGCAAAATATATCTGGTCAAGCAGTATAAAGTTTATAGTTGTGTAAGCACATTTAAAGGGATCATCTAATTAGTCACAGGTGCTCTTTGGGGAAGGGGAGATAACGGCAAAATGAAGCAGGAGGCGTTTGGCCCTGAGCAAGCCAGGCATCCCCAGCTGCTTGGCTTTAAGGGTGTAAATGGTCCTCCCTACCACCAGGCCTGTTGCCAGTATATGTTTTTCTTAAGGCTATATCTAAACATGCTTGGTAACTAGTATAATTTCTCATAGGTTATATTTTAAGTAATACATTTTTCTGAGAGACAGTTACAATCTAGCATTGCCTTTAATTTTAACTGTTTTGGGGGAAGTATAATGGTTTCTCATTGTGGCTTTTATCTGAAGATCTCTGAGGTACAAAGAAGCTCAGTGCTGAAGTTGAAGCTGTTGGTGCCTTGTTCACAGCCCTCCATATTCACCATTCTGCTACAAGATTATGACTTATCACTACACTCTTAGTGAATAGCATTGTGACTATATGTCCAGTTCAAAGATCATGCTTGCCCTCTCCTTTTTTTTTTTTTTTTCCAAAAAAAAAAAAATGGGGACTCAGTGCTCCGGAAAACATTTTTACTAATGACAGACAATGCAGGTAAGAAGTACGTCATGGCCTGCAATTGCACTACTGGGCATTTACCCAAAAAATATAGATGTAGTGAAAAGAAGGGCCATCTGTACCCCAAGTTCATAGCAGCAATGGCCACTGTCGCCAAACTGTGGAAAGAACCAAGATGCCCTTCAATGGACGAATGTATAAGGAAGATATGGTCCATATACACTATGGAGTATTATGCCTCCATCAGAAAGGATGAATACCCAACTTTCATATCAACATGGACAGGACTGGAAGAGATTATGTTGAGTGAAATAAGTCAAGCAGAGAGAGTAAATTATCATATGGTTTTGCTTATTTGTGGAGCATAAGAAATAACACAGAGGACATGGGGAGATGGAAAAGAGAAGGGAGTTGAGGAAAATTGGAGGGGGAGATGAACCATGAGAGAGTATGGACTCTGAAAACAATCTGAGGATTTTGAAGGGACACAACGTGGGAAGTTGGGTGAGCCTGGTGATGGGTATTATGGAGGGCAGTTATTGCATGGAGCACTGGATGTGGTGCATAAACAATGAATTCTGGTACACTGAAAAGGAATAAAAAAAAAAAAAAAAAGAAGAAGTATGTCATGGTCTTGCTGAATAAAGGAATAAATTACCAGTGGAATTGAGCCTCAGGTCATATCACTGGTAAATTTCTCATTAATGTGTCGAGACCTCTTTCTTCCCACTCTCATATTAATCCTCAACTTTAGTACTGTAATTCCTTAGATAAGACCCAGGTAAAGTACTTACATTTAAAATCTGTTCTCAGGTCTGCCTCTGAAGGACATACAAAAGAAGGCAATTTTCTTTTTATATGTTTTTGACCATTTGTTTTTCATCTTAAAAAAAAACATATTAAAAGTTACATACGTTTTTGGTAGGTATGCTGTAAATTTGCTATTGATTTGTAGAAATACTTTGTCATTTCGACATGAATCCTAGACCAGCTTTTTATTGTTAATAATATACACTCACCCTATTTTATCTCTTTCTTTTGCATTTTTCTCCAAAGGTGTATAATGATGAACCTGAATTTTTAATTTTGATACAGTCCAATTTCTTCACATATTCCTTCTATTTGATGCTATTTTTTTTAAACATATCCCTTTAGGGGCTCCCTGGTGGCTCAGTTGGTTAAGTATCTGTCTTAGGCTCAGGTCATGATCCCAGGTCCTGGGGTCTGGTCCAATACCAAGTCCCTTGCTCAGCGGGGAGCCTGTTTCTCCCTCTTCCCACTGCTGGTGCTCTCTCTCTTGCTGTATCTCTGCCTCTCAAATAAATAAAACATTTTTTGAAAAAGTATCCCTTTATCTTGATTTCATTAATTTTTTTTTTCCAAATTGATCTTTAGGATTTTATATTTAGACTCCATAATACACTTGGAATTGATTCCTCTGTATGGTATGAGGTAAAATTAGCAGGGATTTTATTTTCTTGTGATATGCATTTTCAATTGCTTTTGGTGCTATTGAATTAAAACCTGTTCCCTTGGGAACAGCCCTGAGTGGCTCAGTCAATTAGGCATCTGACTTAAACTCAGGTCAAGATCCCAGGGTCCTGGGATTGAGCCCAGCATATGGCTTTCTGATTAGCAGGGAGCCTGCTTCTCCCTCTCCCTCTGCCTCCTTCTCTGTTTGTGCACGCTCTCTCTGTCAAATAAAAAGCATATTTAAAAAGAAATAAAACCTGCTCCTTTCAAATAGATATTAAATTTTTGTCACAACCTGTGTCCAATTCTAGTCTTTCATATTTCATTGACTGATTTAATATTTTTATTCAAATGATAAAATCTATTAAGTGCTGTAACTGTCTAAAATATCTTAATAAATCACAGCCTTATCTCAAATTGTCTGTAATCTTTAAAATTATCCTAACTTCATATATATACATATAAAGTTGTGTTTCAGTAAAAATTGAATCAGTAAAAGTTGTGCTGATTGTTTCTTGATCCATAATGCTACTGTAAAAGCAATATTAAATTAAGCAATTTATGTTTTTTTTAAATTTACATTAAATGTAAGCTAAATTCTTAAAACAATTGGTATTATTAAATATTTTAAATCAGTCCTCATCCAACTATACTTTTATTTTTCTTTAGCATTTACTCTTTTAGGTTTTAGTCAAGTATTTTGGCTTGTTCTTAATTTAAGTATCCTAAATTATAAGTTAGTGAAGAAACTTAAGTACACAAAGTACTATCAAGAAATATTACATCTAATTTGGATAAAAAAATTCCATGTTAATAAAATTTATTAAAATTTTAACAATTTTAGGAGTGCATCATATATAATGGAGTCCACACACTGCCTTCTCTTATAGCAATGAGGATAAAATAACATATGAATGGAAATAAACTTGAAAGTCTTTTTGTAATAATATTATAGCTGATAGTCTATCACCTAATATGAAGTTAACATTTCTATTTAATTTAAAGATAATGACATTAATTTGATGTTTTATTTATTTACCTCATTATCCAAAGTATTATAAATTTGTCAAATCATTTTAATTAATTGTTCACTGACTAAATGGAATTTCCACAATTCTCATGTTCTTCTCCAATTTGTGGTGGAACCATACTTTTTCATAGCCCACGTTTTTGTTTTTGTTTTTGTTTTTTCTTAAGCAGGCTCCACAACCAGTGTGGAGCCCAACTCAGGACCCGAACTTAGGATCCCGAGATCAAGTCCGAGCTGAGCCCAAGAGTCAGATGCCTAACTTACTGAATTAGTAACTTACTGAATCCCAATTGACCACATTTTTATTTAGCCTTGGTTACTACCTGAACAATGAAATTTGTCTCCTCTTATCAGAGCAATTTGAACATTCTTGTTTCTCAGACTATAAACTAAAGGATTAAGAATGGGTGTAAGGACAGTGTAGAGAAGTGAGAAAATCTTGTTCAGACTGAATGTTGTTTCTGATGGTGGTGTCATGTACATCACAACCAGAGTACCATAAAATATGCTTACAACAATCAAGTGGGATGAGCAGGTGGAGAAGGCTCTGTGTCTCCCTGTAGAGGAAGAAATCCTTAAAATGGAGGAGAGAATGAATCCATATAACAATGTCCAAAAGAATGGAGACAGGGATAAGAATGATGAAGCAAATGCTGCCTTCTCCACTATTGTAGTGTCTGTGCAGGAAAGCTTCACCAGTGGGAAGAAGTCACAAAAGAAATGGTTGATGATGTGGGGACCACAGAAAGTTAAAGAGGCAAGAAAGGCTAGCATGACTCCAAGGAAGAGGAAACCACCAATCCACGAAGCAACTGCCAACTTGACACAAACTCTGCTGTCCATAAGTACTGAGTATCTCAGGGGCCAACAGATGGCCAAATAGTGATCATAGGACATGACACCCAGAAGGAAACACTCCACAGTGAGCAGAGCACCAACAACATATAGTTGCACCATACAGGCAGTAAAGGAGATAGTGACACCACCAGCTAAAACCTCCCACAGCAACTGGGGAACAATGCTGCTTATGGATCCAACATCCGCACAAGATAAATGGCACAGAAAACAATACATTGGAGTCTGAAGATGTGAAGTTTTCTGGACAGCGAGGATCAGCAGCAGGTTACTAATCAGTGTGACCAGATAAAGGCTGAGGAATAAAGAGAAAAGGAAAGCTCCACCTTCTTGTATGTCCCCAAAACCAAGTAGGATGACATAAGCAACTGTGGACATATTTCTTCTTTGGTTTTCTTCCATCTGTGAACTATAGATTAAAAACAATTATAGTATAATGAAATAATTTCAAATGAGTTATTTCCAGAGGAGCCTCTTGTCACAAGCCAGGACTACAACATTGTCCCATAAGCTCAATGATGTTACTTCCATCACAGATTATAGTATCATGTCCTCATTTTTGAATCTGAATGTCCAAATTGACTAGAAGCCAGGAGAGTTTGGGGGAGTTGCTGAAATGAAAAACATGAATTAGCAATCTGACTTTTGTTAATTGTGGTTATCTGTGATTCTCAGTAAATCTTTATATTTGTATTTTCAACTTGGCTGTGGTGATACACAAGTCTTTTTCATTCACGGTTCTCCCTAAAGTGGTACAAAAGCACTTTTACGCTAAGAATAATTCTCTTATATAAACGATATATTTTGTTCCAGAGAAAATTATAAAATGGTAACATTTGGCTTGGTTTCCCTCACATTCACTTTTTTTTTTTTTTAATGCTTTTTGGTTCCTTTGGTTATGTCAGATGTCATCATGCTAAGGCACTTTGGGAAGGGCTTTACTTACACAATTTTTAGTCAATCCTTGAAAAGGTACATCTATGAATTTCTCCAAGATGTTGTTCTCAGGCCATAAGTTTCTCTGGAAAGACATTTACATTAGTTCAAAGGTAAACATGTACCCCAAAATTTATAGCAACAATTTCAAAATAGCCAAATATGGAAACAACCCAAGTGTCCATTGACTAATAAATGGCTATATAGACAGATATAACTGTATAAATAGATATATCTATATGTATATGTAATGGAATAATAATATATGGAACATTATATATATATATATAATGGAATATTACTTGGCAATCAAAAATAATGATTTTTTTCCATTTGCAATGATGAGGATGGAGCAAGAGAGTATTCTGCTATGCAAAATAAGTAAACTGAGAAATAAAAAATATATAATTTCACTAATATGTGGAATTTGAGAAACATAACAAATGAGCAAGAAAAGAGAGATTTTTAAATACCATGCTTTTTTGAAATTTTTATGAATAAATTTTTAATTTTGGAATTACGAGCAATTTGAGACCTGGCTGTGAGTTGTGTCTTTGATCGATAACCAGTACCATTCACTCCTCCTCCATCTCTTTTCCCTATGCTTAAATTATCCGCATTTTCTATTACTCTTTTTTATGTAATTTGGCATATCCCACATGCTTAATTTCCATATTTATGTAAAATCAACACTGTATAATTGTACACTCTTAATCTTTGCCAAATTGTATATGAATGATGACAAAAATATATTAAAAGGCAGATATAAAAGAAGTAAATGAATGAAGACCATATATTTTATAACTAATTTGATATAAATATAGGAAGTTTACCAATCGAATTATATTGATAATTAAATTGCTATTTTCAATGACACAGGATACTGGAAAGTGATTAATATTTTCCAAAGTTGAAATACAGAACGATGTGAAGACAATAATGTATAGAAAAACAGTTTTAAAAAACAAAGTGTGACTTTACCAGATATTTTAAAAAAATCTTAAAATGTTAACAATGATATTTTGATTGAAGGATAAAACATAACACTCTTTTTTAAAAATGTTTTAAATGTTTTATTATTTATTTTAGTCACCATAAAGTACCTCATTAGTTTTTCATGTACTGTTTCTTGACTCATTGTTTGCATATAGCAATATGTGTCCCCCTTAACGCTCTTGACTAGAAATAGGTATCAACATACTATAACAATTTGGTAAAGTTGAAGCACAAATAATTGAAGAAAAGGCTTTTTAAGAAGTTATTTCCTTATCTTTCAAGCATACCTGAAAATAAATTCAGATTGACAAAAAATGAAATTCATAAAACAACATCATGGAAATATGTGAAAAGTACAAATAAATGTTAAGACAGATTTAGTAGAATTAAGAATTATCAAAGAAAAGAGTTGTTTATTTTTATTTTTCCAGATTTATTGAGATACAATTACTCATTAAAATCTGAAAGTTAAATATGTTGAATGTTTTGATGAATTTATTTGGTGCAAAATATTTACCACCATCACATTAGCTAACACTTCCATCACTTCACATAATCGCTATTTCTTATTTGTAGTAAGTACATTAGGATATGCCTTCCTAGCAAATTTAAGTATATAATAGAATATTGTTAATTATAATCATAGTGCTGTTCATTAGATCACCAGAACTTATTCACTTATTCATGTTCTGGCTGAAACTGTATATATTCGGCAAACATATTCCCATTTTCCCATTCTCCAGTGACCCACCCAAGTCCTGGTAATCATTGTTCTACTCTATGTCTATAATTTATGCTTAATTTGGTACCACATGTCGGTGATGACATAAGTATTTTTCTTTGTCTGATCCATTTTATTTAGAAGAATGGATAAAGAGATTTAAGACTTTCTATATAGACAGAGAGATCCAAAACATATTCACATACATAGATATAAATATATGAATATGAATAGATAGATATAGACATACATAAGTGGATATATACCCTATAATATATAATAGGTATTAAAATATATTGAATATATATATATTTGGATTATTTATATTTTCATTCAGATATATATATACTATGATGAAAATTCTGTTTCCCATGTTGAAGTTCAGCAAAATTTTAGTTACAAGTGACAATATTTGTTTCCTTCTCATTATATATAATGGAATATTACTCAGCCATGAGAACAAAGAAACATAGCGAGAAAGAAACTATAAAAGCTCTGTAAGAAAACCATGTAACTGTCTCACATTTACTTAAGTAATATGCTAATCTAAGTTATTTAGGTTTCTTTCTTTCCTTTTTTTTTTTTTTTAATTTTCCACAGGTGTTTATATTATGGGGAAGAAAAAGCACTATTTAAAATATAGAAAATACTTTTCAGAAATTATTACATTAAGTTGAATATTTGCATAAAATATAAGGGAAAATAAGACACACATTTACAAGAACTATAGACACAGTCTGAATTTGTTTTACTCTATCGTTGGGTCTATATTAATCTTGTCTTCACAGCACATGTACACTTCCTGAATGATTCCATTTTCTCCTATGGCATCAAAAGTTATCAATATTGACCATTTTCTTACACCATACACAAAGATACACTTGAAGCAACATTGAGATAAACTCAACGTGAGTTAGGAATCTATCAATACCTTAGAGGACAACACAGGCAGTAACCACTTTGAGATTGGCCACAGAAAATTCTGTCAAGACATGTATCCGAAGGCAAAGGAAACAAAAGTGAAAATGAACTTTTGGGACTTCACCAAAATTAAAAGTTTCTGCACAGCAAAGGAAACAGTCAACAAAACAAAGAGACAACCCACGGAATGGGAGAAGATATTTGCAAATGACAATACAGACAAAGGGCTGATAGCGAAGATCTATAAAGATCTCCTAAAACTCAACACACACACAACAGATAATCATGTCAAAAAATGGGCAGAAGACATGAACAGACACTTATCCAAAGAAGACATACAAATGGCTAACAGACACATGAAAAAATGTTCATCATTGTTAGCAATCAGGGAGATTCAAATCAAAACCACATTGAGATGTCATCTTACACCAGTCAGAAAGGACAAAATTAACAAGACAGTAAACAACATGTGTATGAGAGGATGTGGAGAAAGGGGAACCTTCTTACACTGTTTGTGGGTTGGTGCAGCCACTTTGCAAAACAGTGTGGAGATTCCTTAAGAAATTAAAAATAGAGCTTCCCTATGACCCTGCAATTGCACTACTGGATATTTACCACAAATATACAGACTTAGTGAACAGAAGGGCCATCTGTACCCCAATGTTCATAGCAGCAGTGGCCACAGTTGCCAAAGTGTGGAAAGAGCCAAGATGCCCTTCAAAAGACAAACGGATAAAGAATATATGGTCCATATATACAATGGAGTATTATGCCTCCATCAGAAAGGATGACTACCCAACTTTTGTATCAACATGAATGGGACTGACTGAAGGAGATTATGATGAGTGAAATAAGTCAAGCAGAGAGAGTGAAATATCATATGGTTTTACTTACTTGTGGAACATAAGGAATAACACAGAGGACATTGGGTGAAGGAGAGGAGAAGTGAGTTTGGGGAAATCGGAGGGGAAGATGAAGCATGAGAGACTGTAGATTCTTAGAAAAAAACTGAGGGTTTGGAGGGGAGATGGGTGGGCGGTTGGGAGGGCCTGGTGATGGATATTAAGGAGGGCATGTATTTCATCCAGTTCTGGGTATGGTGCATAAACAATGAATCTTGGAACACCGAAAAAATAAAATTTTAAAAAAGTTATCAATTTCGACGAATTTCAAATCCAGATGAATTTGCAAGGCCAGTAAGCTGATAATTAATTCATCCATTATAGCATATTTTAAATTTAAGTGCATATCTTACATTTACCTACAATTCAACTTCATTACCTGAAGTTCACCAAATCTTCCCCATGCATCCGTATGTACTGATGCAAATTGATTTTTAAAATAAGGGAACAGCACTTACAGATTTTAATATTTTAAAAACTGTATCATACACTGCATGAAAAACTAATGATGTATTTTATGAATACTAACATAACACAATAAAATTAATAATAATAATAAATAAATAATAAAATAAAATCTTTCATGCAATTTTCAACTAATTTTCAACCAACACTTCATATGTAACTATCATTCTTATTTCTACTAATATAAAGTAGCTTTGCTTATTTTCAAAGTTCACATAAATGAAATCTGTGTATTTTAGGTATATGCTCATTTGCTTAAGTTAATGGAACTCAAATGAAGTGTTTGATATTCATTTATGTAACTCAATATATTAACTTTGGATTGTTGTATTGTATAAGTTTATGGAAATAGCCACCATTGTTTATCCACTCTCATGTCCATAGTCATTTGGGTTGTTCCCAGCTTATGATTATTATGAATCTTTTATGTATTTTCAATATCATCAGCACAATTTTCCACATAAAGCCTTCAGCCACTCATCACAGACATTTCCTCCCCTTATCTCCACTTGTAATTATCTATTAAATCTCTAATTTCAATTTTTATCATTTGATGAAATTACTTCCATATTTCTATTTTTATGAAGAATATGTTGCTCGAGCTATAATATTATGAAGAAATAGTTCAATGGCCTTTTATATTGATTTAAATTTCCACTAATCATAATTTAATATTTATTAAAGGGTGGCATTTTTTTCACTGTCACTTTTCCTTTCTTGTTTTTTTAAGATTTTATTTATTTATTTGACAGACAGAGATCACAAGTAGGCAGAGAGGCAGGCAGAGAAAGAGGAGGAAGCAGGCTTTCTGCTGAGCAGAAAGCCCAATGCTGGGCTCTATCCCAGGACTGTGGGATCATGACCTGAGCCGAAGGCAGAGGCTTTAACCCGCTGAGCCACCCAGGCACCCACACTTTCTTGCTTTAAGATAGTAACATTTTTTAAAGAGTAATTTTTACTCCCAACAAGATTTTATGGCTTCTAGTTCCCTTAGAAACAAATCCAAATTATTGGAAAAATTATCAAATTACTTTATTCAGATCATATTCTCATATCATCTTTTACTACACTTCTCCTGAAACCTATTATAATCAAAGTAAATAAGTTTCTGTTTCTCAAACATGATGTCCATCTACCATAACATTGTATTTCTATTCCTATTTCTTTCTTTTTTTTTTTTTTAAAGATTTTATTTATTTATTTGACAGACAGAGATCACAAGTAGGCAGAGGGCAGGCAGGTCTCAGGTCTCTCCCCACTGAGCAGAGAGCCTGATGCGGGGCTCAATCCCAGGACCCTGAAATCATGACCTGAGCCAAAGGGAGAGGCTTAACACACTGAGCCACCCGGGCACTCTATGTTCCTATTTCTTTCTTAAAAGTTCAGTCCACTTTCTTATTTTAAAATTTGCATTCTCAGCTATTTTATTCCAGAAATTTCTCCACAAGCCTTCTCTACTTCTGGCTTATATCTTCTTCCAATAATTTTCTATATTTCACACATGTAATATAACACCATATTAGTTGAAAGTCAATTTCTCTAAATTGTGAGATTATTTTGACATAAAGTGTTTTTCTCAATTCATATAATTGTATATTCAACACACAGCGTCATATTTAACCAACTGAGCCACCCAGGTGTCCCGACACAGCGTCATATTTAAAGGATAGTTGGGGATAAATAACCATTTGTCAAGTTAAAAGATGAATTAATATTAACTAAGTAGGCTTCATAAGAGAACTTGTATTAGAAGAAGTGTGACATCAGCAGTAATTAATAAAAGATAATTTAAACTGTAAAGTTGGAAGACTTTACAACACATATATAATATTTACCACATATGTAATATTCACATATGTGGTAGTTAAATGATAATAAAAATAAGAGCAGAAAAAGTGAGGATTTTCAAATTAAAAATATGTCTAACCATTATCAATTTGCTAAGAAACATACTGAATTATATTATTCAGTAGTAAGTAATTCTGTAGCACCTCTACTAAAATATTTTTATATTTTAAACATGTTATTTATTTATATACTTACTTAAGAGAGAAACAAAGACAGAGGGAGAGAGAGACAAAGAGAGAGAGAAAGGACACAAACACAAGCAGGGGGAGGCAGAGGGAGAAGCAGACTCTCCACCGAACAGGGAGCCTGATGCTGGTCTTGATCCCAGGACCCTGGGATCATGACCTGAACTGAAGGCAGGCATTTACCTGACTGAGCCACCCAGGCACCCCTCTCCAAAAATATTTTAAAAGTAGAAACTATATGAACATGATTCAAAAAGTCCAATTGATTTCATTCCTTTCAAAATTTTCCAAAACTCAGATGTTGCATGAATTTCAGCTATAGATGAGATTATCAGATAATTCCACTTATAAACACTAAAATGAGTAAAAGTACTATAAAACTATGAATAATTAATTCAATTTTATTCCTTTTAAAGACCATATTTATGACTTTTAGAAACCTTAAATTATTCTCAGTTGAAAAATAGAAAAGAAAGTTTTCCTGGGAAATAAAGAAGAAAAATGGAGAACCTAATATAGGAATTTAGAAAACGGAGAGTAAATAATGAGTCAGAGAGCGGAAGAAGAAAGTATTGTATTCACTAAAGTGTCCTGTCTCTTCTCAAGGTAGAGACACATCTGCCCTGGGGTATGTGTGTGTGCATGCAACTGTGCACTTGTGATCTCTATTTTGAATACCTACCATTATCAAAAAACAAAGATAACATTTCTCTGGTCATAGGTGACCGAAATCATGAGTTCCTGGTGACAAAGTCACTCAAATAATATCTCTTTAATATTGCTTTTATATTTGCCCTTCTAGACACTTACGCAATTTCTATTTTGATTTTTGTATTTGGGGGAATATAGAGCTGCCATCTATGCATGACATAAAGAACATGCAATATATATAAAAATAAAACTTTTTACAAATATAAACTCCCACTCCATTTATGCCAAAGAGAGATTACCAGAATTCCATATAGGCAGGTATGGATTTAGTCATACCCTACTATCTAACAGGCAACGCTAAATTTGGAATTTACTCATTTCATTTTCATTCAGAATATTCACTGTTATCATATTAAAGCCAGTAACTATTTTTAGATTGCTACTGTATTTTATAGTCATAAGCTTTAGCTCCATAAATCCCAGGATACATGGATATTTGTAAAGAAATTCTGATGCAGGAAACTCACCTAAATTAATTTGCCAAGAATATTCATCTGAAAATAAACACACAGATGTTTATTATGTAAATATGTTTTGTATAGAAAAAGGCAGTAACACTACCAGTAAGATCATAGTTTCAACATTGAAATATTTGTTTTATAGACTATTTTGTTAAATTCTCATTTATTATAACCTATTGCTTATCCCTTACCTCACTTGTCCTTTTCTGTTTGTTTTTCCTTCTTCTTCCTATCTCCCTCTACTATTTCTTGTTCTCCATATTATTTTACTTCAATCTATTCTTTCTTAGTATCTCTCCCCATCTCATGTTATTTTAGTAAGTTACAAACTTACAAAGGATAATAGACTATCAACAGCTGAATGATTTTTGAGGGAGAGAATATTTCTCAGGAGTAATCCTCTTAAAACTACTACACCATTTATCTGTGAAAACCCAAAGGACAAATTTAAAAGCTATTAAGTACTTTAGTAATAACAAAGTCAATAAGGAAATTATAAAAAAAATAGTTTACAATAGATTGAGATACAGTTTTAAGGATAATTATTGTTGAGAAATAAAAACACAAAACTTACAATATTTTCCAAGAAAACTGATATATAGTTGGCATAAAACATTGTGTAGGTTTAAGGTATACTTCATTACATATGATATGTATATATAACCATAATATTGGTTAACACAACCATCATCTGTATTAAGTAGACTATCTTTTCCCCATTGAGTATTCTTGACTCCTTTGTCAGATACTGGCTTTTTTACATGTTTTGGTTTATTTCTAGGCTCATGATCCAAATCCATATGGTTTACACGTCCGTTAAAAATTTTCAGAAGTTAATAACATATTTTGAATACTATAGCCTTGTAATACAGTTTGTAATCAAGAAGAGTGATGCATCCTGCTTTGATATTTTTTTTCTCAATTTGCTTGAGTTTCAGGGTCTTTTGTGGCTTCAAATAAATAATAGAATCGCTTATTTCTGTTTCTGTGTAATACCATTGGAATTTTGATAAGGATTGTAAAGAATCTATAGATGGTTTTGGGTATAAACATTTAACAATAATTAATTTGTTTAGCCCCTGAAAACAGGATATCTTTATATTTATTTCTGTCTTTCCCTCTTTCCTTTTTATTTCTTTTCTTATGTTTTTAATTTTATTTTTTCATTGTTCCAAGATTCATTGTTTATTCATCACACCCAGTGCTCCATACAATATGTGCCTCCTTAATACTCACAATCAGGCTAACCCAAACCGCTCCCTCAGTTTGTTTCTCAGAGCCCATAGTCTCTCATGCTTTGTCTCTCCCTCTGATTTGCCTCAATTCACTTTTCCTTTTCTTCTCCTAATGTCTTCCATGCTATTCCTTACATTCCACAAATAAGTGAAACCATATGATAATTGACTTTCTCTGTTTGACTTATTTCTCTTGGCATAATGTCCTCCAGTCCCATCCGTGTTGATGCAAAAGTTGGGTATTCATCCTTTCTGATGGCTAAGTAATTGTATTTTATTTTACATTTTAATTATACTATAGCTAACATGCAGTGTGCTTTTAGTTTCAGGTGTGATATAGTCATTAAACAATTCCATGTGTAATCCTGTGCTCATTAAGTACACTCCTTAATCCCCATCACCTATTTCAGCCATCCCCCTCCCCTCCGATAAACAACAGTTTGTTCTCTATAGTTACCAGTGTGTTTCTTGGTTTTTCTCTCTCTTTTTTTCCTTTGCTTTATTATTTTGTTTCTTACATTCCACACGGGTGAAACCATATGGTATTTTTCTTTCTATGACTTATTTTCCTTAGTGTTATACTATGTAACTCCATCTAAATCATTAAACAAGGCAAGATTTAATTTCACTTCATGACTTAATAACATCCCACTGTGTATAAATGTATTAATGTATAACATCTTTATCCTTTCATCTACCTGCGGGTTCTTGGACTGCTTCCATAATATGATTATTGTAAACAATTCTTCTATAAACATAGACATTCATGGATTCCTTTGAATTACAGTTTTTGTATTTTGGGGGTTCAGTAATGCATTTGATGGATTGTAGGATAATCTTATTTTTAACTTCTTGAGAAAGTTCCACACTTTGCCAGAGAGGCTGCAGGAGTTTGCATTCCCAACGACAGTGCAAGTGGGTTCCTTATTCATATTTTCACCAACACCTGCTGTTTCTTGTGTTTTTTTTAATTATTATTTTAAACATTCTAATGGGTGTGAAGTGATATCTAATTGTAGTTTTGATTTCCCTGATGGTAAGTGATGATGAGCATCTTTTCAGGTGTCCCTTGGTCAGCTGAATGTCTTCTCAGGATAATTATTTGTTATGTCTTCTGTCCATTTTCAGTTGGATTATTTGGTTTTGGGGAATTGAGTTGTAAAAGTTCTCTATATATTTTGTATACTAAACCATTATTGAACAACTCATTTGAAAAATCTCCTTCCATTTTGTAGATCACCTTTAGTTTTATTGATGGTTTCCTTCACTGTGTAGAGCTTTTTATATTTTTACATTTTTATATTATTTATTATTTTATGTTATTGTCCCAATTATTTATTTTTGCTTTTGTTTCATTGCCTCAGGAGACATAGAAAAAGTTGCTCTGGCTGATATCAGACATTACTGCCTGGTCTCTCTTCTGGGATTTTTATGGTTTCAGTTTTCACATTTAAACCTTTAATCCAATTTTAATTTTGTGTGTGTGTGTGTGTGTGTGTGTGTGTGTGTGTGTGTGTGTGTGTATAATGTAAAAGCGGTCCAGTTTAATACTTTTTCAAGTTGCTGTCCAGGTTTCCCACAACTATTTGAAGTGACTCTCTTCCCATTGAATAATTTTTCTACTTTTGATGAAGATGAATTAATCATAAAATTGTGTTTATTTCTGTTTTTTTCTCTTCTGTTCCATTGTTCTACATGTCTATTTTTATGAAAGTACCATAATTTCTTGATTACTACAGCTTTATAATTTAACTTGAAGTCAAGAACTGTGATAATTCCACTTTATTATTATACCTGTTTCTAATGGAGTTCTTCAATTTAGTCATTTTATCTTTAGGTCTATATTTTTCCTGTTTAATTTTCTTGATGTATCCTATTTTATTGTTGAAATTTTCATTTGTTTATAATTATTCACCTACTTTTTAAAATTATGTTCATTTAGCCACTGTATAGTATATAATTAGTTTTTGATGTAGTGTTCAATGATTCATTAATGTTGTGTAACACCCAGTGCTCATCACAGCATATGATGGGCATTGAGGAGGGCACATGCTGTTCACCTACTTTTATTTAGATTTTATCTTTATGTTATTTTAGTTCATTGAACTACTTTAAGATTATTATTCTAAATTCCTTGTATACAACATATAGGTCTTTATTTAGGGTTAGTTATTGGATATTTATAACTTCTGTTTTTGGTATCATGTTTACCTCATTCTTTTTGATTCTTTTAGTCTTGCATTAGAATAAGTAATTTCAGAGAAGTGGTATATTTTCCCAGGCTTTACAGGTTTCCATTAGCAGATAAAATATGAAATATCAAATCCCAAAGTCAGCTTAGCTTTGGGATTTCGATGTTTCAGGTCTTAGCTTGCATAGAGAGGTGAAGTATGTTTATAAAATCTCTAGTTGGACAAGGCCACTGCCAGCGCTTTGAGGTGTATGTGCAAGTGATGCCTCTTTCTTATCATCATACCCTAGCAAGATCACTGGCTGGACTCCCTTGTCAGACAGGGACTCTACCATTGCTCTGCAGTCAGGTGGGCCTCTGTAGCCACATGTGGCCATGTAAAATGACAGGCTATATTTTCTCTTAGACTAGAAATGTTGTTACAGTGTTTGTAGAGAGGGTAGCTAAGATGGTGACATAATATAAGTACCCTTGATTTTTCTCATCTCTTGAACAAAAATAGGTAACAATGGAATCATTCTGAATACCCAAGAAATAGACCTGAGGACTGAAAGAACAAACACCACAACCAAAGGGAGAGATGAGGCCACATCCAGGAATGTAGGAACTGCAGAAATGTGGTTTTGGGGGGAAAGATTATAAGTTCTGCAGAGAGGAGGGAACCCTGGTCATGAAGAAAGACAAGAGACAGTGGAATGCACAGAAATATACATAAGGAGAGCACATTCCCAAATATGGCTGGGAAAACAAAAGGGGTTGATTTTTGTGAGTGTTTACAACTGGGGGGGGGGCTCAAAACCTGGAGTTTTAAAGGTCAGTGGACTTGCTGGATAGAGCCCTGATGGCATGGCCTTACCACTGGAGAGAAGACTCTCAAACAATCCTGGGGAAGATGGTGCACTGTAGGGATTGTCTAAGTTGCACAGGGAGAGACTTCTGTTCTTGGAACTCATTTGTGAGAGGTAACATTAGTAGAGTTACCTGTTAGGGGACAAAAGAGCTGGCAGGGACATTTCCCTTCCCTGTGTCTCAGCACAGGCATAGAGCTACTTGCTGAGGGCAGCTAAATTAAACTCTGCTTGATTAGTGTGTTTTGCCCCAAATCCAATGCACCTATGCTCTGGCATGACTGCCCTTCTTGGTATAATAATCATCAATACCAGAACAAAAAAAGGCCTTCCACAAGAACAATGCAAGTTCCCACTACACCAGATCCATAAGTGTGGAGCTTTAAAAGTCAGTGGTTTGGCCAGGATAGAACACTAAAATGCACTATAGTGATCCAAACAGGCAAGCAACACAGAGACAGACTAAAAACAGCATGAAAAATGTCTGAGACACACAGGGAAAATTATTTCCTCTTCCAGGAGAGCCTCCTGAAAGCAGCAAGCACAGAGTCATTTCTTTGGGCACAAAGAATATGGTTAGTGCCACCCCCTGTCATCACCCTTCAGTAGAAACCACTGCAGTGAGCAACACAGCACCAATACTGCATGCCTAACTTGCTTAAAAGTCCTGTCCCCCTGAACTCTGTTGGTACAGCTTTTCTTGGTCAGGTGTGCCCAAGGAACAGTGCAGCATTCCCCTTCTACAGAAGACAAACAGAAAACTCTACAAGCTGCATGTCTGCAGACCATAGAGTTATATAACCTTGAGTTCTATTGGAAATAGAATCAAGTCTCATTTAACAAGCAGACCAAAGTACACCCAGTTTAAACACCATACTTTGGTTAAGGTCCAAATCCTGCCCACAGAAAGCAAGGAGAGTCTCTACAGATGACTGAACCAAGGGAGACAGCAACCAAAACACAGAAGCAGGGTAAAGGAAACATGCAACAGAGATACTCTCTAAAGTTTCAGGTCCTGGACCTCTTCCTCATAAAGTCATTACTCTCCATAACAGGAAACATAGCAGGAATTTCTAACACACATAAGAATACAGAGACCTAAACAAAATGCCAAGAGGGAGGAATTCATCACAAAAGAAGAATAAGAAAACGTCATGGCGGGTATATATAATCGAAAGAGATATGAGTAATATATCTGATGAAGAATTTAAAGCAACAATCACAAGGATACTTGGTGGGCATGAGAAAACATGGAAGACATCAGGAAGACCACTATTGCAGAGATAAAAGAACTAAAAAATATCAGACAGAAATGAAAAATGCAATTACTGAGATTAAAAACCAACTGGATGTAACAAACCCAAAAGCATAAGAAGCAGAGGAATGAAAAAGTGGTATAGAAGATGGAATGATGGAAAATAATGAAGATAAACAAAAGAGAGAATGAAAAATCATGAGAGTAAACTTAGGGAACTCAGTGATTCAACCAAATGTAATGACATTCATATCATAGGAGTCTCAGGGGAAAAAGAGAGAAACAGGGAAGAAGGTTTATTTGAGGAAATAAGAGCTAGAAACTTTGTTAATCTCATGAAGGAAACGGACATTCAGATCCAGGTGGCACAGGGAACTCCCATCAATGTATATATTGACAAACATATATTGATCAACACCAAGACATATAGTAATTAAATTTTCAATGTATAGTGATAAAGAAAAATCCTAAAAGTGACAAAACAAAATGAGTACCTAACTTACAAGGGAAGACCATATGCTGGAGGTCACTCCACAGAAACTTGGCAGGTCAGAAGAGAGTGGCATGATATATTCAGCATGCTTAATGGAAAAAGTCTGCAGCCAAGGGTACTCTAGCCACAAGGCTATCATTCAGAACAGAAGGCGGGTTACAGAATTTCCCAGACAAACAAAAACTAAGAGTTCGTGAACATAAAAGTAATCCTTCAAGAAATATTAAAGGGGACTATTTGGGAGGGAAGAAAAAAATGACAGATCTAAAAAGAAACAAAAATTATCTACAGAAAGATCTATGAAACACATAATAAAAATGACACTAAATACACATATATCAATAATTACCCTAATGTAAATGAACTAAGTGCTCCAATCAAAACACATACGATGTCAGAATAGATTAAAAAACAAACAAACAAACAAACAAGCCTGGGGCGACAAGATGGCGGGGAAGTAGGAGGAGACGCCTTTTCAACCTGTACCCTAAAGTGAGTTGATTACCTACCAAAGAACTCTGATCACCTATGAAATCAGCCTGGGATTAGAATTATACACTTTTCAATCTCTACAGGGGCAGAAGACGCTAGTGGGCAGGTAAAGCAGAGTAGGAACATCAGACTTATATTGAAAGGTAAACAAAAGGGGGAGGGAGCCACCAAAAGTGACCCGTTGGAAAATAATATCCCAATACGAGAGTGCCCTTCAATTGGGGACCAGCATTAACTTGGAGTCTGGTTGAAAGCACTCAAAAGGAGCAAAGGATTGTGCGGGGAAATTGTGGGAATTGGGGCGGTTAGGGACAGGGGTTTAAGTCTACTGACCCAGGACAGCCACCCCTTGCACTGAGCCAGAAAGAGTGCAGCGACAAAGCCAGGTCTTGGTTCCCGAGCCACAGGTGCGCCTGAGAGCATCTGGGTGGTGGCTCCTGTGAGGGTGAGGGAGCCTCCCCAGCTGGAAGAACCACAGCCTTTTGCACTCTCCATGCTCTCGCAGCACTACCAAAGTCTGAGTCGTGCCCCGCACACTCCCCTGAGAGGGGTCTGTGCAGGTGCCAGCCATCGCTGTCTCAGACCCTGAAGAGTCTGAGCACTCCTAGCCAGGGCCAACGGGAAAATCTCAGTGTGCTATCAATGCTTGGGACCTGCTGTTCAGACAGCCATGGCTATCGCGGTTTTGAGTACAAGCAGAAGTTCCTGTGACCCCAGAGACTGTGACTGGGAACATGCTCTGCCAGCAGCAGAGGGGGAATTTATGCGCTATGCAGCACCCAGAGAGGAACAGATTGAGACTTCTCTCTAAAAGGGAGGTCTGGGTGCAATTTGCTTTCCTCTAAACCTCCAAAAACCATCAAAACCTGCCAAGGGGAGAGAAAACAAAGGAGCAAACAAACAAAACCACCAGAGAACAGAAGCCTGAAAAACCGGTTTCCTCAGAGCCCACCCCCTTGATGGGGGCAGGAGGACTTAACTCCAGCAAGACTCCCAGAATAATCCACGTGGCAGGCTCCTCCCCTACAAAGCCAACCCCCCCCAAAAAAAAAATGACAAGAGGACAACCACCTCTTGTCTTATCTAAATCATAGATAAGACTTATTTTGGTGGTGCCTGGGTGGCTCAGTAGGTTAAAGCCTCTGCATTCGGCTCAGGTCATGATCCCAGGGTTCTGGGATCGAGCCCTGCATCGGCCTCTCTGCTCAGCAGGGAGCCTTCTCCCTCCTCTCTCTGCCTGCCTCCTCTGCCTACTTGTGATCTCTGTCTGTCAAATAAATAAATAAAGAATCTTAAAAAAAAAAAAAAACTTTTATTTTTAATTCGTTCCCACTATTCTGGTTCACTTTTTTAATATACATAAATTTTTAACATGTTTACCATCAGAGTGAGATGTCCAGTACATCAAATTCCATAGTAACTTTTAAACTTGAACTTTTTGATACATATACCTGTGTTTTCTTTTGCTTTTCTATTTTTTAAATTTTTTAAATTTAATTTAATTTACTTTTAATTTATTCTTTTTAAAAAAATAATCATATAGAGATAAGCTTCAAGGTAAGCCCCTTTGCCCAATCAATGCTACCTCTATAAGTAAACTAGTTTGTAATCCCCCGATTTTCTTAGGAAAGTTGAGTCCTTTAACAAAGATATCAAGATACATCCAGGAAAAATCAAAATAAACTTCCACGCTCACACTGATAATTTATAACCACTCTGATATCTATTTCTTGTGACGTGTTTCTGAGTATTTGTTTTTGTCCTGGTAGTATATAAATCTTATACTTGGGGTTCCTTTTGACGAGTTTCTTTTTTGTTGTTGTTTTATTTATTTATTTATTTTTCTCTTCTCATCTACTTTTGTTGGTCTTTTTGTTTGTTTGTCTTTGTATACCCCATAAATCTTCCCTTGAGGCCCATTTGGGCTGGGTCTTCTCTTTTATTTTATCTTTATTTTTTTTCCTGTCTCTCTCTCTCTTTTTTCCTTTCTTTTTTCTTTTGGGTGGGGCCTCTTGATTGCAGAAGCATTCCAGGGTACACCTTGCCTGGACGACAATCGATATAGTCAGCTCCACATCTGTTCAACCATCTCTCACCAAAATGTCTAGGAGGAGGAATGCCCAACATTCTTATCTCTGAAGAATAATTCAGATACTGGGCCTTCTACCACAGAGCTATTAGATAGGGACATAGACAATATGTCGGAAAGGGCACTCAAGCTGCCAATTATCCTGGCAATAGCTAGGTTGGAGAAAGCCATGGATGAAAAAATGTAATTGATTAGGGCAGAAGTGAAACCCACCATGGATGATGTCCACAATGTTCACAATGAGTTCCAATTTGATCTAAATTCTCTAAAAGCTAGGGTAACTCTATGGTAACAGAGCTAGGGTATCTGATGTGGAGGACAAACAGAGAAAAAGGATCAGGAAGAAGCCTGGAACAAACAGCTTAGAAGCCACAAAAACAGAATTAGGGAAATAAATGACACAATGAAACATTCCAAAGTCAGAATTATTGGAATCCCTGAGGGTGTGGAGAAAGAAAGAAGACTAGAAGATATAGTGGAACAAATCCTCCATGAAAAATTTCCCAATCTTGCGAATGGAACCAGCGTTCATGTACTAGAGCCAGAAAGGTCTCCCCCTTAGATCAGAGAATCTAAAAAGACCTCAAGAAAAGTGATAGCTAAAATGATTAATCATAATTGTAGACAGGAGCTCCTGAAAGCAGCTAGGGCAAAGAAATTTCTTATGTACAGAAGAAAGCCCATCAGAATAATGCCAGATGTGTCCACAGAAACCTGGCAAGCCAGGAAGGACTGGCAAGACGTATTCAGGGCACTAAATGAGAAGAATATGGAGCCAAGAATACGTTATTCTGCAAGACTGACATTCAAAATGGATGGATAGATAAAGAGCTTCCAGGAATGGAAAGTTTTAAAATAGTATGTGACCATCAAGCTGACATTGCAGGAAATATTAAGGGGGATTCTACAAAGAGGGAAAATACTAAGAATATCATTGAACAGAAATATATGGAGACAATCTATAGAAACAAAGACCTCACAGGTAACACGATGTCAATAAAATCGTATCTCTCAAAAATCACTCTCAACGTGAATGGCCTAAACGCACCCATAAAATGACACAGGGTTGCAGATTGGAAAAAAAGACAGGACCCATCCATATGTTGTCCACAATAGACCCCTTTTGAACCTAAGGATACACCCAGACTGGAAGTGAAGAGATGGAGAAGTATCTTTCATGCCAATGGGCCTAAAAAGAAGGCTGGGGTAGCGATTCTCATAGCAGGTAAATTAGCTTTTAAACTAAAGACGGTAGTCAGAGATACAGAAGGACACTACATCATTCTTAAAGGGACTATACACCAAGAAGATCTAACAATTGTAAATATCTATGCCCCCAATATGGGAGCAGCCAATTACATAGGAAAAATGTTAATCAAGATAAAGAGTCATATTGATATGAATAAATTAATAGTAGGGCATCTTAACATGCCTCTCTCAGTAACAGACAGACCATCCAAGTAGAAAATCAATAAAGAAACAAGAGCATTGAATGACACATTGGACCAGATGGACTTCATAGATATATATAGAACTTTTCACCCTAAAACAACAGAATACCCCTTCTTCTTGACTGCACATTGAACTTTCTCCAGAATAGACCACATACTGGGTCACAAATCAGGACTCAACCGATACCAAAGTTTGAGATTATTCCCTGCATATTCTCAGATTGCAACGCTTTGAAACTGGAGTTCAATCACAAGGAAAAGTTCAGAAGGAACTCAAACACCTGGAAGATAAAGACCACCTTGCTTAAGAATGCTTGGATCAACCAGGAGATCAAAGAAGAACTTAAACAATTCAGGGAAACCAATGTGAATGAAGACACATCAGTCCAAAACCTATGGGATACAGCAAAGGCAGTCCTAAAGGAGAAGTACATAGCCATCCAAGCCTCCCTCAAATATATTGAAAAATCCAGAGTACACCAGCTGTCTCTACACCTTAAAGAACTGGAGAATCAACAAAAAATTAAGCCAACTCCACAAAAAAGGATGGAAATAATCAAGATTAGAGCAGAGATCAATGAGATAGAAACTAGAGATACAGTAGAACACATCAAGGAAACTAGAAGCTGGATTTGAAATCATCAATAAGGTCAAGGAACCATTGGCCAAACTAATCCAAAAGAAAAGAGAGAAGTCCCAAATTAATAAAACTATGAATGAAAAGGGAGCGATCACAACTGACACCAAGGACATAGAAACAATCATTAGAAATTACTATCAACAGTTATATGCCAATGACTTAATCAACCCAAATGAAATTGATGCATTCCTGGAAAACTATAAACTGCCAAAATTGAACCAGGAGTAAATTGACAACATGATTAGACTGATATCTAGTAATGAGATTGAAGCAGTGATCAAAAACCTCCCAAAAAACAAGAGCCCAGGACTTGACTGATTCCCTGAGGAATTCTACCAAATTTTCAAAGAAGAAATGACACCTATTCTCCTGAAGCTGTTTCAAAAAAAAAAAAAAAATGAAGCAGAAGGAAAACTTCCAGACTATTTTTATGAAGCCAGCATTACCCTGATCCCCAAACGAGGCAAAGACCCCACCGAAAAGGAGAATTTCAGACCAATATCACGGATGAATATGGATGCTAAGATTCTCAACAAGATCCTAGCAAACAGGATCAAACAACACATTACGAAGATTATCCACCATGACCAGGTGGGATTCATCCCTGGGTTGCAAGGATGGTTCAACATTCGTGAATCAATCAATGTGATAAAACAAATCAATAAGGGAGGAGAGAAGAACCACATGGTCCTCTCAATTGATGCAGAAAAAGCATTTGACAAATCCAGCTTCCGTTCCTGATTAAAATGCTTCAAAGTATAGGGATAGAGGGAACATTCCTGAACTTCATCAAATCTATCTATGAAAAACCCACAACAAATATCATCCTCAATGGGAAAAGCTCACAACATTCCCATTGAGATAAGGAACACGAAAAAGATGCCTACTCTTGCAACTCTTGCTCAACATAGTAGTAGAAGTCCTAACAACAGCAATCAGATGACAAAGAGAAATAAAAGGTATCCAAGTTGACAATGAAGAAGTGAAACTCTCACTTTGCAGATGACGTGATACTTTATACGGAAAACCCAAAATATTTCACCCCCAAACTACTAGAACTCATACAGTAATTCAGTAATGTGGCAGGACACAAAATTAATGTACAGGATTCAGTTGCTTTTTTATACACTAACAATGAAAACACAGAAAGGGAAATTAGAGAATTGATTCCATTTACTATAGCAACAAGAACCATAAGATACCTCAGAATAAACCTAACCAAAGTGGTAAAGGATCTGTACTCGAGGAACTACAGAACCCTCAAGAAAGAAATCGAAGAAGACACAAAAAGATGGAGGACCATTCCATGATCTTGGGTTGGAAGAATAAACATTGTTAAAATGTCTATACTGCCTAGAGCAATCTATTCTTTTAACGTCATTCTGATCAAAATTCCACAGGTATTTTTCAAGGAGCTGGAGCAAATAATCCCAAAATTTGTATGGAATCAGAGGAGACCCCAATTGCTAAGGAAATGTTGAAACGGAAATACAAAACTAGTGGCATCACGTTACCTGATTTCAAGCTTTACTACAAAGCTGTGATCACCAAGACGGCATGGTACTGACATAAAGCAGACACATAGACCAGTGGAACAGAGTAGAGAGCCCATTTATGGACCCTCAACTCTATGGTCAAATAATCTTAGACAAAACAGGAAAAAATATCCAGTGGAAAAGACAGTCTCTTCAATAAATGGTGCTGGGAAAATTGGACAGCTATATATAGAAAAATGAAATTCGAACATTCTCTTACACCGTACACAAAGATAAAGTCGAAATGGATAAAAGACCTTAGTGTGAAACAGGAATCCTTCAGAATCCTAGAGGAGAACATAGGCAGTGACCTCTTCAACATTGGCCACAACAACTTCTTTCAAGATATGTGTCCAAAGGCAAAGGAAACAAAAGTGAAAATGAACTTGTGGGACTACATCAAGATCAAAATCTCCTGCACAGTAAAGGAAACAGTCAACAAAACAAAGAAGCAACCCACGGAATGGGAGAAGATATTTGCAAATTACAGTACAGACAAAGGTTGATATCCAGAATCTATAAAGAATTTCTCAAACTCAACACACACAAAACTGATAATCATATCAAAAAATGCACAGAAGATATGAACAGACACTTCTCCAATGAAGACATACAAATGGTTATCAGACACATGAAAAAATGTTCATCATCACTAGCCATCAGGGAAATTCAAATTAAAACCACATTGAGATACGACCTTACACCTGTTAGAATGGCCAAAATTAGCAACACAGGAAACAACGTGTGTTGGAGAGGATGTGGAGAAAGGGGAACCCTCTTACACTGTTGGTAGGAATGCAAGTTGTTGCAGCCACTTTGGAGAACAGTGTGGAGATTCCTCAAGAAATTAAAAATAGAGCTTCCCTATGACCCTGCAATTTTACTACTGCATATTTACCCCAAAGATCCAGATGGAGTGAAAAGAAGGGCCATCTGTACCCCAATGTTCATAGCAGCAGTGGCCACGGTCGCCAAACTGTGGAAAGAACTAAGATGCCCCTCCAGGGACTAATGGATAGGGAAGATGTGGTCCATATACACTATGGAGTATTATGCCTCCATCAGAAAGGATGAGTATCCAACTTTTGTAGCAACATGGACAGGACTGGAAGAGATTATGCTGAGTGAAATAAGTAAAGCAGAGAGAGCCAATTATCATGTGGTTTCACTTATTTGTGGAGCATAACAAATAACATGGAGGATATGGGGAGATGATGAAGAGAAGGGAGTTGAGGGAAATTGGAAGGGGAGGTAACTGTGAGAGACTATGGACTCTGAAAAACAACCTGAGAATTTTGAAGGGGCGGGGGCTGGGAGGTTGGGGGAACCAGATGGTGGGTATTGGGGAGGGCACGTATTGCATGGAGCACTGGGTGTGGTGAAAAAACAATGAATACTGTTACACTGAAAAGAAATAAATAAATTAAAAAAAAGACCTGTTTATTTATAGGTTTCCAAAAAAGAGAGTTAGTCGTCATCAATTAAATAAATCTCCAGTTTGGACTATAGCTAACTACACAGTCATTCTACCTGATGCCTTTCTTTACACTGGTTCTCCTTGTGTAGTAGGTTTTTATTTCATGAGAATTTACTCCACATCCAATCTAAACAAGTATACTGCATGTTGCAATCACAGCCAGCCCAGGACTACTGACCACAGTTGTACAGGTTATCAGTTGGACAACTATGTGGTGGCTGTGCCCATGTAACTCTGTGTAATACCTCCATCTTCATTGTGAATAAAACAGTCCACAAATATGTAGAAGTAACATCAACTCCACCTCGTTCTCTTGGCTAAGAAGGAAGAGCCTAAACCAGGAAAGTCTACCAGCAAACTGTAATAAGCAGTTCTGCAATGTTTCTCAGTGCTATGCACCCAGACCGCTGAAACTATGGCTTAAGGAAAGATACATAAACCATGTTTTCTCTATGAAAGCAACATGTTTCGAAAATTTCTCATTTGACAATTTCGTTACTTGAACTTGAAGGAACTCTCAATCAAATTCATGTGTCTGCCTTTTCCTGAATATCCCTTTAGAAATGATAAAATGGAAGCCCAAAGAAGGAAGACAACTTGCTTAAGATCACAAAATAAATTGTGTCAAGGCCAAGACTATAATAAAA
>JAHRIG010000623.1:0-34292 GCA_020311275.1 Eira barbara
AAGAAGGTGTCTGGCTTTCACAGGGTTCACTGTGAGCCTACACATAGGACTGATGAGAACACAGTTTTGTTCTGAGGATGGAGTCTTGGAAGAATGTGGTGCCTTGTGTGATCCCGGGCAGGGGACAGACCTGGAGTCCACTGTAGAGCTACTTCATGGGAGTAGTGGTGATCTATAGCATCCACTTCATGAGATGTCTATCCTTTATTGAGTTCTGGATGTGGTTTCTGTGACTATGTCCTGATGGCTGGGATTTCCAAGGGGTGGGATTTTTTGGCTTCACTGTAAGAGCTGGTCCACCGGAAGTGGGCAAGTCCTGTTCTGCTGCTGAGAAGTGTGTCTCTAGTGGTTGGAGTGTGTATTACAAGCCTAGAGGCCAATGGTGACGTGGTTACAGTGGTCAGCAGGCTATTGTTGTTGATGATTTATATGGGTGAATTCCATAGAATGAGACATTAGATCTTACGGTTAGGGATCATCATTAAGTGCCCATCAAGGGTTCTGTTTCTGAGTTTCATATTCGATATCTTTTTATTGCTTCCGATAGTCCTCCTTGTACTTGGTATTCCAATGAGCAGTGCATTACAACATTGCCTGCGTTTTACTCGTGTGTTGATGAGGATTCGAGAAAGGAAAATGTTGTCAATGCTTCCACAAATTGTACACTGGAACGGCCAACTAATAAAATTTTATTTTTGACACAAAATAGGATGTATCCTGCTGTGATTCTTAGTTTAAAGCAGGGGAGGGGGCCTTCTTTAAGTACTGGTAATGAGTACCATAGACCTTCCTAGGGAACATTACCAGATTCTATTGGAGACTTGGTCTTTGTGGAAGAATCAGGAGTCAACTAATTATTTGTCACCTGTTTCATTTTCCATGAACAGTTCCACAATATTTGGGTTCAACCTCTACCATTGTGAAATCATCCCAACGTTGGCAGCCGCTCACCCTTCTCTGCCAAGGGTGTGTTTGAGCCAAAACGAAAGCAAATTCTTGGTGACTGGGAGACCCTGGGATCAGAATGCTGTTGGTAGGGAGTTACTGAGATCTTAAATTCTAAATGAGCTCCTGACACCCAGATGAAATGCATTTCAGATTTAGAAAGTTCAGATAGGAATTTTGTGTCCATGATGACAACTGAAGAAAATGTGTCATCTCTAAACCTAACCCAACCCCTAACTTTAATGGTGAAACATAACCTGACCTTAAAGCCCAAACTGAATCCCAAGCCTGAAATTGAACCCAAAGCCCAAACTCTGAACCTAGCCCTGGATCCAAGCCCTGAACCATGAACCCAAACCCTAAACCAGAACTCTGAGCCATGAACCCTGAACCCAAATCCCAGCATGAACCCAAACCCCAAATTTGACCTTGGACTTTATCCCAGAAGCCCTGAGTCTTAAACCCTAAATCATAAACCTAAAGCCCTAAACTCTAACTGTTCCCTTGTCCCTTATTCTAAATCCTCACCCTGACGCTATCCCCGAAGCCTGATCTAGAACTCTGGCTGAAACCTGAACCTGAACCCAGTTGAAACCCTTCACCACGCTTTGTTTATGCACTCACCACTGATGGATATTTGCAGTTTCTACTTTTTGATTCTTGTGAACACTTTTTGGACTGCGGGCTAGGGCTAGGGTCTTGGATTGGGGTCAGGGCCAGGATTGAGAGCAAGTTCAGATCAGAGTGTGGGTCTGCGTCAGGGCCAGGGTCATGTTCATTGCCGCCGTTTGAGTCAGGGACTGTTGTCATTCCATATTGTTTCCAATTCATTGTTTCTTAGCTATTTTTGGAGAGGTTGGGGAATGTTGGATTCCATGCAGCTTGAATTTCCAGAATGAAATGGCTCCAGCTGGACCCCCGGGGAGGGAGCAGGTGCTTCCATTGAAGGCTGAGCTCCCCTAGTCCTGCAGTGCCCTCCACCGCCTGCAGAGGGTGCAGGATGCCAGCTCCCACCCTGAGCCAGGCTTGTGCCTCCACAGCTGGGACAGGAGTCAAGCCTACTTGGGAGCTGTTCTGGAGACTTCTGGAGGATGTGTGGCCACTCCCACGCTGACAGGACAAGCTGGGGAGGATGTGGTTCCACATCCATACTGACAGGACCCACTGTGGAGGACGTGGGACTGTGTCCACACTGACAGCAGTCTTGCCCCCTCAGGACCCGCTGCTGGAGGAGGTGAGGAGAAGCCGCCTGAGCAGGGACTGGCGAGGGGGTGCGTGGTCTCAGTACCCGATGGAAGAAGGGCATGCTGTGTAGACACTGGGGCTTCTGTGGTTTTGTGTGTGGTGAGGTGGCCTCCTGCAGTGCTGTTTGTGGGGCTGTGGGGTCCCCCCTTTCTGGGCTCGGATGTGGACCCTGGGTCCTGCATCTGTGTTTGTGAGCATGTGGATTTGTTTCCTAGGGCTCCTGAGACACTCTGCAGTCAGGGAGCAGCTGCCCGCCTCAGAGCTTGTGCTCCCCCTGCCTCAGCCCTGCAGGGTCCTTCCCATGTCCACACCCACGTCAGGGTTCGTCCAGAGTCTGGAAGTTCGGGAGCGACAGCACAGACTGTGTAGACAGCTTTGGGGAGAGGAGGTATTTTCCCAGTGTCGGCTCTTCCTTGAGCACAGAGTATCTTCCTGTCTCTGTGTGTCTCCCTCCCTGTCTGTCATCAGTGTCCCACAGCTGTCAGGACAGGTCTGTCAGGTTCAGGGGACTTCTAGGTATCTTGTTCCTTTGGATGCAGTAGTAAATGAGATTGTTCTCCGTAGTCTCTTTCTGATGGTTCCTTCAGAGCATATAGAAATGCAATTGATTTGTATATATTGATTTTGTTCCTTGCAAGTTTCTTGAATTTATTAGTTCTGTTTGCCAGAAACTCAAACTGCCAGTTATTTGACCAGCAGAATGGGTGTATTTGGAAATAGCAGAGAACGGCAATCTGGGATGAGCAAGCTACGGGCACATCACAGGCAAGTGCAAGAAACAAAGGAGAGGAACATTATTTCTTGGAGGAGGAAGAAGTTGGGAGTGTTGCTTGGAAGGAAAGTCCCTGGAGAAAGGCAGGGGTTCAGGGGGATGGAGGATTCCAGCCGAGTTGTGGGGATGGTGGATTTCTTGTAGGAGATGAACCCTCCAGCTGCCTCTGTGGGGCCTGGAATGGATGAGTCTCTCCCATGGGGGATTGTAATGTGGGGTCAGTAATGGGCACTGAGGATCAGGTACTCCCTTCCAGCCTCCCCTGCTGGTATCCCCAGTCCACTTTAGGGAGGCTTCCCTTCATGCTTTGTCACAGTTCTAACCAGGTTGTGGTGGAGTGTTGTGGAGAATTGGAATTCCAAATCCTACAGCTTCTACTTCACCCAAGACAAGGGGGCACCCGGTTTAATCCTCCCATGAGTCTCTTGCTAATAGGTGGCCTCCTCCAAGTGTGAGTGGCCTCTCCACAGTGGGCGAACTGGATCTGGGGGGGCTTGGCCTCCATCCCGAAGTCTGATGTCCTCTCTGCTTCTGCGATGTGGTGCTAACGTGGATGTTTCGAAGAGTCATTTACTCTGCGGTGATTTCAAATCTGCAGTAACTTGTCACAGCAGCACACATATGCTTTATCTCCACACTCAGACCCCCCAGCTGTCATTTCTTTACCACATTTGCCACTTCACACAGGCTACTTCGGTGCATTTTACCCCAAACAGGGACAATGTCCCGTGGAACCACCACATAACACCAAGTAAGGAAATCGTGATGGTTCCCACATTTGAACCCAGACCACAAGCCCACTTCAGCTGTCACCACCTGCCCGATGGTCTGAAATGTCTTCTCCATTCAGATCCAGTTTTCTTCTTCTGGAATTTCTTCCAGGACTTTCTCTTATTTGGGCAAGCTTGATGGACTTAAGGAGCACAGAAGTTTCCCATCTGAGTGGTATTTCTGTATGGCTTATGTCACTGGGGTTGTTTTCTGTGGACACAACATCCATCCACGTTGTGACATGCATCAGTTGTTCATTCACTTTTTCACAGTGACTGAACATAAGAACATTGACTCCTTAAAGCATTTAAGGTACACAATTCTCTGGCCTTAGCTGAGATCCCATGGTTGTACATCATTCTCCAGAATTTTCTTGTTCTCCCCGAGGGAGCCTGTATGCATAAAACACCAACTCGCCATTGTCCTTTCCCCTCGGCCCCCTGCAGCCACACCCAGCTTTGTGTCCCAGACACCTCATGCAAGTGGGATCATACAGTATCTGTCCTTCTGTGACTGGCTGATTTCAGTCCGCATAATGACTTCCACGTTCAACCCTTGTTGTAGCCTGTGTCAGAACTCCCTTCGTTTTTAAGGCTGAATCATGTTCCATGGTGTATAAACTGCATTTTGTTTATCCATTCATCTGTCAGTGGACACTTGGGTGGCTCCACCTTTTGGCTGTTGTGAGAAATGCTGCTCTGAATATGGGTCCTTCTACTTTCAACTTTTGGGGGCATATAGGCTGCAGTGGAATTCTGTGTTTAATATTTTAAGGAACCAACATATTTTTTCCCCACAAATGAACCATTTCACTTCATTCCTTCATAGGGCAGAACAAGATAACCATTTATGGATCTACCTCATTTTGTTTATCCTTTTCCCCATGGATGGACATTTGCATATGTCATTTGCAAAAGGACATCCATTTCCCCGTAGATGGATATTTCTGGTTTTTGCCTGTTGTGAACACAGCTGCTGTGAATATTCCTGTACATTTTTGTTTGTTTGTTTGAGCTAGTGTTTTCAATTTTGGGGGTATATATCTAGGAATACAATTATTGAACCCAATGGTAATTCTGCTTGGATCTATTTGAGTAAATGCCAAACTATTTTATATGTAGACTGCACCATTTTTCACAAGTGAGGTTTAAGGGTTTCAGCCTCTCAACATCCTTTTGTTATTTTTCATTTTCTTGATCATAGTGATTCTACTTGTGTAAAAGAACATCTAACTGGTTTAAATCTTCATTTTCATAAAGACTAAAGATGTTTAACATGTATTCATGTACTTTTCACCCTTTGTATGATTTCTCTGGAGAAGGGTCTATCCAAGTCCTTTGTCCATTTTAAAAATGGGGTTGTCTTTTTGTTGAGTTGTAAAAGCTCTTTACATATTCTGGGCAACAGACACTTATTAGATAAATAATGTACAAATATTTCCTTCCATTCTGGGGGCTGTCTTTACACTTTCTGGATCATATCTTCTGATGTACAAATATTTTTTAATTTTTTACATTTCTTTTTTTAAGAGTGAGTGAGAGAGAGTATGCAAGTGGATAGGGGCAGAGGGAGAAGGAAAGACAATCTTAAGCAGGCCCCACACTCAATGTGGAGCCTGATGTGGGGCTCAGTTGCATGACCTTGAGATCATGATGTGAGCCAAAATTAGGAGTCAGACAGTTAACCAACTGAGCCACCCAGGAACCCGGGACAGATTTTTAATTTTGAGAATATTATTTTATCTATTTTTTCTTTCCCTTCTTATGCTTTGGTGTCAGATCTAAAAGCATTGCTAAGTCCAAGGTTATGAAGATTTATCCCCATTTGTTTCTTCTAGGGTTTATAATTTTACCTCTTACATTTAAGACTTTAACTTATTTTGAATTAATGTGTATATGTGGTGTGAGGTAAGGGTTCATTTCCATTCCTCTGTACAGGGATAGTCAATTGTCTAGCACCCTTTTTTGAAAAGACCATTCTGTTTCCCCAGTGTAATGTTGTCCACTCTTGTTAAATTTCAGTGGGCCATAGATAAAGGGGTTTATTTCTAGGCTCTCAGTTAAATCTGAGCCCATACTGATCTGTATGCATCCTTTTAAAAAATGTTATTTTATTTATTTAAAAATTTTTTTGTAAATTTAAAACCAATTAATTGACATATAATGTATTTGTTTCAGGTTGTATGCCTACCTTTACAACAGTATCACAATGTTTTATTTACTGTTGCTTAGTATTAAGATTTGAACTTTGGAAGTATGACCTTTCACCTTTGATTTTCTTTTTCAAGGTGGTTTTGGCTAACTTATGGTCCCTTAAAATTCCATATGACTATTACAATTACCTTGTGCATTTCTTCCCAGAGGCCTTTGTGAAATTTCTTGGGAGCATATTGAATTTCCACATTGCTTTGTTACTGTTGCCATCTTATCAATAGTATGTCTTTTTATCACCATGGTGTGTCCTCAGATTTACTTAGGTTTCCCTTACTTTCAGCAATGTTTTGTAATTTTTGGTGTACAAGACGTATACCTTGATTTCATCTATTCCTAAGTATTTTGTCCATGTTGATATTCCCTAAGATGGAATTGTTTTCTTAATTCCTTTTTGGATGATTCATTGTTAGTATACACAGGTAAGAGAGATTTTTGTGTATTGATATTTTGTCCTGTAACTTTGCAGAATTAGGGAACTGGCTGTGATCATTTTTTGTTGATTCTTTAGGCAGCTCTCTATATTCAGGTCTCTGAATAGACCTAGTTCTACTGTTTCCTTTCACGTGTGGGTTCCTTATTTCTTGCCTTATTGTTCTGGGTAGAACTTTCAGTGCAATACTGAGCAAGGAGTGAAAGCCAGCACCGTGGACTTGTTTGTGATTTCAGAGTAGAGCTATCAGTCCTCAACATTGAGCACAGTGTTTGATTAGGTTTAGAGTGGGGTTAGGGTTAGGGTTTATGTTTAAGGTCTCTCTGTCCTCTGCTGTACAGAGCCCATTCTCCGGTAACCAGCAGAGTGATCTTTTCAGAACATAACCTTTGAGCCTCTCTGTGATCTGCTCCCCAGCTGCCTGTCCTCTCCAGCCTTTCCTCTTCCACCATAATCCCCACCCCTGTGGGGCTCCCAGGTGTGTGTTTGTCCCACATGTGCCTTGGGCCTGACTCCAGGCCTTTACATTCTCTCTGTCCTCTGCCAGGAGCATTCTTCTCTCCCCCTGCTTCATGTCTGGCTTGTTCCCCTGTTGGCTGTACCTGGACTTGCCCCCCAGTGAGCTGACTCTGTTGACTGTGTGTGGCCTTGTCCCCTGTTTAAATGTAGTGCCCACTTTCCCTGTGTGAGCAATTTACTAAGCTGCCAGGTATGGGGCAGGCACTGGGAAGTAGCCTTAGTGCGTGTGTGAAAAAAATCAGTCTCAGGCCACCTGGGTGGCTTAGTCGTTAAGTATCTGCCTTTGGGTCCGCTCGTGATCCTGGGGTCCTGGGATTGAACCCTGCCATGTTGGGCTCCCTCCTCAGTGGGGAGCATGATTCTCCCTTTCCCACTCCCCCAGCCTGTGTTCCCTCTCTAGCTGTCTCTCTCTCTCTGTCAAACAAATAAGTAAAACCTTAACAAAAATCTGTCTCAAAGGGTTTCACTACCCTTGCTGACAATGGGGGAGCTGCTGTCCCCACAAGTAGTCCCTTCAGAGAGACAAGAATTCCAACTTCTTGGAGCCCAGAGATGTAGACCTGGACCTGGAAGCTTCCATTCTTGGAATCACGGCTGGGGCCTTATCAAGCCCCCTCTTCTTCCAACCTTCCTCTTTCTCCTTCCCTGCCCATGGGTTGGACCTGATTCCTGATCTGGGGGAGTTCAAGGGTGACCGCTCCTAGGAATAGCAGTGGTTGACTGATGGACCTTGTCAGCAAGAGGCCCAGTAGCCTTCAAGGGCAGACAGATCTGTGGGGGCCAGCGACAGCCCCCTCAAAGCAAAGTGGGGCAGGAGACCAGTCCTGCTGATTCTAGCCAGTCTGTAGGTCATAGAAAGGAAGGCTGTGCCCAAAGGTGCTCCACTCCTGGCAGGTAGGGACAGAACTGGTAGGGGGTCGGCCAAGGAAGGGCACCTGCAGGGTTTGCCTGGGAGCTCGGCACAGGGGGGAGCATTCCTGGCTCCAGCATGCTGGCTGTGGGGTTGGTTTCCCATTTCTGAAGCCTCAGACTCCTCTTTGTATGATGGGGTGCTGATGGCCCCCATCTCTGGGAGCAAAAGGTAGGGAGGCCCCATAAGCAGACTTGCTCAGGACAGGCTGGGAGAGTGGCTGTAGCTTAAAGCAGCCCAGGGCCTGCCCCTGTGAAGAAGATGCACACATCCATGGCCCCCAGCTCTGGGGTCCTGCTGCCAGCCTCTGACAGTGACCCTCCTCCCACCTTGTCCCTCATCCCTGTAGATAAGTGGTCTACTTAGAGCTGTCCCTGCAGAGGGCAGAGAAGCCCATCATGATGGGACATAGTTTCATCTACTAGGTCATCACCGACCATTGGGCTGCCAAGCCCTTGTGCCCCCATGGGAGGGCTGGAGGGTGGTGGTCCTCGAGGTCTCCAGCACCCCATACTGGCAGGATGTGTCCATGTAGCACATGGCAATGGTCAGCCACTTCTGTGAGCCGCACTTCTTCCGTGAGCTGGACAACCTGGTGTGTGTGTGGATGTGGACATGAAGTTCTGCGACCATGTGGGCATGGAGATCCTACCCCGCCTTTGGCACCTTTCACCCCATTTTCTACTGGGTGTCCCATGAAGACTTCAGCTACCAGCGCCAGCCATGGTTCCAGCCCACATCCCCAGGGACTAGGGAGACGTTTACTACATGGGGGTCTTTTTTGGGGGGCTGGTGGTGGAGGTTCACTGACTGACCTTGGCCTGTCACCTGGTGATGGGGGTTGACCTGGCCAATGGGATCAAGGTTGTGTGGTGTGACAAGAGCCACTTGAACAGTTACCTGCTGGACCACAAGCCCACCGAGGTGCTATCCCTGGAGGACCTGTGGGACCTATGGTGGCTGGGCTGCCCTCCCCACCCTTCATGAAGAAGCTGACATTCAGGCCATGCCCAAGAATCACCAGGACATCTAGGACTCATGAGGGCCTGTCCCCATGTCTATCAGGGGGTGCTGTCCTGAGCAGAGCTGTGAGAGCAGGTTCCTACTTCTGTCCCCTCGAAGGAGACCATGGAGCCCAGCCCTGCCCACACAGGCATTTCTAGGGCCCCAGCTGCACCCACACACAGGAGGCCTGCCTGAGGACACCAGGTCCTCTCTTTGTGGTCACTGCAGTTTGATAACTTCTGGGTCATTTTCAGCTGTGAATGGCTCCAGTTTTATGTCAGATGATTTCTGTGTCCATGCTGAGCGACCATCTTTAAAAAGGACAATCAAGGGAAAAGATTTTCTTTCTGGTTCTGGACAGACACTGACGGGTCGGGGTTGGAGTGATCCTACAGCAGCCGTGGAGCCAGCATGGCCTCTGGTTGAGTCTTCCCTCCCAGTCCCTGCACCTTGCCGGGGCCATGGGGCTTCAGGGCAGGGGTGCACCAAGCCTCCTCTCAGACCTTCAGTCCCCTGACTGCCAGGGGCCTTGGCTGTGGCCACTAGCTCACCCTCCAAGAGCATGGAGCCCTCTGAGTTATGTGCAGTTTCCACCTTGGTTTTATTTTTTATTTTTAAATTTAACTTAAATTTTAAAATTTAAATTCATTAGCCAACATATAGTACATTAGTGGATTTTAATGTTAGTGTTCCATGATTCATTAGTTGCCTGAAACACCCAGTGCTCATCACAACATGTGCCCTCCTTACTACCTGTCACCCAGCTACCTCATCCCCCCACCCCCTCCCTTCTGTCAGTGGGGCCAAGTCCCCTGGCTGGGGCTCAGGTAGCTTCCTACATGTTCCACCTGCCTCTCCCTGGCTCACCCAGCCATGCACAGCCCTATGCTGCTTCCCAGCAGAGGGCAGTTTTAACCAAGGTCAGGAAGACAGGATGGATTTCCCTGACTCCACCTGCCACCCCCTGACCCCTACCCAGGGCTGCAAGAGAGGAAAGTTTTCTTCAATTCTTCTTAAGGTCCCTGGCTGGGTCTGGAAATTGACAAAGACAGATGAACAGGAGAAAAGCTGGCCAAGTGTATTGATTTTTTTGCTGGGAGCCTCACAAGAGGAGACCAGCATGGAGACCAGCAGAGGCAATGGAAGCCTACAGTTCTTCTATGTTTTAGGCAAAGAAGCAATAAATGTGTGAAGAATTGAGAGACACAAGGGTTTGAGCTAGGGCTGGTAAATGGTAAAAAAGTAACTAGGAAGATAAAGATTAGATTAACCAGGTTTGTCCCTCTAGCCTTTGTGGCCGGAAATTCCTTGACTCGGTGACAAGCATATCCTCCCTGCTGTCTGGGGAGAGAAGGTGCCACATGGGAGTATTCTGACCTGCTTCAGGGAAGGAGGGCTGATGATTGGGGATCAGAGGGATCTTCCTGCTTCTGCTCTATGGAAAATTCTTTCAGTTTCTATATTTAACTTGCCAAGGTGCCATATTTGGGGCAGTGTGTCCTGACCCTCATTGGCTTGATGCTGTACTCTGTCTCCTCCTAGTGTCCTGGACATTGAATGCGCTGCTGTGGAGACCACCCAGCCCTGGGGCAGCCCATTGTCCAGGGAGGCACCTGCCTCCAGGGGAGGGTTGCCTACGAAGTCCCACACGGCTGCCCTGTTGCTAAGGGTGGCCACCCCTCCTGAGGGAGATTGGGTGAGAGTGTGAGATCATACTTCTAGTACTTCGAGAAACTGACTTCATTTCCTGCAAATGATCCAGTAGTGGGATTACACAGGAGTACTATTTTTAGTATTGGGGGGAAACTCCATATTTTTCCCAGCATGGCTGTGCCAACCAAGATCAATTCTGGATGATTTTACCTGTAAACCAGAGATTTTTCAAGTTCCTCTCCAGCAGAGAACGTGAGGAGAACATTTTCAAGGCCTTGCAAAATCTACTAACCATAGGAACAAACCGGTAACTCAGAAACTATTGAAATGAAGAACCGGTTCTCCTTCCATGTCTGGCTAGTGTGCTGGTCTGTGGCTCGATCCCACCTCGGGCAGCTGGAAGGTTGACCTCCCAGGTTGGCTGCCACTGAGATGGCTACTGTTTCCAGAAATTCTTTGGGGTGTGGCCATGTTTCCCCACCTGCGCACAGTTCAAGTTGGCAACCTCTGACAGGGGAGCCACAGTTCCTTCAGGAATGGTCCCTCCCCCATCCCGCGGTGGAGCCATCACACTGAGGGTTTGGGGGGACGGGAGCTGCCCCTAGGCAAAACTACGGGAGATTCCCACTGTCCTGACCTGACCTTCAGATGCTCCTCAGTTACTCCTGTGCCTCTGGTGTGTTCCTGGCAGCCTGACCTGGCTGTTTTCTGACAGCTCATCTAGTAGTACCCTCACTTTCTGGGAAGGGGATTTACTGGAATCTGCAGTGTGTCCTGCTGCCCCACCTGGATTGCTTTTTGAAGGCACATCATATGGGCCATCTGAGGACCCAAGACTGCAGGCCTGTGGCCTGGAGGGGTTCTGAGCAGAGCTGATGGGGTGGGAGGGCTGCAAGGCACAGAGGCAGGTTTCTAGAAAGCTGTCTGGGGTCCCTGGCATTCTACCTTTTTTTTTTTTTTTTAAGTGATTTTATTTATTTATTTGACAGAGAGATCACAAGTAGGCAGAAAAGCAGGCAAAGAGAGAGGGGGAAGCGGGCTCCATGCTGAACAGAGAGCCCAATGCAGGATTCGATCCCAGGACCCTGAGATCCTAACCTAAGCTGAAGGCAGAGACTTAGCCCACTGAATCACCCAGGTGCCCTGCATTCTACCATTTTTGCATCAAAGCCCTGAGATCTTCCAAATGCCAGCAATGTTACAGCATGGGCCGGAAAATCACATGTTTCTGTGCACCCAACACCACCTAAACTATTGGCCATTTTTTGCACTTGAGCTGAGTACAAAGGATTGGGAGTAGGAGCTTGAGGGGAAGTCCTGGGCCAGACTTTGTGTTTGGGGACATAGGCCATCCAGACAAGCTTGTGCTAAGCCTCAGGAAGGGGCCTGTGTGGAGACCCCAGCTGCAGATACTGCTGTCCGCTGATGCCCCTCAGTCTGCCCCAGTGCACCTGCTGCTGGGGGAGGGCCTGCCTCTTCCTCTCTACCTGAGGGCTCTCTCCTGCACCAGCCATGCCCCTCCCCTGACAGTCGCTGCAAGCCTGCAGCCTGGGAGGGTGGATACCCCGATGACCTCCAGCCCTGAGGACATCCAGTGCAGATGGGACGTGGTCTCCCAGCAGGTCTGAGCTCCAGGCCCCCATGGTTCTCACTCTCCTCCTGGGGGCTCACTGTGCCACGTCCTCCCTCAGGCTCCCTGGGCCTGACTCCTCCTCAGCTTAGGCACCACTCTTGGCCCAGGCTCCACACACTGGGACTGGGAGCGGGTCGTCTGGACCTTCTGGACTCATGCTTCCATGGCCGTAACATGGGCACAGACTGGCCTCACAGACTCATCAGAGGAGACCCAGTGCAGGAAGATGCAGGCTGCCTCAACAGAGAAGCCAGGTGACCCCAGAGGGAGCGCACAGGCCTTGCACAAAAGATAGGGCTCATGGAGCCCAGTGTGGGATGTGGGCACCCGGCCAAGGGGCATGGGGAATCCTGGTGAGGGTGGCCCCGGTGGGAGGAAGGGCAGACCACAGAAGGGTCACAGAAAAAGCAGGAGACAATGAAGACGACAGGACAGAGCTTCCCAAGGAGGTCGATTGGAAGAGTCAGAGGATCACAGAAACCCTTGGGAAAACTCGGAGGCCCTGGTGATGTTGGCCAAAATGCTGTCATTTGGTCAGAAAAGTTGTGTCACTAACCCCCAGTCGGCACTGGATGATTTACTCTTTATTGCTTCTAGGAATCGGGGCGTATGGGCCATTAGTGCTCACATTGCATGAAGTCTAGGATATATTTATTTTTCATCACTTTTCAGGACCAGATTTTTCTAGAGGAAGTGCTAAGCATGGGTCTCTCCATTCCTTTCTTTGTGCCACCGGCCTCTGTTCTCCGGAGCAGATTCCTGGTGCTCATCACCACTGCTAGCCCTGAGGACCACTCCCTGTCTCCTCCCACAGCGGACACGACCACGTGGGTTGGGGGGAGTGCCCACGGATGAAGCCTCAGTGCTCGGTGCAGAGCAGGGACCCCAGATCTTCTGCTGAATGAAGGAGGGCATGAGGGAGGAAGGGTAAGGAGGAAGGGAGGAGAAGGAGGGAGGGAGGGATGGGGGAGGCAGGAGGGAGTGAGGGAGGGAGGGAGGCTGGATGGGAGGGAAGGCAGGAGGGTGGGAGGGAGGGAGAGAGGAGAGAGAGGGAGGGAGGATGAAAGGGAGAGAGGAGAAGGGAGGAAGGTTGAGAGGGAGGGAGTGAGAGGAAGGAGGGAGGAGGGATGGGAGGCAGGCAGGCAGGGTGATGGAGTGGGAGAGGAGAGGGAGGGTGGAGGGGAAGCAGAGAGGGGGAATGAATGAGATGGTGAATAAATGAGGTAGGGAAGGAGGGGGTGGAAGAGCCAAAGTCCAGTCCATACATCAGGGGCCATTATTTGGGGTGAGGTCCAAGGGCATCACAGCCTGGGCCCTGGATGGTGGCTCAGGGCACATCCCTCTGTCCTCCCAGTGCTGACCTTCCTTCTCCTTGGCCCTGCTGTCATCCTGGATCCTCTCCACCTCCTCAAACAATTCTGAATATTCCCAGGAGCAAGGTGGCAAGAGGGGGGTCTCAGGAGGGGCTTCCCAGATCCTGTGCCTGGACAACCCTGGGACAGTAGCTACAGGACATTCTGTTATGAGGACTGGGACCAGGGATCCCATCCACCTCCTTGCACATTAGCACTGTTCCATTCCCTGGTCTCTCCACCACCGCTGTGCTGAACGCTCCTGACAATACATCTGTGAAAAATCGTGCCAGAGTTTCTGGGCCAAGCACTGCTAGGTGATGGGTGCACCTGCAGCCTGGGATGGGTGCTGCTCACTCTTCTCCCAACGGGGGTGCTCGTCACCCTTCGCTCTAGGGGACCTGCACTGGACCTCTGGTTCTTCACATTCTCCCAGGGCTGCCGGTCCCCAGACCAGACACCTGCCACTCTGAGGGTGGCCAGCGCTGCCTTCATAGGGTTTCCTTTGCCAGAGCCCTTCCCCAGGCAGCTCCCGCATCTCTGACACACACTCCCCGCGTGCCTATCCTCCCTTCTGGACTTGCATGCCTTTGGTCTCTGTCCCTGTGGGAACCCTGTGACTTGGAGCTTGGTCTGGAGCAGAGTCAGGCGAAACTTTTCTCTGGCCTTGGGTTGTGAGCTATGTGTTTGCCCTCTGTGGTGTGTCTTCCAGTTTTCTGCATTTCCCTGGTTTCTGTGTGGGCCACAAGAGGAACCAACTCTGTCCTGTCTGGGGTCAGGCTGTGGTGTCCCAACAGGAAGAGTGGTCTTGACCCCGAGATTGTGCTCATAATACTTAAAGGGGCCTCTATGATTACATCTCATCTGTAATCCATCGGGGGTTTCAATATCGAATAAGGGAAATTCTGTGTCACATACATAAACACAGAAAAAAAAAAAAAAGAATTCCCTTTGAAAATAGGAGAGACACAAAGGCACATATTGTGTGATTCCACATACAGAAACATCCAGAACGGGTAAAGGAACGGAGGAGAAATCATCTGAGGGGTTGCGAGAGGCTGGGCGGGAGGAGACATGTGCAGGGAGGGCTTTGGGTTCAGGGTCTCCTTTGGGGAAGGAGATATCCTGCAGCGATGTTCTGTGGGGTGGTGGCACAGTGTTGGGAATGTGCCTAACGCTCGTGACGTGTTCAAGTGAAAACAAGTAATTTTATTTAAAACAAATAATAAACTATGCAGAACATAGAAAGATAAAATAAGTACCAGAGAGAAAGAATATACAGGTAGGGATGAAACATTCCTGCGGGACGTCGGGGTTGGGGGATAGAACAAGGGATAACTGTCTGACAAGCAGGGCTGCGGGCTCTGGATGTGGCTCTGGGAGCCCGGCAGGAGCAGGAGTAGGGGCAGGGGTTGAGATAGAGGCAGGGACAGGAGCCAGGCTGTGGCAGGGGAAGGGGGAGAGGCTCTGGTAGGGGCAGGACAGGAACAGGAGCAGGACTGGGAACAGGGGCTGGGGCAGGGACAGGGACAGGAGCAGGAACTGAAGCAGGAGCGGGGCAGGGGCAGGTGCCAGCTCTTCTGGGACAACGTCAGGCTCTCTGTGGGCAGGCGCCGGGTTCCCTGCTGGCTCCTGGTCTCCTGCTGAAGTCTCTCCAGGCACCATCACCCCCTCTGGAGCTGCGGGTGAAGTTGGGGCCGGCTCTGGCTCTTCAGAGCTAGACCCAGGTATCCAGGCCCCCACATTCCAGAGATAGCCCCCTGCCCATCTCCTTTCATTGGAGATCCTGGAACAAAGAACATGCTTACGTGCCTTTGCAGAGAGAGAGCTCAGCCCAGGGCCTCCCAGAGAAGCTACAACCAGGAAGGAACACTCACTGGGACATCTCCCCGACTGCAGTCCACTTGCTGGGTGCTCTGGGCCCAGTCCCTGCTCCTGGCCCCACACCAGCCTCAGGGGTCTCCTGCTTGTGTGGCCTAGCACCATCCCATCCCCAGACACCCACGTACACCCAGCTCCGGCCTTCTCATGCTTGGGCTTGGCCTCCATATTCTGGACCACAGTCTGGTGTAGTATCAGCAGGGACAGTGGCCTGGCAGTGTCAGAGGCCTTCCCAGGCAGTCCCCAGTCCCTGCTCCTGGAGAGCACCCTACGGTCCCTCCCTGTGTCAGGAAGATGGAGCCGGTGTCCACCAGCCTCCTTCCTGTTTCATCATCCCTGGTGTTCTGCAAAGACAGGGACCGGTAGCAGGCCTGGACGCATCACAGCCCTGCCCGGCCATCCACACTGTCCTCCTGCCCAGTTCCCCTGCTGCTCCCAGACCAGACACGGACCTGTGCATGCACAGCCCCACACCTGGGACAGGGACCTATACTTGCAGGACACAGGATAAACCCTGGGGAGAAGCTCACAGCGCCCCACATCCCATCTCACCCAGCCAGCCTTGAACTGGGGTGTGAACATGACCTGCTCACTGGGCATCTGACCCCTCATCAACCTGCTCTTGAATGGGGTGGGCACATCCCACGTGAGCCTTCTTTACAAACACACACATGCATGGGAAGGGGGCCTGGGGTTGCACAGTCAGATCAGAGCATATGGGGCTGGGGGTTGGCTCTGGGCCTCATGATGTCACCTTTCTGTACTTCTGCCCAAGTTACCAGAGATGTCAGGGAGCCCTAATATAACAACCCCAGTGAGGGAAAGTGTTTGCAGGGTGTGCTTTCCTCTGCCTGCAGCCTCCGGACTTTCGGATGCAACATGCAAACCTGTTCTTCTTTCGAGAATCTCCAAAGAAGTGAGCTGGGCAGGGGGGCGTCTCTGGAATGTGGGTGCCTGGATACCCAGGTTCCAAATTCTGTTGGGCTCTGTTGTCAGGAAAGTGAGGTCACCATTGCCTGGGGATGCCTTACCTGACTTCGTCCTCACACCAGAGCCCCCTGAGGGCCCCCCTCCCCCAGCTGACAGTGACACCCACACAGCCTACCCACAGCCCCTGCGAGGCCTGGGTGTGGGCAGTGTCCCCACAGTGAGGGGATAGAGCTGGGTTCAGACTGGGCTCCTGTTCATGCCCAGGACTGTGACCCTGGACAGACTCTGTGCCCCTCAGGGCCTCACCAGCCTCCCCATTGGCACAGTGGGGTCTTCTGGCTTCTACTTCTAGGGACGCCATCAGGGGTAGGACCTCGACATACATTCCTGCTATCACAGGAGACTGGGATGCACACATGGCAATGCAAGGATGAGCTGTAGGCTGGGCGGGGCATAGAACACAGCTCAGCAGGGTCCGGGTCTGCTCTGGGGTCCAGGCAAAGCTACCCTCCTCCTGCTTGTCTCCCAGCCCCTGTGGGAAGGTTGCAGCGAACTGATTCCGGCCTTGTCCTCTTGTGCCACAGACTTCCAGGGGCTCCCATTAGTTTTGGGCCCAGGTCCCAGGGCCTCATCTGTGCCCATGAGCTGGGCAGTCCCCACAGTGGCTCCTGGCATTCTCGAATCCTGGTCACACATCCCTGTGGAATTCTCTCCCCTACAGGGTGGATGGCCTGTCTGACTGTGCTCTAAGGAATAGACTGGAGCACAATGATGGGATGTTGTTTCCAACCTGGTGGAACAAAGTCTGTGACTTCTCCTGGTTCCCTCTCTGTGTTCATTCTCTGTCTCTGTCTTATCCGTGTGTCTCTGTGTCTCTCTCTGTAGGCTCTGGGGGTGATATAAGAAACCTCAGAGGCCTACCCGCTCCCTGTTTCTGTCTCCTGTCCTGGTGCTTTGTTCCCTCCTAAGTCCTCCTCACCCTGACCAGAGCACTGACTCTGGAACCTCTTCCAAATGGGAACCCTGAGGCTGCAACAAGGAGGGTCCTGACCTTGGTCCCCAGACCAGTGGCCCAGTGCTCTGCCACGTTCTGCAAACCCAGGTCCTCAGCCCCCCAGCCCCCTGGGCTGTCCTCTGCTCAGAAGGACCTCGAGGGAGTACAAAGCATTTTCCCGGGAATGGGAGCACAGTGGGTCAGGGATGGAGATCCAAGGCAAACAGAATTTTCTACAAGCCTGTGGGACCCTAGGGACACCCCATCTCTGTAGCCCAATTGACAGAAGAATAAGCTGAGGCCTTTTGTGCTGTAACCCCGTCTGGACTTGGGGGGTATCTCTTCCTACTTCCAGTAGCTCAGAATGGTGATGGACACCAGACCCCAGACCCTGTCCTCTCCCAGTGCCCTGGCCAACCCCTTGGCTCCTTGGGGACCCCCTGACCATCAGCTTGTCCTGTCTCCCATCCCCATGCTATGGATCTGGGTTCTTGCCAGGGGTCCTGATGCCCCTGCCCCATTGCCCAGCTGTCTCTGACCTCTTTCTTCTTTCCCCCTTGTCACCCACCTTGCCCCCAGAGTGTCCACCCCTTTTGAACCTGGGCTGGGCAGTCAGAGTGTTGTGTGTGTGCAGGTGCACATGCCTCTACTTGTCTGGGGATGCCCAAGGTCATGTGCCCACATGGGACAGGTTGGGTAGCTGTCCCTGAGGATCTGAGGGGCTCTCACCCCCAAAGAGAACCTCAAGGGAGGGTTGGGGCTGACCTAGGACTGGAGAGCTGCTCCCCTCCTTGGCCTCTGTACCCCTCATTTGTCCTGGGCCAGTCACTGCCTCTCTTGACCCCAGGTTCCCAACTGTCCCTGAGGGTTGAACATGGAAATGCTTGAACTTGGCCACTCTTCCAGGGGTAGGTGGAGGGCAGGTGCACCAGGCATACAGGCCTCCCTTCTGAGAGGGCCAGATGTGCACAGGGGACCTGCACACAGCACCTGTACCATGACCCAGCCCTGCGGCAGATGTGCATGACACCCATGGCTCCACACCGGACCTGTCCCCCGTGTTTTCTCACCACCACCAAGGGCTCTGTGGCCCCAAAGTCTGCTTAAAACTGGAACCATGCCCATCCTGGGATGCAAGCCTCAGGGTGTAAGGCCAGGTAGGTTGGACATCTGGGGACACAAAGGTCACTGAATACCCCCCACCCATCTGGCCGGGAATGCAGACTGCCTCCCAGGGTCCAGCTAAGGGCAGGGCTGGGCCAGAGGACCTGGAGGTAGCAGTGGAGGCCGACTCAGGGCAGGGAGGAGAGCAGTCTGCCCCATGCCCCTTCTCCTCTCCTCCTTCTTCCTCAGCTTCCTGGTAGGACCCTGGGACAGAGATCCAGCCTGTCCCTGGCTGGAGCCCTGGCTGGAGTCAGAGGTGTGGGATGGAGGCCAGGGAGGAGGGGCCCACCACCAGGATGCCCGAGTGCGAGAGTGTTGTTACTGTAGTGAGGGACTCCATGGGCATTCAGGGATTTTAGCCCCTTTTAGACATGAGCAGTGGCCCCAGGACTCGGCCCCTGCCCCATCCTTCACCCTCCATGAGGCCCCACATCTCCCCCAGCACAGTCCCTGTCTGCAGCCAGTCCTCCCTCCAGCCCCAGGAAATCCAGCTGCTCTGGGGGCTGCAAACTCATTACAAGTTGCAGACAAGCCCGCCCTATGGGGTCTGGTTCTGGGTCCTGGAGCCCCACAGTGAGGAGAGGTTATGCGGGGCAGGAGAGGGGAGAGGGCAGAGTGGACTCTCCCTGGGGGCCATGGCTCCCTGGTCAGCGCAGGCCCTGTCGTGTGCCAGCCCTTAGGGTACCCAGACCCCAGCTCCCAGGCAGGCTCTGGGAGGAAGACCAGAGTGTGGCGGCTCCTAGCTCAGACCTGTCAGTCTGTCCTGTAGCTACAGCGGTCCTGCCAGCTGCACTCCCCTTCCTAGTCAGCCAGCATCACCCCCAGGACCAAGAACAGTCCATTATCCAGCTCAGGGGCCAGTGTGTGGCTGGGCAGGCAGGGGGCCCTCTCTGGGCTTAGGGAGTCCCCGGCTGGGCTAACGGGGGCTTGAGAGGCATGGTCTTCTGGCCCCTCCACTGACCGGTCCTGTCACTGGAGCCATTTGCCTTCCCTCTCTGGGCCTTGCTCTCCGCTTCTGTGCAATGCGGCGATGCTGAGTGATCGCTCCCAGGGCAGGAGCATGTGGGGTACTGGTGATTGACCTAAGCTGGGCACAGAGCCTGGACTGCAGAGTGCAGTGGTGGATGGTGAGCCGTGTCACCAGTGAGCACCCCTCTCCCCAAAAGACTCCCAGCCCTTCCATGCACCCGCCAGGCCCCTGGGAGACCACACTCCTGACACTAGGTCCCTGTGTGTGTGGCGCCTCATCAGCAGTGGGGCAGGGTGGGGACCCCGGAACATGGGGCCAGCTGCTCCCTCTGAGGGCACGAGAACAAAGAAGACTTTCCCTGGGGTCCCCCAAGGCCATGTAAGAGGGGGATGTGCCTGCCCCCAAACAGGACATTGAAATTCTGCTTCTGTTAGAATCTGAGGATTGGGTTTTGGGTTTTTTCTTTGTTTGGTTTGGTTTGTTTTGGTTTTGATTTTTTGCTGGGCGAAGGAGACACACACACTCTCCATGACTCCTCCTCCAATGAAGAGCTCTTGTTGGGCCTGCCCCTCCCTGGCTCTTGAAGGAGACTCGTGCTCTCAAAGACAGGATCATTTCAGGTCACGATCGTGGATCAGGATGGGAGACAGCCCCTCATGGCTCCCGATCCTGGGGCCGAGAGGGCCTTTCTCAGGCACAGCAATGCCCACGTAATGAGGGGACTTCAGAAAGAACACACACCTGGCTCAGGTCCTGTCCCAGGATCATGGCTGCCTTCTCCAGCACCAGAGGAAGAGGGACATCCTCTGCTTCTCTGGGATGGAGTCCTCTGACCCACAAGCAGGCCCTGGAAGGGTTCTAGTCCATCTCTGGAAGTGCACAAGCATTGAGTGGGCTAATCACTGTCCATACACGAACACGGACAATGTGCTAAGGAAGCACCGGAAGTCATCCTGTGCAAATGGCCTGCGGCCACGGGGGCTGGTGGCTTCAGTGCCCTCCAGCAGGCCCCTTTTCCTGATGGAACTCTTCCTGGAGTCTGTCCTCAGAGCTCCCTTCCTGCTGGTTTCAGGATGAAAGGCAGGACTGTGATGTGGCTTAGAAGGCTCCACCCCAGCCTCCCTCCTTCTGCACACATCACTTCTGCACACACTCCCCAAGAAGCAGGGGATGCTGCTCCCACATGCCCCACACAAGGCTGGTTTGAGGCACTCATTCCCTCCAAGCCCCAGCTGCTCTGGCTCTGTCACATACACGGTGGCCACAGCTGCCTGGCTGGGCCAGGAGTCCCGGGAGAGCTCTCCTTTCCCAGGATCAGGGTTCATATTCCTGGACAGAGAAAGAAATTCCGTCTGTCATCTGCTAGAGAAGGTGAATTCCTGGGCCGGGTGGCCCTCAGGTGCCTGAGGACATGGGGGTCCCTGGAGAGAAGGATGATGGGCACCCCTGTCTGAGGGAACAGTGAGCAGTTCCCATTCCAGGCCGCGGGGGCACCCATCACCTAACGGTGCTCATACTCAGACTCACCCCAGGAAACTCTGGCACGATTTTTCATAGATGCGTTTTGAGGAGTGTTCAGAACAGTGGTGGTGGAGAGAGCAGGGAATGCACAAATACTAATGCCTAAGGAGATGGACGGTGGCTCAGTCGGTTAAGCCACTGACTCCTGATTTTGGCTCAGGAAGTGATCTCATGGTGTGCGATCGAGCTCCGTGTAGGGTCTGTGTTCAGTGCAGTGTGGGCTCACGATCCTCTCTTCCCCCTCCTGCCTTTCCCACCACTCTCGTGCCACACTCTCCTCTAAAATAAATTAATAAAATCTTTATAAGAATGGAATCATACACGATGTACTTTTAAAAAATTGTAAAATGTCCTAACATTGATTTTGCCATTTTAAACATTTTCAGTATAAAGTCCGGTAATGTTAACTATATTTACACTGCTGTGAAACATATCTTGATAATATTTCATCATGCAAATCTGAAATTCTTTTCCAATTATTATATGTTTCTCATGTAGAAAGCATATTAATTAATTAACTAATCCATTAATTAATTAATTTTATTATGTTCAGTTAGCCATCATACAGTACATTAGTTTTCGATGTGGTGTTCAATGATTCATTAGTTGTGTGTAACACCCAGTTCTCATCACAACACGTGCCCTCCTTAATACCTATCACCCTGTTACCCCATCCCCCTCCCCTCTGTAATCCTCAGTTTGGCTCGCAGGGTCCAGAGTCTCTCATGGTTTGTCTCGCTCTCTGACTTCTTCCCATTCAATTTTCCCTCGTTTCCCCTGTGGTCCTCCACGCTATTCCTTACGTACCACATATGAGTGAAACCACGTGGTAATTGTCCTTCTCTGCTTGACTTCTTTCATTCAGTGCGATCCCCTCCAGTTCCATCCCTATCGATACAAATGGTAGGTATTCATCCTTCCTGATGGCTGAGGAATATTCCTTTGTATATATGAACCACATCTTTACCTATTCATGTGTTGAAGGTCATCCTGGCTCCTTCCACAGTGTGGCTATTGTGGACATTGCTGCTATGAACATTGGGGTGCAGATCCCCTTCTTTCCACTACGTCTGTATCTTTGGGGTACTGAGTAGTGAAATTGCTGGGTGGTAGGGCAGTTCTATTTTTAACATCTTGAGGAACCTCCAAACTGTTTTTCGGAGTGGCTGCACCAACTTGCTTTCCCACCAATAGTGTAGGAGGGTTCCCCTTTCTCCCCATCCTCGCCAGTATCTGTCATTTCCTGACTTGTTAATTTTGGCCATTCTGACTGGTGTAAGGTTATTTCCCTGATGGCTAGTGATGTTGAACATTTTGCCATGTCTGTTAGCCATTTGCATGTCTTCTGCCCATGTCTTGATTGGGTTATTTGATTTTTGAGAAATTCTTTATAGATCTTGGATACCAGCCCTTTATATGACATGTCATTTCCAAACATCTTCTCCCATTCCATGGGTTGCCTCTTTGTTTTGCTGACTGTTTCCTTTGATGTGCAGAAGCGTTTTATCTTGATGAAGTCCCAATAGTTCATTTTTGCTTTTGTTTCCCTGGCCTTTGGTGATATGTCTAGGAAGAAGCTGCTGTGGCTAAAGTCAAAGAAGTGACTGCCTATGTTCTCCTCTAGGATTTTGATGGATTCCTGTATCACATTGAGGTCTTTCAACCATTTTGAGTTTATCTTTATGTGTGATGTAAGAGAGTGGTTGAGTTTCAATCTTCTGCATGTGGCTGTCCAATTTCCCCAGCACCATTAATTGGAGAGACTGTCTTTTTTCCATTGGATATTCATTCCTGCTTTGTCAAAGATGAGTTGACCATTTCTGGGATCTCTATTCTGTTCCATTAATCTATGTGTCTGTTTTTGTGTGAATATCTGCTGTTTTGTGTGAAAACCTGCTGTCACGGTTTTGTAATATAGCTTGGAGCCAGGCATTGTGATGGCCCCAGCCTTGGCTTTCTTTTTCAACATGTCCCTGGCTTTGTGGGGTCTTTTCTGGTTCCATACAAGTTGTAGGATTGTTTGTTCCAGCTCAACGAAAAATGCCAATGGTATCTTAATAGGGATGGGGTTGAAAGTGTAGATTGCTCTGGGCAGCATAGACTTTTTAACCATGTTTATTCTTCCAATCCATGACCATGGAATGGTTTTCCATCTTTTTGTGTCTTCCTCCATTTCTTTCCTAAGTGTTCTGTAATTTCTAGAGTATAGGTCCTTTATCTCTTCGGTTAGGTTTATTCCAAGGTATCTTTCAGTTTTTGGTGCTCCTGTAAATGGAATCGGTTCCCTAATTTCTCTTTCTACAGTTACACTGTTAGTGTATAGAAAACCAACAGATTTCTGTGCATTGATTTTGCATCCTGCCACATGACTGAATTGCTGTATGAGTTCTAGTAATTTGGGAGTGGAGTCTTTTGGGTTTTCCACATAAAGTATCTTATCATCTGTGAAGAGAGAGTTTGACTTCCTTGCCAATTTAAATGCCTTTTCTTTCTTTTTGTAGTCTGATTGCTGAGTCTAGGACTTCGAGTCCTATATGAACATTAACGGTGAGAGCGGGCATCCTGTTGTGTTCCTGATCTTAAGGAAAAAGCCCTCAGCTTTTCCCCATTGAGAATGGAATTTACTGTGGTCTTTTCATAGATGGTTTTTATGAAACTGAGGAATGTCCCCTCTATTCCTACACTTCGAAGAGTTTTAATCAGGAAATGGTGTTGTATTTTGTCAAATGCTTTTTCTGCATTAATCAAGAGGATCCTATGGTTCTCGTCTTCTCTTTTATTAATGTGCTCTATCATGTTGATTCGTTTGCGAATGTTGAACCACCCTTGTACCCCAGGAATAAATTTCAACTGGTTGGGATGGATAATATTTTTAGTGTACTGTTGAAACTTATTGGCTAGGATCTCGTCGAGTATTTTGGCATCCATGTTCATCAGGGATAGTGGTCTGCAATTCTCCTTTTTCATGGGGTCTTTGCCTGGTTTGGGGATCAAGGTAATGCTGGCCTCATAGAATGAGTTTGGAAGTTTTCCTTCTGTTTCTATTTTTTGAAACAGCTTCAGAAGAATAGGTATTATTTCTTTTTTGAATGACAGCCTTGCTGGATAAAGTATCCTTGGCTGCATGTTCTTCTCATTTACTATCCGGAATATGTCTTGCCAGCTCTTTCTGGCTTGCCAGGTCTCTGTGGACAGGTGTGACATTATTCCGATGTTCCTGCCTCCAACCATAAGAAATCTCTTCCCCCTGGCTGCTTTCTGGATTTCTTTCTTGGTTCTAAGATTTGCAAGTTTTTCCATTTTGAATTCTAATAGTATATTTATAGACTATTTTATATTTTCTATGTACACCCTTGTATTATCTGTGAATAGTCACAATTATCCCCTCAATTCTTATTCTTTTTATTTCTCTTGCCTTATAACACTTGGGAGATTCTCCAATGCCATGTTGACTGGAGTAGCATTGTTTGAAGATTTTAATATACCTTTCTCAATATCTGATAGAAAAAGCAGATGAAACATTGGTATCAAATGTGACCCATTAGGTACATTACCCATTAAGTACAGAATACATTATTTTCAAGTGGTCCTAGGACATTTACCCAAGTAGAAAAAATGTTGGGCCATGAAGCAAGTCTACACATTTTAAAGCCTGAATTTAACTAGATTATATTCTTAGACCACAGGGGAATTGAGCCATAGTCAAAATGAAAAGAAAACCAGGAAGTACCCCAATGTTTGAAAATTAAATGTAACTTATCCTAAGGGTCAGAGAGGGAATCACAAGGCAAATCCTCAACGTTTCCTACATCAGAGCTCGCAGACAATGGCACTCTATGTGTGAAGAGCAGTGTCATTAGCTAGACAGGAGCTGAGCCTTAAGTCAGAGTTCTGCCTGCCCCAGCCTCACCCGGCAGCCTTGACCTGTGGTTCCCCCCCTCCCCCCAGAGTTGCCCTTTCTGGTGGCCCTGAGCGAAGGGGGAAAACATGGCCATGTGGAAATGGGAAGCTTCCCACTTCCAGTGATGAAATGGGGCCCCCTGCCCAGCCTGCCCTTTCTGGTGGCCCTGAGTTAAGGGGGACAACATGGCTGTATGGAAATGGGAAGTTGCATACCCCTAGTGACAACAGTGCTATTGTATTGTCCTCACCAGTCCAACAGCATATTTTCTGAGTGAAATATGACAAAATAGCAGGTTCTTGATGTTCCTTAAGGGTTGGAAATCATCTTGGGAGTCATCTATTAGAAATACGGATTCAACATGTGTTCTTTCTTCTGGAAAAGAAATAGACCCAAATAGTAATCATGGCTTCCTGAGCACCTGCTCTTGAGAGCCATCACACTGGCTCTTTGTGGAATTCTCCCTCTTAAACATCCAGGCTTTGATGTAGATATTATCAGTCACATTTTCTAGATGGTTAGACAGGGGCTCAGAGATTATTTGAGTCACAGAGGATTTCAGTGTCAGAAACCTAAGTGGGATCCCCAAACTGACTCCAAATCCCTTGTTATTCCATACATGGTACTATTGCCCTCTTATCTCTGGTCTTCTCGATCTGGAAACATCTCAAGTCTCAGGATTTTCTTTTTGTGTGGTCAACTGGAATGAATTCAGCTGGCCTTTTTAGCTCCGCCCATCATGATCATTAAGCATAGAGGATCTTAGAGTAAGATACTGAAATAACTTATGAATAGAAACATTATAATATTTTTCTGATATTAAAGTTACTGGAAGAACTATCTTTTTAAAATTGATTCAGGCTCTGGTATGTTCAGAGTGTGCTGTAAGACAGGTCCGAAACAGTACTTTAAAACACTCAACTCAGCTTCTTCTACAAAGTGAGACAATGTTTATAAACATTATTAAAGTATTCCCTTACCCACGATGACTTATTTTGCAACCATAGTAGTGTTCATATGGTATGACTATGACGTAACATTAGTCAAAATCTTCAGGGAAAGAGCCAAGACAGTGTATCCAAACTTTAGGGGGACTTCATGTTTTGATTAGTGTTGTGACAATGAGCTATTCTGTTTTATTCTGTAGTCAAAGGGAATGGTACCAGACATCTCTAAGATGTCAGGAGGTTCTAAAATTCCGACTTTAAATTATCTGTGTGCTTCAGAGATTTGGGCAGGAGAAAGGGAGGAGCCCAGCTTCTGTGAACACCTCTGTTACCTGTGTTGACCATGGAGCAGGTAATCTTCTGTAGGCATCATTTTCATTTCTTAGTAGGATTGTTAAAGGTGCTTTTGTCCCAAGTTCCTCTCTTTAGTAGTAATTAGAATGATAATGGAAATTTTTGTCTTTTACCATCCATGGGCCAGGATCCTGGGCTCCCAGGGAAACTATCCTTTAACATGTTATCAAGCTCAAAATGACTGGGCAAAACCTCAGAGCATGGGCCCTATTTCTGCCCCAAGGACATGTCGTACATCTGCTTCGAGAAGAAAAAGATAACCAAAAAATGCCATTGCAAACATAAAGATAAGAAAAACAAAAGAACCTCTCCTGCTCCCATTAGATTAAAGTCATACTGACTTGCACATACTGAAAACATAAGAAAAAGTCTGTACCTTTCGGGAATTTTCTTCCTCATGATGATGTGTAACTCTGTATGAAAAACAATACAGAACAAATATAGAAACCTGCCCCAAATGTTCCTCCCCCGGAACACTCCCTTCCTTGTGAGGATTATGTCTCCCAGACAGCTGTCTTGTCTTGGGTTTGAGTAAAAATCTCATCCTTTCTCTCTAAAATATTTAAAAGGGTTTTCTCCTTTAGTGTCTACAGTAACAATATGTTTTCTTTTTAAGTGAAAAATCCATGTTCCTGGTTCACACCTCCAACAGCACAGGAGGGCGGCTGTTCTTGTTCATCCTGGAGCTTCCCTGCAGAACCAAGCATACATGTATATTTTCCAGCACAAGTGGGCTCATCCTAGAAGGATGCTTGGAAGGTTTGAGAAGCACTATCAACTCTATGGGTGAGACCAGAAGATGAAGCTCCTTCCACTTAGAGCATTACTTATTGGGTCTTAAAATAGCCTTGGAAATGTGGGAAACCATTGCATTTCCTTTTTTTTCCCCCTAAGACTTTATTTATTATTTGACAGAGAGAGACACAATGAGAGAGGGAACACAGGCAGGGGGAGTGTGAGAAGGAGAAGCAGGCATCCTGCTGAGCAGGGAGCCAGATGCGGGGCCTGATCCCAGCACCCTGGGATCATGACCTGAGCTGAAGGCAGACGCTTGAGGACTGAGCCACGCAGGCACCCCAACCATTGCATTTCCTAAAGCCCAAGCCTAGGAAGGTCTGAGAGCAGCTGACCTAGTCAGGAGTCAGAAACAGCTTCGCAGGCAGGGCTGGTTCAGGAAGGGAAGGGGCAGGGCTCTGACAGTGGTCTGCAGCTAGGGGGGGTCCCCAGAAGGGGCCAGATGTCTCAGGGAAGGGGAGTCCTGCCCACAACCTGCCCATGCCTGCCCCACGGAGCTTGATGGAGGGGTCGCCACCTCCAGGAGTCCTTTCAAAAGCAGGGAGGTGTGGGCCTAAGGGCGGGACACCTGGTACAGGCAGGTGTGGCATCCAAGGTCTCAGGGCACCACCCTCCTCCACTGATCAGCACGTGGGGTGGAGCTAAGTCATCTGTGGGTGGGCCTAGAGCTGCCTTAGGATGCAGAGGCAGGGCAGGCAAAGGGTCCATGGGAGAGATCCTGGGTCAGGGTCCTGGCTTGGTGAGTGCTGGCTGTATGCTGGTGTGGGGGTCCTGGGGCAGGGTCCTCGAAGGGCGCATGAAGTGAGTTCATTGTGGGGACTCAGATGGATAATGGGCTGTCAGGATTGTGCACAAGGGTCCTCCAGGTTCCTGTCTCCCGCCCCCAAGGCACAGGTGTGGCTCTAAAAAGCCCCAGAGCCATCCCCCAACTTCAATATTGTGCCCCGTGTTCCCCCATGGATGGTGGTAATGGGCTGTCAGGATCCTGCAGGAGCGTCCTCCAGGTGGGGGCCTGGAAGCTGGAGGAAACCAGACCCCACTCAAGTTGCATGAGGAACAGGTGAGTTGAGGTGTTCATTTGGAAGGATAATTTCACTTTTCCAAAAAAGATAAAGTCATTGGTCTACTTTAGAGTGTTGATAATCACTACTTAAGAAACAAGTATGTGTGTCCAAAAAGAAGAGAAAAGAAAAGAAAAAGAAGAGAAAAGAAAAGAAACAAGTATGTGTTTTCCCTTCTCCCAGGAACAGAAGCAGGTGTGCCGGCCTTAGGCCAGAGGCGACTTCTCATCCCCACCTGACAACACTTCTCTGATTGGGCTCCACGAGACCTGAAGCTTTGAACAACAGCATCTGAGTCGGTCACGCAGCTCATCACAGGACTTCAGTGTTCCGAGAAAGCAGCAGGTACATTGGGCACAATGTCACTTACGTGTCAGGACTGGAGGTAAAACTTCTTTTTAACCAAAACTCCCTAGGCTTTTCTCTTTTCTCTAGTTGAGCCACGAAGTAAAACTGAAGTAGCTGTCCGCATTCTGGATATGGTGCAAGAGTTACTTAGTTTCCCTGCAGGCAGGACATTGCAGGAAATACCATTTTTGCTGTTCATTTACTGCTTCCAAAATGTCATCTGCACGTCTGTTTCCTAGGAAGTCACTTGTATCAGAGAAGGAAGATGAGATTTAGTGTGTTTTTAGCATAGAATTGGATCCTTCATCTAACAGCATTTATTCCCTTGGGCCTGGGGTACAGTCGAATGGCCACCATCTAGAGTTAGGTGGCTTTTTGCGGTCAGATAGAGACACAGATGTTGTCCTGTCATTTGTCAAAGGTGATATTTCATAACTGATTAGTGTTTTCATCACAAGACTTCCAATTAAGGTAGAGGGAAAATTCAAAATGATCCAAAGTAGGCTTTTACCATTTAAAAGTAAAGCCTGACTTTCTAGTTTGACTCAATGTATCCTCTAGATATTTCGACGTGCTGTATTTTCTCTGTAGTTTCTTTGGTGGTGGAGTCAGAAGGAGAGTCTCTGGAAATTCTCCTGGATAGAGGCCACGCTGGTGGCGTCAAGGGGCTTGGCAGACTCCAGGAGCCCTGGGATGAATTCTGGAACTGCTTGCCTGATGCTGGGCAAGTCAGCTTATCCCACAAAGTTTGTTTCTCTTCATGAAATGGCTGGAAGGTAATATCTATGGGAAGGCTTTTTACATAGAAACTTTCGACCTAACGAAGAGCAACTAAAAATGGGGTGATTTGGGCTGTATTATTCTGTAAATAATAGTTTCATAACCCCCATCATAGGCCATGGTATTTACTGCACAAGGAGTCCTCAGAAGGCTGCAGTGCAAGACTCAGATCTCCGAGCACGTTCACGTTCCATTGATATGTGACTGTCAGTTTGCCCAGGTAGGAAGGTTAGTGGAGAGAAATACGACGCATTTATGAAAGCTTTGAAAAGAGCTTTTCAGCAGACAGGGCAGTTCCAGGTCTGGGTAGAGCTGCCCGGGGTCCCGGAGGAGAACAGAGTGCGATCTGCCGGAGGGTGTGGGCAGGACTGGCTCCAGCGATGGCCGTGTGTTCCTGTGTGACAGTTGTGACAGGTCAGGGCTGTGAGCAGGTTCCTGGCTGAGGGCAGGTGAGGCCTGGTGGAGAGCCGGCAGGGCCCCTTCTTGTGTGCCACCAGCTTCAGCCAACACACACGAGCTCCTCGTCTGTCCCTGTCCCTCTGGTTCAGACTTCTCCGTGTTGCCAGGCCGAGACATTGGTTTGGGTTCTTTCTCTGAGTGTGTGTGGAGTTTCACAACCTCGATGATGAAATGACGGGTCATCAGAACATCTGTTCCTCTTGGATTTCCTGCTCTCCTTTAAGTCACCACTGCGAATCGTACATGCCAGTGGAAGGGGCGATCTGTGCATTTTTATTTCCTGTTTTAGTTAAACAACAGGAAACAAATCTGAAATGTTTCAAGAATTCTATTTGGGTGTTCATGCTTTTCTCTTCCGTGAACCACATTCCAATATTAGAAAAATGTTTTTTGTAATAAAGCACAGGTGTGGGGCTCTAACAGGGCACAGTGGCCTTTGTGAGGAGGACACGTGGAGATGGAGCGTAGGTTGTTGAGTAGCTCAGGGAGGGACTCCTTGTCCTCCCTGAGAAAATCTCCCCTCCCTGGGGGTGGGGGGTGGCTGCTCACCTGGTGGCCCATCCTGGGCTCTGAAACCTGAGCCAGGGAGTCCCTTGTGCGTTGAACTTGGGAATTGATGAAGAAAACAGAATGAGCCCTGGAGGGGGCCTGCATCTTAGCACTTGGACTATTCCATGGAGCAAAGGAGCTCATCACCCGTGAGGCGTGTCAGGATCCCGTAGGGTGTGGGCTTTGCTTCCTGGGAAGAGGTTGTGTCTTCACACTCATCTGTACCAGAGCCGTGTTGTCTGGTTATGGAGAGCCAGACCTTTCCGTGACCATGTCATTCTCATTCTTGTTATTTTTTTTTAAATTTATTTATTTGTTAGAGAGAGAGAGGGAGCAAGCACAGGCAGACAGAGCGGTAGGCAGAGGCAGAGGGAGAAGCAGGCTCCCCGCTGAGCAAGGAGCCCGATGTGGGACTCGATCCCAGGACGCCAGGATCATGACCTGAGCCAAAGGCAGCCGCTTAACCAACTGAGCCACCCAGGCGTCCCTATTCTTGTCATTTTAAGCAAGCAATATAGACATTGACTTCGAGATAAAAAGAAAAAACACAAGGTCATCTATATATATGAGGACTGAACTTGTGGCAGCTCTCATTAGTATGGGCAGTGTATGGCTCCCTGGATGAGAAAGAACACGGAATTCTATTTGGACAGAAGTGTGCTGTGCCCATGGAATGCTTTGTTCTATCCTTTCCCTTACTTCTCTGAAGGCAAAATAGAGCGGAGCTTGGTGTCTGATTTGAAGAAATGGGAGACAAGAGATCTGAAAGAGCAGTGTTCATGCCGACGTGGTTCTCCATGCCCCGTGAGTGAGGGTTTGAAGCTTGGACTTGGAAGTGTTGCTGTTCGGGGAGGATGGGGTCCGAGATTCCCACACACAGAGTCGCTGGGCTGGCCTGTCTATACGGACCCGTTTCTGCCTTTTGAAGGGCATCTTGAAGGTGGCTCGAAACCCTAGGGCACTGGAGGAATGATCTGGAAGGGACACCTGGGTGGGCCAGTGTAGACAAACCCAGGGATTTCCAGGACTAACAACGAACACGTTTTTGAGACTGGAGTTCGCTTCTCTGTGAGCAGCACTGAGCTGGGGAAGAGAGCAGTCTCTGGGTCTCAGGAGTCACCGTGTCAGCAGGTGTGAGTCTGGCAGTGGGGTCATATCAGATAGCTGAGAGACCGTGAGGTCCCGGCGGTGGACCTTCGTTCTTGATGCACGGGTCAGCTTGCTCCAGGGACAGGGCTCTGCTCCCCAGCCAGCCCTCCTGCTGCAGATGTGATAGGAAACTTGCTTCCTGTTGGGTTCTCTAGCCCTCGTCTCAGCAGGGGGCTTGGTGGGAAGCAGCCCACAGGCAGCATTCTGGATTCTTGCCCAGTGTGCCCCTTGCTTCCTCAGACAAGTCACCTCAGGTGTCCTCTGCTGGCATCTGTGAATTCAGCTGGCAGAAGCACTTCTTGCAGAGCCACACCTCTGAGAAATCCTCCACTTTCCTGTGCTGTGCGGAAGAGGCCAGTTTTCATTTCATTTCAGTTCCATACTGAAATAGCAACCCCTACCATTAGGTTCCAAGGCCACAGGGCGCATCAGTCTCCTTGAAGCTCTAGTTCCACAGGGGGCCTGACGTGCAAATCTGAGATGGAAACTGGGAGGCCTGCTGGTGCTGCTGCTACAGGTTCCTTCCTGAAAAGTGTGCAGCAAAGCCTGGTTTGTGAGGACGTCCAGGAAAGAGGGACAGGTGCACCGTTTTGCCCCAGCACAGGAAGATGCCAGACATCAGTCACAGGTGGTTGGTGCAGGGAGGAGAGATGTCTGTTTCCCACGACCTTGGTCAGAGGGAGGTTTGGACCCCGGGATGCTTCTCTGCTCAGCTTTCTCAGATGAGCCCATGAGGCAAGGGGAGGACGTGTGTGTGCTCACCTGGGATCGAGGAAGGTGTGTGGTTTCAGGTTTCATGTGCAGGTGGATTCCTCTTATGGCTCATTTTCCTGATGGTCTTCAGGGTGCTGGAGGGGGACCCATCGTCCCAGGCATTTTGATTCTGCAAGAGCTCTGGTCACCTTTTCCCCCAGGGCTCTGGACTAGGAAATCAGAGGGAGTCAGTGGTGAAACCACTGAGTAGGCCTCCATTTCCCCCTTGCTGAGATGGCCTGGTGACTGTGATAACTGGTCTGGAAACAGAAAGCAGGAGACAGGGGTGGGTGCTAAAGGGGAGGTGACAGCGGTGCTTGCTATTCATGTAGGGGCCAGGTGGGTCTTCACTAGGAAGGTGATGCTTGAGTCAAGTTAAAAAAAAAAAAAAAAAAAAAAAGAGTGATATCACACCAAGAGCCTTCTAAATGGAAGGGAAAGCATATGCAATGGCCTTGGGTCAGGAGCATACCAGGTATGTCCAGGAGTAACAAGCCCTGTGGCCACAGGAGACAGCTTAGGATATGACCTCAGGAAGGTGACATTGGGGTGACAGAAATCCATGGCAGGGCTGTGACCCCATGGGACTCTGGGTCCAGTGTTAAGAACAGATGGCACAGGGTTGAGGATGGGCAAGGGAGGTCAATGATGAAGCTTTTCCAGGAACTCGGGCAATAGATGGGCTCCAGTGTGGACCACACAGGCAGCCTTGGAATGAGGGGTTAGTACTATTCTGCGTAAATCACAGTAAACCACAGGATTGACTAATGGGTTTGATATTGGGAATGGGAGAAAGGAGGAACTGAGGTAACTCCCAGCTCTTGTGGGTTGTCCCGAGCGAGGCGAAGGAGGAGGTTCCTGGGGGAAGGAGGTACTCCGTGTTCTACCTGCTGAGGAAGGTGCCTTTCACAGTGGACCTGCTGATGTTTGTGTCCCTGAGAACTCTGAAATTCTACCCCCTCACCAACTTTTGAGTAAAAGTCTTCCCCACTTTTCTCAAAGTTCATGGTAAGACACTTGGCTTTTTGGAGAGACCTCTGTTATTACCCAGCTTCAGCAGCAGGAAGAAACCTGAAGAAGATTTCCCTCTTATGAAAAAATTCAAAAAGTGGGCATTGCCTTCAGCACCTGTTTTGTGCTACAGAGGCGGTAGCACCCCAACCAGCAGCCTCCTGGGCACTGCTCTGTGTGTCCAGCCACTAGCGCTTCGAATCGTGTGTGTGAGCATCCGCTGTGCTTTATCTCCATTTATTTTGGGCACCCATTAGTATGCTGTGTCCTGAGGCCTAAGAAGAGCCACAGAGAAGGAACTTTTGGTGTCTGAGCATGCTCACTCATTTTTCTGTAGAAATGAATGGTCGTTCCCTTTTCCGTTTATGCCACTTCTGCTAGGAAATGTTTCCTAGGAACACTGTACTTTCCAGTAGCGGGGGCCCTGTACCCCATCCTGCAGGGTTAGCTTTTGTCTCCATGCTGCACAGAACATTCCGGGACTCGTGGATTTTATCACTCAAACATGACGCCTTTGACTACCTTCACCCGTTCTGCAGGCCACCTGTATGCCATCTTTGGAAAGTGTCTGTTCACATATTCTCCTCGGTTTTCATTCAGTTTTGTTTGGATTTGAAGGAGTGTTTTGTGCATTTGGATATTAGCCTCTTCTCACGCAGTTATTTTTTCTCCTTGGGGAGGTTGCCTTTAAGGGTTTGGTGGTTTCCTTGGTCACGCAGGAATCTCAGTTTGCTGTCCTTCCACTTGTTTGTTTTTGCTTTTGTTGCCTTTGCTTTTGGTGCCTGATGTGAAAGTCTTTTCCCTAAAACCAGTACCGAGAAACTTACTATCTGTGTTTTCTTTTTGGAGGTTTATGGATTCACTTCTTATGTTCAAGTCATTCATCCAGTCATGATTTGTATGTGCGGTGTAAGAAAGGGATCCAGTCACGTTCTTCCGCATTTAGTGTCTGGATTTCCCAGTACCGTTCAGTGAAGGGACAGTCCTTTCCCCATTGTATATTTTCTGCTGCTCTGTCATAATATATATGTGGATTCGTTTCTGAGGTTTCTATCCCTTCCTTCCTTCCTTCCTTCCTTCCTTCCTTCCTTCCTTCCTTCTGGTCTTACAGTGTATTTGTAGGGAAAATATTTTTCCTGCCAGAATATATGCAGCGTGGACTTCACTGATGATGTCTTCATACTCTTTGGTAGGACTTCTCTCTGACATCTGTGTTTTCGTAAATGAGTAGCTGGATCTATAGCTCCCACCAGGTTGAACATTTGGGCAGAACTACT
>JAHRIG010000623.1:34302-52638 GCA_020311275.1 Eira barbara
CAGGTTGAACATTTGGGCAGAACTACTTAAGTAGTATTCTGTTCTTCCACCAGACACCACATTGTGTCTGATTGTCTTCTTTTGTGATGTTCTCCATTGTGATGATGGATATCTATATTTCCTTTTCCATGGTAGACAGCATATTGGCTGTCCCGTGTTCCCAGCACCATTCATTGAAGACACTTTTTTTTTTTTTCCCTGTTGGATATTCTTTCCTGCTTTGAGGAAGATAAGTTGACCCTAGAGCTGAGGGTCCATTTCTGGTTTCTCTATTCTTTTCCATTGATCCGTGTGTCTGTTTTTGTGCCAGGACCATACTCTCTTGATATTACAGCTTTGTAGTGGAGTTTGAAGTCTGCAATTGTGTTGCCATCAGCGTTTTCATTTTCAACATCCCTTTGGCTATTCAGGGTCTTTTCTGCTTCCATACAAATTTGGGGATTATTCATTGTAGCTCTGTGAAAAATGTGGATGGTATTTTGATAGAGACTGCATTGAATCTGTGGATTGTTCTGGGTAGCATAGACATTTTCATAATATTTGTTCTTCCAATCCATGACCATGGAACTTTTTTCCATTTCTTTGTGTCTTCCTCCATTTCGTTCATGACTATGGTATAGTTTTCTGAGTACAAATCCTTTGCCTTTTTCGTTAGATGGAGTCCTAAGTATCTTATGGTTTGGGGTGCGATTATCCGTGGGATGGACTCCTTAATTTCTTTTTTTTCTGTTGCATTGTTGCTGCAGACAAATGCAAGTGATTTCTGTGTATTGATTTTATATCCTACCACTTTACGGAATTCCTGGATGATTTCTAGCAATTTTGGGGTGGAGTCTTTGAGGCTTCCCACAGAAAGTATCCTATTGTCTGCAAAGGGTGAGAGTTTGACTCTTCTTTGCTGATTCAGACACCTTTTATTTCTTTTTGTTCTCTGGTGGCTGAGGCTAAAAATTCTAGTACTATGTCAAACAATAGTGGTGAGAATGGGTATCCCTGTCATGTTCCCGACCTGAAGGGAAAAGCTCTCAGTTTTTCCCCATTGGGAGTGATATTCTCTGTAGGTTTCCCATAGATGACCTTTATGATGTGGAGGTATCCACTATCCCTCCACGGTGAAGAGTTTTGATCAAGAAGAGATGCATTAATTTGTTGAATGCTTTTTCTACATCTTTCGTGAGGATCCTATGGTTCTTGTTCTTCTTCTCTTAAGGTAGTGGATTCCATTGATAGATTTGCAGTTGTCGAACCACCCTTGCAGCCCAGGCATAAATTTGATTTGGTCGTGGTGAATCAACCTTTTAATGGGCTGTCGGATCCTATTGGCTAGTATGTTGGTGAGAATTTTTGCATCCATATTCCTCAGGGATTGTAGTCCATAATTCTCCTTTTGGGTGGGGTCTTTGTCTGGTTTTGGGAGGAAGGTAATGCTGGCCTCATCAAAAAGTTTTGGAAGTTTCCTTCCAGTTCTATTTTTTGGAAGTTTCAGAAGAGGTGCTAAATCTGTAAATATTTGTTAGAATTCCCCTGGGAAGCCATCTGGTGCTGGGCTCTTGTTTCCTGGAGGATTTGTGATGACTGCTTCAATTTTGTTGCTGATTATGAGTCTTTTCAGGTTTCCTTTTCTTCCCGGTTCGGTTTTGGTCATTTCTACGTTTCTGGGAATGCCTCCATTTTTTCAAGATTGCTTGATTGGTTGACATAGTGTTGCCATCCTGTGTTCTTATAATTGTTTGTATTTCCTTGGTGTTGGGTGTGATCTCTCCTTGATTCATGATTTTATTTATTTGGGTCCTTTCTGTGTTCCTTTTGAGAAATCTGATTAGGGGAGTATCAATCTTATTAATTCTTTCAAAGAAGCATCTCCTAGTTTCGTCGATTTGTTCTACTATTCTTTTGGTTTCTACTTCATTGATTTCTGCTCTACTCTTTATTATTTCTCTTCTCCTTCTGGGTTTAGGTTTTCTGTGCTCCTCTTTCTCCAGCTCCTTTAGGCGTAGGGTTAGCTTGTGTATTTGAGGCCTTTCTTGGTTCTTGAGAAACACTTCCTTCCGAGGACCGCCTTTGCTGCATCCCAAGGATATTGAATGGTTGTGTTTTCATTCTCCTGTGTTTCCATGAATTTTTAAAATTCATCTTGAATTGACTGGTTGACCCATACATTCTTTAGTAGGATGCTCTCTAGCCTCCATGTATTTGAGTTCCTTCCACTTTCCTCTTGTAACTGAGTTTCATTTTCAAAGCATTGTGGTCTGAAAATATGCATGGAATGATCCCAATCTTTTGGAATGGGATGAAGATGTGGCCTCCCTATCTCTGGCCCTGGAGCTGAGAGCTTGCAGACCCACTCCTCAGTGCGCCCTCACAGAAAAGTGGTCAATCCTTCATGTCTCCCTGGTGTCTGTCTGCACTCTGTGCTCACTAGACCTGGGATCAAGCATTTCTGTCTCTGGCACATGATCCTGTTTGGAGTCTACAAACCCAGCAGACTCCTGCAGCATGCTCAGGCACCACTTCTCCTTGGGGAAGAAGGGGGCTCTGTCCAGGTGTGCCACTTCTTGGGCCCCTTCTCAAAGAGCAGTGGCCAGAATCTTCTGTGGATCACAGTTGATGGAAATGTCCAGCTTAGAGCCCACTCCTGGGCTCACTCTTTGCAGCTGGCTTCCCTGCTTCAATACCTGGGAGCTCTGCTGCCCTCAGGCATCCCTGGTCTTCCTGGGATGCTGAGGATCCTGAGACCACACTGTCCCATTGAGGGTTCCACCCCTGCTTAGCTGCCAGAGTGACATCCCTCACCAGAGCAGACTTCTAAAAGTTCCGATTTTGTGCTCTGCTGCCCCTAGCACTTGGCAGTAGTCAGCTGACAAAGGCTCCCTCCCCCTGTGGTTTATCTTCCCATGTATCAGCTTAGACTCACTTTTCTCTACTTCCTACCTTGTGGAAAGTTGTCGCTTTTCTGTTTGTAGCATTGCTGCTATCCTTTTCTTGGATCTGTGCTTGAATTTGCTGGTGTTCAGAATGGTTTGATAGGTATCTAGCTAAATTCCTTGTGCCAGATAAAATGAAGGTGTCCTACTCCTCTGCCATCTTGGACTGTCTCTCTCTTCTTCTTCTTTCTCCAGATTGCTTTGGGTACAGTGTACATGTTAAGATTATTAATTCTTCCAGTTAATGAGCATGGTATATGTTTCCATTTATTTGTGTCATCTTCCAAATCTTTGGCCTGTACATTCACCCACCAACACGCACATATCTTTCCTTCCTTTTCCACCATGTGTTCAGTACACCCGGTCTTCCTCATTCTTGGTTACTTTTATTCCTAGATTTTTTTTTTTTTTTTTTTTTTTTTGCTTGATGTAGTTGTCCGTGGAGCAATGCTTTCCTAATGTCTTTGTGAAAGTTGGTCATCAGTATATAGAAATACAAGTCAGGGCACTTGGGTGGCTCTGTCAGTTAAGTGTCTGCCTTCTGGTCAGGTCATGATCCTGGGGTTCTGTGAATGAGTCTGGCATTGGGCTCCCTGCTTATCAGGGAGTCTGCTTTTCCCTGACTCTCTGCTGCTCCCCCTGCTTATGTTCTCTCTCTCTGTCTCTGTGTCAAATGCATACATTCTTTTAAAAAAGAAATGCAAAATGTCTCTGTATATTTGACTTTGTATCCTGCAGCTTTACTGAATTTATTTATTCTAATTTATCCAAATTTATTTATTAATAAAAAATTTTATTTTTTACGGAATCCCTAGGAATCTCTGCCGATAGTATCATGTCATCTGCAAATAGTGACAATTGTCTTTTCCTCTTTAGATTTCATATCTTTTTTGTTTTGTTTTTTGTCTAAATGGCTTGACGAGGGCTTTCAATATGATGATGAACAAAAGTGGTAAGAGTGGGCATCTTTATCTTGTTCTTGCTGGTTGTGGGAAAGTTTTCAGCATTTCACCCTCAAGTATGACATCAGCTGTGGGCTTTTCATATAGGGCCTTTGTTTGGTTGAGGTATGTTCCCTCAATACCCAGATGTTTTAGAGTCTTTATCATAAATGTATTGGATCTTGTCAAGTATTCTTTCTGCATCTGTTGTAACGATCCTAGGATCTTTATCTTTTGTTTTGTTAAGGTGGTGTGTGCTATTGGTGAATGTGCAGATGTGGAATCATCCTTGCATCCCTGGAATAAATCCCACTGGATCACATTGTGTGATTCTCCTGATGGATTGTTGAATTGATGTTGCCAATAATTTGTTGAAGATTTTTTGCATCTCTGTTCATGAGGGATATTGGCTTTTCCTTTTCCTGTAGCATCCTTGTCTTGTTTTGGTAGCAGGGTACTACTGCCTTCATGAAATGAGTTTGGGCATATGCCATTCTTTGCTTTTTTAAAAATAGTTTGGGAAGGGTTGGTATTAATTCTTCTTCTACCATCTGGTTAAAACTCCTCAGTGAAACTGTCTGGTCTTGGGCATTTATTTCTTGGGGGCATTTAACTATCAAATCAATCTTTTTAATAGTGATCAGTCTGTTCAAACTTTTTTTTCCTTCACGGTTCATTCTAGGTTGTTAGAAACTTATCCATTTCTTGTAGGTTGTCCAAGGTGTTGGCCACTACTTGCTCATAGTACTCTCTAATGATCCTTTGTATTTTTGTGATATTCATTGTAATGACTCATGTTTCTTTCTTTCTTTGTTGTTGTTCACATTATTAATTAATTAATTAATTTAAAAATATATTTTATTTATTTATTTGACAGAGATTACAAGTAGGCAGAGAGCAGGCAGAGAGAGAGAGGAAGGGAAGCAGGCTCCCTGCTGAGCAGAGAGCTTGATGCAGGGCTTGATCCCAGGACCCTGAGATCATGACCTGAACCAAAGGCAGAGGCTTTAAACCACTGAACTACCCAGGCATCCCCACCTTTTTAATTTAAATTTAATTAGCCAAGGTATAGTTTTTGATGTAATGGTCAATGATTCATTAGTTGCATGTGACTCCCAGGGCTCTTCACCACATGCCCCCTCCTCAATACTCATCACTCAACTACCCCACCCCTCCTACCTACCTCTCCTCCAGTTTGTTTCCTATGATTAAGTCTCTTATGGTTTGTCTCACTCTCTGAGTTCTTCCATTCAGTTTTCCCTCACTTCCCACGTGGTCCTCCACACTATTCCTTGTGTTCCACATATGAGTGACACCATATGATTATTGTCGTTCTCTGCTTGATTGATTTCATTTAGCATAACCCCATACATGTTGATGCAAATGCTGGGCATTCATCCCTTCTGATGGCTGAATACTATTCTATGGTATGTATGTAACACATCTTCTTTACCCACTCCTCTGGTGAAGGACATCTCAACTCCTTTCAGTTTGGTTCTTGTGGCCATTGCTACTATGAACATTGGGGAGCATGTGCCCCATTTTTTCACTGCATCTGTATCTTTGGGTAAATACCAGGAGTGCACTTGCTGGGTCATAGGGTAGCTCTACTTTTTTTAAGTTTTTTTTAAAAAATTTATTTATTTTTAAAATTTATTTTCAGTGTTCTGGAATTCATTGTTTATGCACCACACCCAGTGCTCCATGGGATACATGCCCTCCATAATACCCAACACCAGACTCGCCCAACCTCCCACCTCTCCTCCCCTCCAAAACCCTCAGATTGTTTCTCAGAGTCCATAGTCTGTCATGGTTCATCTCCCCCTCCAATTTCCCCCAACTCCCTTATCTCCCAATGTCCTCTGTGTTATTCCTTATGCTCCATAAATAAGCAAAACCATATGATAATTGACTCTCTCTGCTTGACTTACTTCACTCAGCATCTCTTCCAGTCCCATCCTTGTTGATACAAAAGTGTGGTTTTCATCCTTTCTGATGGAGGCATAATAGTCTGTAGTATATATGGACCACATCTTCCTTGACCATTCGACCCTCGAAGGGCATCTTGGTTCTGTCCACAGTTTGGTGGCTGTGGCCATTGAGGGCAGCTCTACTTTTAACTTTTTGAGGAACCTCCATGCTCTTTTCCAGAGTGACTACAACAGGTTACATTCCCACCAACAGTGTAAGAGGGTTCCACTTTCTCCACATCCTCACCAACAGTTGTTGTTTCCTGTCCTGTTCATTTTAGCCATCTTAACTACTGGAAGGTGGTATCTCATTGTGGTTTTGAATTCCCTGATGACAATTGATGTGAAGCATTTTTTCATGGACTGTTGGCATTTTGTATTTCTTCTTTGGAGGAGTGACTCTTCCTGTCTTCTACTCATTTCTTGAGTAGTTTCATTGTTTCTTGGGTGTTGAGTTTGAGCAGTTCTTTGTAGATCTTTATCTGTCATACCATTTGCAAATCTCTTCTCCCATTCTGTAGGTTGCCTTTTAGTTTTGTTAATTTTTTCCTTTGCTGTGCAGAAGCTTTTTACCTTGATGAAATCCCAATAGTTCATTTTTGCTTTTGTTTCCCTGGCTTTAGAGACACGTCTTGCAAGAAGTTGCAGTGCCCAAGGTTGAAGAGGTTGTTTTCTGTGTTCTCCTCTAGGATATGGATGTGAGACAGGAATCAATTATCTTTCTTTCCTCGTTGCATTTGAGCTCTCTCATTTTCTAGCTAAAAGTTTGTCAGTTTGCTTTAACTTTCCAAAAAAGGCAGCTCATATTTGCATTGATCTTTTTATCTTTTTAGTCTCCATTGGACTTATTTCCACTTTCCTTTTTGTTATTTCCTTATATCTACGGATTTGGGGCTTTGCTTGTTTTTGTTGTTGTTGTTGTTTGTTTTTCCATTGTTTCCCATGTATATTAGGTTGGTTATTGGAGAGCTTTCAGATGGACTGATGAGGACCTGAATTTCTATGAACTTCCCCTTAGAGCTACTTTGGCTGCATCCCGTAACTTTTCATAGGTTCTCTTTTCATTTGTCTCAAGGTACTTTTAAATTTTCTTTTGAGGGACGCCTGGGTGGCTCAGTGGGTTAAAGCCCCTGCCTCGGGCTCAGGTCATGATCCCAGGGTCCTGGAATCAATCCCCACATCAGGCTCTCTGCTCAGCAGGGAGCCTGCTTCCTCCTCTCTCTCTGCCTGCCTCTCTGCCTACTTGTGATCTCTGTCAAATAAATAAAATCTTTAAAAAAAATTTTTTTCTTTTGAATTCTTATTTGACTATTGGTTGTTTACTAGCATGTTGTTGAATTTCCACATATTTGTGACTCCCTTTTTATTCTTGTGACTGATTTCTACTTTCATACTGTTGTGGTTGGACAAGATTTGAACCAGAGCATGAAGGGAGCATTCAGGTTACTTCCCTGGCATATTTTCTGAGGGCAGACCATGACTTCCATGGGGACAGAGAAAGATTTTTCTGAGACCGGGGTTGGGGGGAGGTGGTCAACCCTTGTTAGAATTATTGGTTGCTACCATGCAAGCTGTGTACCACTGTTCCCACTATAGTCCTGATGGACATGTACTTCCTTAGAAACATTTTCCAGGAGGTGCAGGGTGGCCTTCCCTAACAGGAGGGTACCTTGTGGGTTCATGGCATGGCCCCAAGTCATAAGCCAGGATGTATGGTAAATTGGGGCATCAGAGTCTGACTTCCTGTTGAAAGTGACAGGAACAGGGCAAGGCGAGTTTCATGACAATAGCTAAGGTCCCGAGTGACCCGCTGAGTGTTGGTGGTGGGTGGGGTAGTGGGGCCTGTGGTCTGTCTTATCAGAGCCTGAGTAATTCAGGGACACCCTCCTGTCTGTTGAGTTGTGTGGAGACAGCTAGACAGCACTCTCTGGCCAGGTATGAGGGTCACACTAGACCACCACCAGAGGGGCAATGTGTGGTGGGAGTCAGTGCTCAGTTTCCATGAAAACCAAACAGGATCTGGTAACTGTGATTGCTAGTAGCAGCATGGGGAGAGGAGGGAGGTGGTGGTGCACACTTCCTAGGGTTGTGGTCAGCACTAAACCGGGGTCCACTGAAGTGAACCATGCCTGGCACAGAAGGCACCCAGTCACTGTATCTGTGGACACTGTGCTCATGGGACATTCACGCCAGGGGCTCCCATGCTGCCGCCTCCTAGTTTTCATCATCTTCATGGCCATGAGCCTCTGCTCTTGCCCCATGGGCCCCCGGGGTACTGCCGTCCCTCCATCTGGCCCTCATCCTCTCCCTGGTGCAAGGCGATGCCAGGGTAACCTTCTCAAAAGGTAGCTCTGTCAGTCCCCTGATGGAACACTTCCACCGATCCCCTCTGAGGTGAGGATGATGTGCTGCCCTGGAAGGAGGCTGCAGGTCCCCAATCATGAGAGCCATGTCTTTTCAGCCTAGCCTGCCCTCCCCTCAATCCTTCTCAGGGAAGCTGTCGTCCTTCCTCAGGTGACAGCTCTGACCTTAAAAACCAATATTGTTTTGTGTCTCTCCATGCCTGAGTTCATCCATGGCATGTCTTTCAAACCTCTCAGTGGGTTCTCAGCAGTCCTGCAGGGGTGTCTGCTCAAAGAGGGGATGACCTCTGAGGGCCAGCCTTCCCTGCCACCACCCTCTGCATGTACTGAGCCCTGGAGCCAGCTGCTCCAATGAGTGCTGAGGGACATGAGCCAACCTGTCCTCCCAGTCTGTGTCAGCAGTATAGACTGAAGTGTGCCAGGAGTGGTGGGCAGGTGACATGGGCCAGGGGCATGTAGTTTCTCTTTCTTACTCCTTCCCCCACTTTCTCCCAGAGATAGATCAGAGCAGCCTCCACACCCCACATCATGAGATCCCTTGGCCTGTGACTCCAGCATTCAGCTGGTGAGCTTTGTGGCTTCCCATTGCCTCTGTCGCCCATACCCACACCCATGGCAGTTCCTGGATCAGAGGAGGGATCGTACCCTTGTCTATACTTGACCCTCTTTCTATCCCGCACTGAGCCCATGCACCTTTGTGTCTTCCACCGATGTGCTTGGAAGCAAGATTGTCCGCAGGAAATCTAGATCCAAGTAACAACCACTGAATTAGTGATTCGGCATAGAGAACAAACCAGCTCTGAAACCTGTCCCACACTCTGTGACCATCTCATACTAAACCAGAATCAGTAATAGATTTTTGGATTATGACATGGCACCTTTCTCTACTTACACTCTCTTGAGTGCGTAGGTGCTGATCCTGGATGAAAAGGGATCATGGCTCCTGTGGGCTAGGATTAACAGGTGAAATATAAGAATTTAGTGAAATTTAAATTCAAGGCATAGAATGAATAAAAATTGATGAGGAAATACTCTCAAGTAGGATATATGAACATTGTGTATCAAAGCTTCGTCAATAAGTTACTGAAGGGAAAATCTTCTTTATCGTTTATTTTAATTCTGGTCGAGTTGGCGTACAGTGTTATATTAGTTTCCAGTGAACGGTAGCGTGAGTCAGTAATTCCATATATTACTGCTCATCAAGAAAAGTGTACTCTCTGTCCCCTTCATGTATTTCACTCATCCCTCCATCCACCTCCCCTTTGGTAACCATCAGTGTATTCTCTGTTGTTAAGAATCTGTATTTTTGGTTGGTCTCTTTTTTTCTCCTTTATTTATGTATGTTTGTTTCCTCAGTTCTACACAAGAGTGACATCATATGGTATTGTCTTTCCCTGACTGATTTCACTTAGAATACTCCTCTCTCGATCCATCCATGTGGCTCCAAATGGCACGATTTCATTCTTTTTATGGCTGAGTAATATTCCTGTGTGTGTGTGTGTGTGTGTGTGTGTGTGTGTGTGTGTACACATCTCTCATCTCACTTAGCACTTTATCAGTGGACACTTGGGTTGCTTCCATATTGTGATCTTGTAAATAATGCTGCAAGAAACATAGGGGTGCATGTATCCTTTTGAGTTATTGTTTTCATATGCCTTGGGTAAATACCCAGTAGTGTGGTTGCTGGATCCTAGGGTAACTCTATTTGTAATGTCTTGAGGATCCTCGATACTGTTTTCCAGAGTGGCTGCAGCAGGTTGCTTTTCCACCAACAGTGCACAAGGGTTCCCCTTTGTCCACATCCTCTCAGCACCCATTGTTCCTTGTGCTGTTGATGGGAGCCATTCTGACAGTATGTGCTAATATCTCATTATACTTTTGATTTGCATCTTCCTGGGCTTGGGTGATGATGAACATCTTTTCATGGCACCGTTGGCCATCTGTATTTCTTCTTTGAAGAAATGTCTATTCCTGTCTTTGGACTATTTTTTAACTGGATTGTTTGTTTTTTGGTGTTGAGTTGTACCCACTCCACACATTTTGGACACTATCCGTTTACTGCATAGGATATTTGCAAATATCTTCTCCCTTTTAGTAGGTTGTCTTGGTATTACTACTTCTTCCTATTTCTTCTGCTGTGGCGAAACTTTTGATTTTGATACAGTCCCAGTAGTTTATTTTTGCTTTTATTTCCTTTGCTTCAGGAGACAGTCTAGAAAAATGTTGCTTTGGTCCATGTCAAGAAGTTACTGTCTGTGCCCTCTTGTGGGATTTTTATGGTTTCAGGTCTTCCACTGAGGTCTTGAAACTGTTTTGAGCTTATGTGTCTGTGTGGTGTAAGGAAGCAGAGTAATGGCATTCTTCTGTGCATAGCTGTCCAGTTTTCCCAACACCATATGTTGTACAGACGGTCCTTTTCCTTTTCAATACCCTTGTCTGCCTTGGGGAAGATGAATTGGCCACATAATTGAAGGTTTATATCTGAGCTTCTATCCTGTTCCCTTGGTCTGTGTGTATTTTTGTGCCAGTACCATACTGTTAGCATGACTACAGCTTTGTAGTATAACTTGAAATCTGGAACTGTGACTCCTCCAGCTTCGTTTTTCTTTCTCAACATTGCATTGGCTGTTCAGTATCTTTGGTGGTTCCATACAGATTTTTAGGAGTTTTTGCTTGAGTTCTTTTTGTTCAACTGAATGTCAATGAGCCAACTTATAGTACGTCATTCATTTCAGATGAAGTATTCAATAATAGACGGGGTGCGTATAACACCCAGTGGTCATTGCATCACGTGCCCTCCTTAATGCCCTTCACCCAGGTACCCCATCCCCCATCCACCTCCCCTCCAGCAACCCTCAGTCTGTTTCTGTAATGAAGAGTCTCTCGTGGTTTTTCTTCCTCTCTCATGACTTCCCATTCAGTTTTCCCTCCCTTTCCCTGTGACGTTCTGTGGTGTTTGCTGGGGTTGGCTAGGGTTAATTTATTGGCCTTTTAATACAAGATGTCCATGCTTAAATAAGACATCGTCTTGAGAGTACTCTCCAGTCAGTAAAGGTTAGCATTTAACCCAAACAGTTACGGAGAAGAACGAAATGTTACAGAGTAACACCTATGACAATATTTCTTGATATTTATATTTTATAGTCAAAACAAGTATATTTATACTTGTTGCTCTGTGACTCTTCTCCCAGATTCACTGGCACTGTCTTTCTGGTCTTGGCTAAGACATCTTCTCGGGGTTTCCTTAATGGGCCTCTCTGAACAGAATGGCTCTCTTAGCCCTTAGCCTGCATCCCTTCCTATTGTTGATCCATTGATTATATCCCACACTCTTTGCAAGCTCCCAGGTGGGACTAGAGCCATACATTTGCACTAAGTACATACCGCATAAATATTTATTAATTGAACAAGTATGGCTTTCTTTTAAATCAAAAATATCCATGTGTTACCTGTGAATTTTTTACGAGATCAGAATACATTTGGAGAAAGCTATTGCTCCATGAATATACATCTGTCAAGGCTGTGACTTGATTATGTCCTGTGTCATGGCTTCCCTGAGCTAGCCAGAGTGCTCGCGACACATATATGAAGCTCGGCTTCAAACATTAGGGGTGAGTTCTGTGGAGGCGCTGGGGGGCATTTAGGGGGCTAGTCTTGCTGGACACCACCGTGTCATCTGGGGCCAGATGTGATGGGAGCACCCCCTCTTTCCCTAGCTTTTTCCATCTTCCTCTACCCTCTGTCAGCATGTGGGTTTCCCCCCACCCTCTCTTTGCAGACGAGCTCTGAGATGGCCTATGGCTTGGGACTCCATTGACATCACAGAGTCTCATTATAACCAGTGTCAGAGGTTTCTGTGGCCCTGACGTGAGCTTTGTTCCCAGAATATGCCCCACGAAGAGTCCCATGAGAGTCGGGAAGTCCAGGAAAGATACACGGGTGATTGAAGCTCCAGCTCAAGCCACTCTGGGGGATCGTGCTGGAGACCATCGCCCCTCTGTCTGGCTCTTTCACTGATGTCCTATATGACCTAGGAGAGTCAGTTCATCGGAGCTTCAGGCTCATCTCTTCTAAAATGAGGAAATGTTTTTAGATTAATTGATTCATGCAAGGCTATGGAATGAACACCTAGGAAGTTCTGGGCAGTCTCCAAGATTGATTCTACCTCAGGAGTACTAGCTCTCATCGTGCCCTCCCCTATGAGTTCCCCATTGGACACAACAGCTGCTCCATGGAGATTCCCAGGGCAACACTGGACTAGCCAGTGTCTGCAGGGTGTGCCCCCAGGCCATCTGATGTGGCTGAGGGGCCATGAACAATTCTGAACCCAAACCAAGGTTTTGGCTGTGCTGCCTTACTTGCCTGGCTCAGGCCTTCACTGCAACAGCTGAGCCGGCTTAGTGAGGACCTTGCCCAGGACACTAGCCCCATGACACTGTGAGGGCACTCGGAGTCCACAGTGAAGTCATGCAGTGCGACAAGGTGTTCTGCATCAGAGTAGATGATGCAAGGTATCATTTCACAGCAAACATGATCAAAAAGATCATTTAAATGACAGAATAGTTAGTAGTTGAACATGCTCTCTATGGTGGCAGTGATGGGAAAAGGGAACGATGGGGTCAGAAAGGGGAATGGGGGTTCCAAGAGGCAGGCTGGAGCCCACTGGGGTAGGGGGTGTCTCATGGCGGAAAGGACCAGGAGGCTTGTCATGGGTTCCAACAGTGCAGCATCAGGGTGTGAACTAGGCCTGACCCAGGACCCCCAGGGTCACTGTGGGCACTCTAGCTGCATAAGATCCACAGAAATGCAAATTGGGTGAGCTGAACTTTCCTAGTCTGTCTTCCTTGTTCCTGGGTGTGGCTCTTCTTTGCTTCTGGAGGCTGTTGACTCTCTTTCGTTTTCCTCTGAGCTGCACTATTTTGTGTGGATTCAGTGCTATTAGCTGACACAAATTCTACCTGAAAAGAAGTGGAATAGACGCCATCCTTGTTTCCTAAGTAGACCTGAATCGATTCAATAGTCATAGCCTTTTACCAGGCGCTGGGCCTTCACCTGCTCGCCACCTCGAGATTTTAGAAAACAACTTCTATTCTTAACAGGTAGAAAGAATCGGTTTGGTTTTCAAAAAAATTCAACAAAGTCACACTTTTCATAATCCATACCCTGATCTGTAACCATTGGATGAACAAGGTTTGACAGGGTGAAGGAAGAATTGGCTTTGCAGTGGGGTTTGCGGCAATGTTTAGTCACTGTTGCCCCCGTGTGGCCACTCTCCAGATAGCATGCAGACGAATGTGGTCTATTTTACCAGATTTGATGGAAAATAAGACAGAAGGTTGGTCCCGGAATTCCTTAGCTCCCAAAAGCCATCCTCTAATTTATGGGCAATAGTCTAAATCGAGTACATCTTAACTAGATATTAGGGTTAGGTCCAGGGTCAAGTTACATACATTAACTCTGGACAGCTTTTTGTGTATCAATCTTACCTTTTCAATTTTTTTTATTTAATTTTATTTATTTTTTTATTATTTTATTTTATTTATTTTATTTATTTTATTTTATTTTTTATTTAAAAAAAATAAAATGGGAGAAATTTATTCACCAAAGTACTGAGCACATTACCTGTCCCCAGAAGTAGATAACTAAACATAATTATTGTTTCATCTTAGCTGAGACCAGAGGGACAACCTCTGCTCTGCTCGAGGGCAGTAAACAGATGGCCAGGGGCAGGTGGGACTCCCTCGTGTCAGGCGTGGCTTGCTTCCGACAGGTAGAGAAGCGGGCCAGCTCACTTGCACGTGACGTGTTCTTTTGGTTCCTTGCTGTCTGCCTCCTCCTTTTGTCACCCTGGTCCTGAATCTTTAGCTTGTGTGAGAACTTGGGTTTGCAGATTTCTGTAAGCATTTTCACGTCTGGGTCTGTGTTGCCTTTGTTCCCTGTCCTTAGCTGGGAGACGAAGGTGGGAAAAGTCATCCTGCTCTGAAAGCAGCAAAAGTAATTTCAAGTGTGCTCTGCCCCCAGGACCTTGGCCTCTGAAAACCCAAGCTAGGGTTAGGTATAGGGCCTAGAGCATGGCAGGTCCAGTTGGCAGATGCTAAGGTGAGCTCCCTGGGATCTGAAATTAGGACGGGTGTCAGGCAATCCCTCAGGCTGGAGTTTGTGTCCATGAGGGCCGCCCAATGTGGGGATGACCTCCAGGAGCCACGAAGGTTTATCCCAATCTGAGAATTTTGCGCAGCTCCAAATTGTAAGCTTGCATTCTGGGGGACTGGAGGAGTCTTGTTTTGTGGCTTAGGGTTACCCTATACGGAGGGATACAAGACCAAGCCTCTAGGTATGGATGCCTGAAAACGAACCTATGGTTAGGACTAGGGCCTAGGGGCATGGCAGGCCTGATCTGCTGGCTCTGGGGTGAGCTACCCAGAGGGCTGTGTTGAAAACTGGGCTCAGGCTGAGGGTCACAATGTGGGTTGGCGTCCACGGCGGCCTCTGATAGTGGGGACGGCCTCAGAGGCCATGTGGTTTTTCCTACTCTGAGGGTTTTATACATTCCCAAATAGCGAGGTTTCCTTCTGGGGAGCAACAGGGGTTCTGGTTTGTGGCTCAGAGGTCCCCCATATGGAAGGATTGGACACCAGACCTCTGGGAATGGATGCCTGAAAACCCAAGGTAGGGTTAGGATTAGGGCCTAGGGGCATGGCAGGCCAGATTTGCTGGTTGTGGGAAGAGCTACACTGGGGACTCAGGTTAGGGTGGGCCCAGTCTGAGTGTCAGAATATGCATTAGTGTCCACAACAGGCATCTGAATTCGGGGTGGCCTTGGGGGTCGTGCAGGTTTCTCCTAATCTGGGCTTTTTGAGCAGCTATGTAGATCTCGGTTTCCTTCTGGAGGGCAGAGTCCTATGGTGTGGCTCCAGAGTCCCCAATCTGGAGGGCTTGTGGGCCAGGACTCTGGGGACCGAAGTCTGAAAACCCACCCTGGGGTTAGGGATAGGGCCTAAGGTGTGACAGGCCCAATTAGCAGATGCTGAGGCAAGTTCCCTGGAATTAGAGGTTAGGGCGGGTGTCAGTGTGTGGCTCAGACTGGAGTTTGTGTCCAAGAGGGCCGCCTAATGTTGGGACAGCCTCAGGGACCATGAAGGTTTTTCTCACTTTGGGGGTTTTGCGCAGCACCAAATAACAAGGTTTCATTTTGGGGGAAACGAGGAGTCCTGTTTTGTGGCTCAGGGGACCCATATATGGAGGGATTCAAGACCAGGCCTCTGGGTTTAGATGCCTGAAAAACCAACCTAGGGTTAGGCTTTTAGCCTAGGGACATGGCAGCATCAATCTGCTGGCTCTGGGGCAAGCTACCCAGGGGGCTGAGTTGAAAACTGGGCTCAGGCTGAGGGTCACAGTGAGGGTTTGTGTCCAGGGTTGCCTCCAAAAGTGGGGATGGTCTCAGGGGAAATGCAGGTTGTTCCTTCTCTGAGGGTTTCACACAGATCCAAACAGCACAGTTTCCTTCTTGGGTTCAGGAGGAGTTCTGCTTTGTGGCTTAGGGGTTCCCCATATGGAGGGATTTGACACCAGGCCTCTGAGGGCAGATGCCTGAAAACCCATGCTAGGGTTTGGATTAGGGCCTAGGGACATGACAGGCCCTATTTTCTGTCTTGGGGATGCCCTACCTGGGAGGCTGAAGGGAGGGCAGGACTCAGGCTGTGTGTCAGCATGTGCAATAGGGTCCAGGGCAGGCATCCGAAGGTGGGGTGGCCTTGGTGTCCGTGTGTTTCTCCTAATCTGGTGTTTTGAGCAGCTCCATAGGGCATGGTATCTTTCTGGAAGTTAGGCAGAGTCCTCTGGTGTGGCTCTGGAGTCCCCAGTCTGGAGGGCTTGTGGGCCAGGACTCTGGGGAACAATATCTGAAAACCCAAGCTAGGGTTAGGGAAAGGGTTAGGGCATGGCAGACCCCAACTGCAGACTCTGAGGAAAGGTCCCCGGGATCTGAAGTTAGGGAGGGTGTCAGTCTGTGGCTCAGGATGGAGTTTGTGTCCATGAGTGCCGCCGAATGTGGGGGTGGCCTCAGGGAGCCACGAAGGTTTTTTCCTCTCTGGGGGTTTTCTGCAGCTCCAAATAGCAAGGTTTCATTCTGGGGGACAGGAGGAGTCCTGTATTGTGGCTCAGGGGTCCCTCATAGGGAGGGATTGGAGACCAGGCCTCTGGTTATGGACGCCTGAAAACCCAAGCAAGCATTAGGATTAGGGCCTAGGGGCATGGCAGGACCAATCTGCTAGATCTGGGGCAAGTTACCCAGGGGGCCGGGTTGAAAATGGGGCACAGGCTTAGGATCACAATGCGGGTTTGTGTCCAGGGTGGCCTCCAATAAAGTGGTGGCCTCAGGGCCATGGAGGTTTCCCTACTATGAGGGATTTTATACACTTCCAAATTGCAAGGCTTCCTTCTGTGGAGCAGCAGGAGTTCTGTTTTGTGACTCAGGGTTCCCCCATGTGGAGGGATTGGAGACTAGGGCTCTGGGATGGATGCTTGAAAACCCAAGCTAGAGTTAGGGCATAGGTACATAGCAGTTCAGATATGTGGCTGTGGGGGGGAGCTACCCTGATGGCCCAGTGAGGGCTGGCTCAGGCCGAGTTTCAGATGGGCTTTAGTGTCCACAGCAGGCCTCCCAATATAGGGATGACATCAGCGTCCATGCAGAGTCCTCCTAATCTGGGATTTTGTTCAGCTATATAGATCAAGGTTTCCTTCTGGAGGGCAGGCAGAGCCCTGTGGTGTGGCTCCAGAGTCCCCAATCTGGAGGGCTTGTGGGCCAGGACTCTGGGGGCCAAAGTCTGACAACCCAAGCTAGGGTTGGGATTAGGGCCTAGGGGCATGGTAGGCCAGATCTGCTGGGTGTGCGGTGAGTTACAACGGTGCCTAGATGAGGGCAGGCTCATGCTGAATGTCAGAATGTGTGTTCCACAGCAGGGCTCCAATAGTGTGGGTGGCCTAGGGGCCATGCCATACTCTAATCTAGGGGTTTCGTTTAGCTCCATAGAGCCTGTTTTCCTTCTGCAGGGAAGGGGGAGTCCTATGGAGTGACTCCAGACTCCCGATCTGGAGGGCTTGTGGACCAGGAACCAGTGGACCGAAGTCTGAAATCCCATGTTGGGGTTAGGGTTAGGGCTTAGGCCTTGGCAGGCCCAATCTGCAGATGCTGAGACAAGCTCCCCGTGATCTGAAGCTAGGGTGGGTGTCGTTCTGGGGCTCAAGCTGGAGTGTGTGTCCATGAGGGCCGCCGAATGTGCAGGTGACCTCGGGCGGCCATGAAGGTTTATCCTGCTCAGGGGTGTTTTGCAGCTCTAAATAGCAAGGTTTCAGGCTGGGGTCATGAGGAGTCTTGTTTTGTGGCTCTGGGATCCCGCATACAGAGGGATTTGAGGCCAGCCCACTGGGTATGGATGCCTGAAAACCCAACCTATGGTTTAGGATTAGAGCCTGCGGACATGGCAGACTGGATCTGCTAGCTCTTTGGCGAGCTACTCGGGGGCTGGATTGAGAAAGGGGTTCAGGCTGAGGGTCACAATGTGGATTTGTGTACAGGTTGGCCTCCAAAAGTGCGGATGGCCTCAGGGGCAATGCACGTTTTTCCTACTCTGAGGATTTCCGACAGCTTCAAAGGGCAAGGTTTCTTTCTTGGGGTCAAGAAGAGTTCGGGTTTGCAGCTCAGGGTTTCCCAGTATGGAGGGATTGGACACCAGGCCTCTGGGGATGGATACCTGAAAACCCAAGCCGAGGGTAGGATTAGAGCCCAGGGACATGGCTGGCCAGTTCTGGTCTGGGGCGAGCTACCCATGGGACTGAGTTGAAAAACGTGGCTCAGGCTGAGAGTCAGAATGTGGGTGTCTGTTCAGGGCTGCCTCCAAAAGTGTGGGTGGCCTCAGGGGCCATGGAGGTTTCTCCTACTCTGAGGGATTTACACAATTCCAAATATAAGTTTTCCTACCTGGGGTCAGGAGGAGTTCGGTATGTATGCTCAGGGGGCCTCCATATGCAGGGATTCGACACCAGGCTTTTGGGGACGGATGCCTGAAAACACAAGCTAGGGTTGGGATTAGGGCCTGGGGGATGGCAGGCCCTAATTGCTGGCTGTGGGATGATC
>JAHRIG010000624.1:0-14316 GCA_020311275.1 Eira barbara
TAGGAGAGAAACAGAGATCAATCAGTAAGCATGGGTTTCATTTCCCATTTCCACTTCCTTCCTTAGAGATTCTAATTTCTACTTATATTTATGTATCTGAATTTTCATGAATCATTAAAAAGGATATAAACAATACGATAACAATAAAGTGGGATGGAGGGGAGAGTTTTGAGATGTTTGACATTGTCATGTCCAGTTATATGAATTTGAGGAATGTAAGCTACTTACTTTACAAATGAAATTGAAAATCTGAAATGTTTTCTTGACATTACAGAAATCTAGTCTAAGAAGTTACAGAGACAAAATCTGAATAGTTTTTTTCTATAACAAATTATATAACATTTTTGTAAATGGCTAACACAGGAAGACAGTTTCACAATGTTGACCCCAAAAGTGAGACACAAAAGTGTGTATACTATATGAACCTATTTAAATAAAGTTCAAAAATAGGCTACACCGATCTATGATATTAACAAAGCTCCTGGAGGGGTTTTCCTGGAAGGGCAATAGGAACAGGAAGGTGACAGGAAGGGCTTCTGAAGTGCTGGTAATGTTCTGTTTCTTGATGTGATTGATAGGTACAAGTGTTTGCTTTGTGAAAACTTACAAGATGTACAGGATCTGCCAGGTATAGTTTTGTGCATATTTTATTTGTTAATAAAAAATCCAAGAGGTAAAGAGACACTATTATCTGGTGTGAGAACTCAGAGGCAGAATCATTGCCTTGAGCGATTAGGTCTTATTCCCTTCTCTATTCATTTACAAATCTTATGAACTAAAATACAAAACCTAACAAAACCCAAAGATCTAGAGTTCATTGGAACTCTTCCTGGAGTTGTGACTCATCTCTTCCTGGAGTTCTGTTCTATGAAGGAATCCAGTGTATTTGTTCTTTTCAATTATTTCCTGATGTTAAGCTTCATTAACCTCAGCTATTGTTACTAATAGCCAAAGACGTAATATTGAATTATAACTGACATTTAATTTGGTGGGGTTTTTAAAAATTATAGTTATATTGTACAGTAGTATTCATAGTAAGAAATCCAGACCGTGAAAAAACAATGTTTCTTTTTTTTGTTGTTATTATATTCTCTATTTTATCACCACTTTCTCCCTTTTATGTTATTTATACTTTTATAAGCTATCTAGAACTTGAAAACATTGTATAGTGAATAAGAAAAAGAAAATGTGAAATGTAAAGAAATATCTCTCTCTACATCTAAATCACTTCTTTGGAAGAGAGTGTCTTTTATTTTACTGATTTCTAATTATTTGCAATTTTTTTATATTAATGTCTTCTTAAATCTAATTCCAAATTGCCTAGTGTTTCCTTGAGTTTCACTGGAGGATTTACACATAAAGATAGGGCATGTGATGAATAATTTTAACTCCCAGGAACCAAATTCAGGGACTCACCCCTCTATTTCAAATCTCCAGTTGTCTTGAAAATTCCCCGAAAGAATTCACATATCATCACCAATTATATCAAAACCATGGCTCATGGATGTTCAGAAAAGACTACCAGCAGAGTCTGAAGTCAAAAGGGCTGGAGGTAAAATTATGCAGTAGAGTAAGTTTGTCTTTGAGAAGCCACCACATTCTTCTTCTGTGTTTCTCCCTTCCTCATCATTTCATAGTAGCCAGTTTTTGAGTTAACTCCAGGTACACAGCATGGCCTATCCTCCCTGGGAAACACCCTGACTCAGACTCCTTGACAAAAATACTGTAATGAATGCCTAGAAGCAAGCAAGGAAATGATACCCAAAAACACCAACTAATAGGGGCTCTTATGTGTCCTATCAGAAACAGCAAAGCCTTAAATTAAGCACAGGGAATGAATCTCCCTCCCAGGGAGACCTTCTAGAGATACAGCAGAAAATAGTGGCAGAGAAGACTTTCTGGTACTTTACAAATAAAATATATAATCCACTTATGTGAGAAAATCACAGGAATCATCCTCCTAATAAATCTTCTGCAAAGTTGTATGCTTCCATGTCAGGGGCTTCTTGGGTGGCCCCCTCCCCACTCATAAACACTGTCACCCTCAAAAATAAATAAATAAATAAATAAAATAGGAGCACCTAGGTGGCTTAGTTGGTAAACCATCTTCCTTCAGTTCAGGTCATGATCCCGGGGTCCAGGGATTAAGCCCCAAGTCGGGCTTCCTCCTTAGCGGAGACCCCGCTTCTCCCTCTCCCTCTTCTGCTTCCCTTACTTGTGCTCTCTCACTTTCTCTCTGTCAAATAAACAAATCTTCAAAAATAATAATGTATTTTTTCAAATCAGAGTATTTTCTGATAATTTTATATGCTCAAAGATAGTTATGACCTGACTCACCTAAGAATGAGTTTCTAATTAGTACATGTGTTTTTAAAAGATCGATCTTTCATTTCTTGTACTATTTTAAAGTAAATTAATGCATATATACAGGGTTGCATTAGGTAATTCTCAGGTACCTTCTTTTTGAAATTCTGTCAGATATTTTCTTACTACTTTTTTCTTGGATATTATGACTGGTGGATTAAGTGAAGTAAATAAAAGTATTGGTTACAAGAGGCCAGCAAACACTCTCAGATCAAATATCCATCTTTCACAAGGTTTTCCAGTATTGCCACTGCCTTTACCCTCTCTAAATCCTGATCAGAGATATAGCAGTCACTGGAGACAAATGCTAGAGTGTGGTCTTTGTAAGGATACTGACAAAACACTTTCACTTACCTAAGATGAAATGGGGTGTCTGTGATATATCCTATAATTTGTAATCATTAACACTTGGTAAGAATTTTGTTACTTCCACATCTTCTAAGAAAATAGACCTGGCTCTATAGAGATGAACCATAAAGTTTGCTTTTAAATAAGAAGGAAATAGACTGAGGGTGTCTGTAGCCAGGATGGACTGTCTTCATAAAGATGAGAGAAGGCTGAATGCAGTATTTGAATTTAGGTCTAGAGTAGCTGGGGTAGTACTTGGAGCCCTCGGGAATCTAAGAGACAAAGGAGTAGACAAAAAGGAAGACATGCTAAAGCAATATTTCCTGTTTCACGTTTTGCAAAGAATTCAGCCTGACTGTAGCTATCTTGCTCCTGTTTTTGATAGCAGTAAACTATATGATTACAAATAACTTTCAGAGACCTCTAGAAATCGATATCAATCATTGGCAACTCAGGATTACATGAAGAGGATTATTTCTTAGTCTCCACTGCAGCTTCAAATATAGCGTATTTGCCCTCATATGTTAGGAAAATGCTTTTTTTTTTTTTTTTTCAATTTAACCTCATCTGACAAGTCCAGAAGAATGGATGAAATTCTTCAGAGATTTAGACATTGTTCATAAGGGGAAGTTTCAGCAACAATCTACAACAATTTCATATAAGTTTTCATTTAAAGATCAGCAAGAATATTTTTTAGAAAGTATCACTTGGGATAGTAATTGTTACATGATCTGGAGTCTGTAAAGAGAGGTATCAGAATATTGTATCATTTTATCAAAACCATGTTTAGGGAATATTTAGGCTTTTTCTTCTCTTCATCTCAATTCCCCTACATTCAAAGTATAGATAACTTTGTTCCGTGCTTCTCAGATATGTGTTATATATGATCATCAGATAATAGAATCTGATCAAACATTTTGTGTAACAGCAGTATAAAGAATTCACCATGGTATTAATAAGATTATAAAAGATAGTAATCATATATGGTTTATCCTCTTTTTTTCTTATAAGTATAATACGTATCAAGCAAGATATTTGGATTTTCATGTTATTTGTATTTTCTAGTCATGAATTAACAAAATAGCCTGATGTCCAGATCAATAGATGGTGTTTGAAGACATTGTGGACTATAAGAGAAGTAGTAGCCTGAGTTATACAAAATACCTATTCAAATTCTGCCTCTCAATAAATAAATTCACAATTTTAGGCAAATCACATACCATTCACAGTGCTCTGTGTCTCTTCAAAAAAAGAGAGAAGTCTCCCTCCTAATTTTAATATTCTTTAATCCTCTGGCTTTTGAAAGCATGACCCATCCTGAAATGTTAATTTAATGATAAAATTATAAAAGGTTGCATTTAAATAAAATTATATTCAATTAAAAGGCTAAACCCATCCTGGTTTTAGCAAAAAAAAACAAAACAAAAAAAAAAAAGGCATTCAGTCGCTTCTCAGACTTAGATACTTGGGCAGCTAAAAGGCACAATTGATGTAAAATATTCAAAGATTAATTGAAAGGGTGAGGGCTAATCGTCTGTCTCCTGTTCTCTGTTGTGGCTGAATTAGGAGGCTACAGAACAACAGGATTCTTCTTGTCCCTAGCCTTATATTGCACCAACTGGGAGGAACAACATTCTTCAGGATCCAATGGGTAGGGTGCAAATGTAGGGGAACACATGTCTTTCCAGACTTTAATCTCCATCATTTATACCTTGAAGTATCCTCAGCACATAGATCTAAGAAAAGCCATTAAAATTTTTAGAAGCTACTTAGTTATATGACATCACTGGATTGCAGTGTAGTATTGGTGATAGAGGAGGGTTGTGGTAGTAGAAATAACCTGCATTAGGGCTAATTATGTGAGAGAGTTGTGCACAGAGATACAGTGCATCACCCTGAGGATTTTACAAATGGAGACAGGAGCAGGACTAGTGGAAATGCTTTGTCCTGTTGGAGAAAAATTTAACATGGTGGGAAAAAAAGCAGTGAATAGTTCTGTTGGTTATTCCTTTCTGTTTCAGGAGAGGTTTAGCACCATTTATGTCCCAGGAGAGTAAAAAATTGATGAGAAGATATTTGTGCCTTTGCATGATACACAGCAATGCAAACATCTTGGTATTTTAACCATTCTAAAAGAGCTACATGCTTAGTTTCCAAGGCAAGGTTTCTAGTGTAGGGCAGTGAGAGCCATTTTACAGTAGAAATAACTGTATCCTACAGAGTAGGTTCTAGTGAAGTGACTTATAGTAATCTCCAAAAAATTAAATTTTTAGTTGAAATTTTTAGGAAAAAAAATGGCTGTCACATGAAGCTCTGATCTTCTCCTTCCCTGAGGTTAGTTTATATTGAAGACCAGAATATAAAAGGATAAAGAAAGGTTTCTTTTTCTCACATAGAATTTTGATGCTGATATGAACACTATAAATCAGCTAGTCCAACATTCTAAATAGTTAAGTTGGATGAGTTCTTGAGGAATTAGTTTCTTTACTCAGATTGTACTTTCCAGTGTAGGGATGTATCTTCTAATATTTTGTCTAACACCTCTCCTGCTCTCCCTTGATGCATCTTCCACAAGTTGGAACATTTTGAGTTTATGATTAGAGCTAAACTGAATCTTCATGTTTTCCCAAACACATGAATTTAGAGTACTTCTAAATGACTCTTTGGCGGTTACTCCCAGGACTCTTCCTTGTTACCTGTTCTTTCTACTGCCCTTTTCTTGTAGATAATCCCTAAAAGTCTGTCTTTTGGAATTTCTTTTCTCCTTAGGATCTCCTGTTTTGAGATTAAATACATTCAAATGACTTTACATCTTTATGAGCCTAAGTGTACACCTCTACTTCTAAGATTTCATATGTATCAGATGACATCAGTGCACCACAAATTTAATATCCCCCAAATCAACACATTTTCTTTTATTGGAAATACCAACTCTGCTAATGTTATCATTTGCATACTCTGAAATATCCAGGCTTAAATCAGTATGATAGATGATGTCTAGCTCTCTCATATCCCTACATTTAATTCCCAAATTTATCTAATATATGGGTTCACACTGTTTATTTAGATTTTTTAATGTTCATTTTCTCTAAACATGAATAATGAACATTTTTTCTCATTGTCACATGTAACCCGTAGCCTTGATTTTAAATGGTTGCATTATGTTCCAGTTTATCAATAAAATACTTATTCCCACATCGTAGAATTTTTTCCCAGTTGAGAATAAATACGATTTAAAATAACATATAAAAGTCATCTTTAATAATTCTAATTGAGTTTGGGATAATTTCTTGAAGGTAAAATTATTGGAATTAAGCCTTTGAACATTTATGAGTCTCTGGATTCATAACACAGAACTCCTGACTCTAGTACCCTACAGTTCCATCACCATAAAAAGTTCCTTTTGTATTTGACCACTTCTCCCTCCACAAATCCCTAGCAATCACTAATGTGTCCTCTATGTCCATAGATTTTCCTTTTCCAGACATCATATGTTTAGTGTGTAGCAAGTGTAGCCTTTTCAAATATCTTCTTTCATTTGGCAAGTGTAGCCTTTTCAATATCTTCTTTCACTTGGTGATACGTATTTAAGATGACTCCATTTGATTAAATGGATTAGAAGCTCAGTCTTTTATACAATGGTATAGTATCCCATTGTATGGATGTACCTCAGCTCATTTTCCTATTTATCTCTTGAAGGACATCCTAGTTGTTTCTTTTTTGTTTGTTTTGGCAGTGATGAATAGTTTCCATAAACATTATATGTAGGGTTTTGTGTAGATAGCGTTCAAATCAGTTGGGAAATCTAATTTGATAAGAAATGGTTTGCCTCCATATATTTTAAAGCTTGAATATTAGGTACAAACAGATTAAGATTTGAACACCTTTTTTTTTTTTAAGATTTTATTTATTTATTTGACAGACTAAGAGAGATCACAAGTAGGCAGAGAGGCAGGCAGAGAGAGAGGAGGAAGCAGGTTCCCTGCTGAGCAGAGAGCCCGATGTGGGGCTCGATCCCAAGACCCTGAGATCATGACCTGAGCCAAAGGCAGAGGCTTAACCCACTGAGCCACCCAGGTACCCCTGAACATCTTCTTGAAGGATTAAGCTCTTTAGCATTATTACATGTCTCTCTCTATTTTTGATAATTTGTTGATCTGAAGTCTTCAGAGTCAAATATTGATGTGAATGCCTGAGTTCCCTTATTAATTACGGTTTGCATTGTTTATCTTTCCTCCATCCTTGTACTTTGGCCGTTTGTGTCTTTAAAGTGGATTCCTTGTGGAGAGCAAATATTTGGGTCTTGCTTGTGCTTCATTCTGGCAATATCTGCCTTTTAGTAGAGTCCTTAGATCATTTATAGGTATTGTAATTTTTTAATTTGATGTACAGCTACCATCCTGTTATGTTTTTCTATTTTAGCTATTTCTGCTCCTTTCCCATCACTTAATGTGATGATTCTTGCCCTCTGTTGGAATTTTTTTCTTAGTCTCTCATTTCATTTCCACCCATGATTGTGTTTTACTTTCTAAAATTGCCGTATAACCTTTATTTTCCATTTTATTAAACTGTATGGTAACATTTCCCATATAAATAGTATTTTATATTTAAAAGGTTTTTATGCAAAATATTTATTAAATATTATATCATTTTTGAGACAATAATTACAATAAATTTCCTTCAATTTATTTTGACAGGCTCTAAGCTTTTGTTAAATATGGAACTTTAATCTTTAAATTTAATTTATGCAACTTGATGAGTCTGGGGGTAATTATACACCCATGAAACAATCACAACATCTGTGCCATAACTGTATCTGTTACCTCCAGAAGTTTCTTCCTACCCAAATTTATTTATTATTACTTTTTATTTATTTACTTTATTTATTATTACTTTTATTATTATTTATTATTATTATTTATTATTTATTATTATTATTACTTTTCATGGTAAGAACCCTCAACATAAGACTACTCTTAGCGATATTTAAATATACTCTGTGGTATTGTTGACTATAGGTACTAGCTATACAGTAGATCTCTAGGACCTATTCATCTTATATAACTGAAACTTTGCTTTTTTACTTATAAGTTTCACTACTTTTTTCCAATTTTATTAAAATAAAATTTATAATTTTTTGAATTTAAAGTATATATGGTGATGATTTTAATGTATAAAATGATTGCCACAATAAAGTTAGTTAATCTCTATCACCTCACAAAGTTACCATTTTGTGGCTGTATGGTGAGAGTATTTAAAATTTACTCTCTAAGCAGATTTCAAGGTACAACACATCATTGTTAACAGTAGTTGCTATGATGTACATTTGAACTCTAGAAATTATTTATCTTATAACTGACACTTTGTAACCTATGATTAGACTAATACTTCCCTATTCCCCCAGCCCCCAATATCCTGCAACCACCATTCTACTTTCTTCTTCTATGATTTTGACTAGTTAGATTCCTCATATAAGTGGTATCAGGTCATACTTGTCCTCTGTCTTTGGTTTATTTCACTTCACATAATATCCTCCAGGTTCGTCAATGTTATTGCAAAGAGCAGGATTTCTTTATTTCTTTAAGGCTGAATATTATTTCTTGTTTGTATATAGCACATTTTCTTTATTCAGTGGATATTTAGGCCCCTCTTGGTTATTGTGAATAGTGCTATAGTGAACATTGGAGTACACATATCTCTTCAGGATTTTGATTTCAATTCCTTTGGATATATACTCAGAAGTGGGGTTCCTGAATCATATGTTAGTTATACCTTTTAATTTTCTTGGGAAACATACTGTTTTTCATAGTGGTGATACCAATTTATATTCCCACCAACAGTGTACAAGGGTTCATTTTCTCCACATCCACTACTGGTTTTATTTAGTCATTTTAATACCTGCTTTTTAATCCAGTCTGATAATGTGAAATTTAATAAGTGTGTTTAGACTGTTTTCACTTAATGTGATGATTGATTTGGTTAGATTTGAGTTCATCATCTTCTTATTTTTTATTCCATCTTTGTTGTTATTTCCTTTTCTCTTTCTCTCTCTCTTTCTTTCTCTTTCTTTTTTTGACCTCCTCTTGATTTTTGAATATGTCTTTTATCCTAATTTATCTCCTTAGTTAGCTTATTATATTTAATTGTTTATTTTGTTAGTCTATAATGTTTCTAACTCAACACATTTACCTCTAAGTAGTATTATACCACTTCACATATAGTATATGAACCTTAAAATATTATATGTACTTCTTTTTCCTATACAAGCATTTGCGTATTATTGTGTATTTTACTTTTTCATATGTCGAAGTCCTATATTACCTTGTTACTGTTTTTGCTTTAAATGTTCAGTTATCTTTTAGAAAACTTGAAAATATAAAAAGTTTTATGTTTGCCCTCATATTTCTCCAATGCCCTTTAGTGTTTAATGTAAACCCAGATTTCCACAAATGGTATTATTTTTCTTTTCCGTCAAGGATTTCCTTTAAACTTGCTTGTATTGTATGTCTAATTTTGTATTAGATACAAATATTACAAATACAATATTGTATTGTATGTCTAGTTTTGGAATTTCTGAAAAAGACAGTATTTTGCTCTTGGAATATCTTTGATGTATATAGGATTCTAAGGTGGCTTTCTTTTTGCCTGCAGTTCTTTAAATACATTCCTTGACTATCTTCTGCTTGCATTACTTCCAATGACAATATCAGTTACCATTCTTAAATTTGTTTTTCTAAAAATAATATTTTTTTCTCCATCTGTTTTTTTAAAATTTTTATTTAAATTCCATTAACCAGCATATAATACATCATTAGTTTCAGATGTAGTATTCAATAATTTATCAGTTGCATATAATACCCAGTGGTCATCACATCATGTGCCCTCCTTAATGCCCATCACCCAATTACCCCATTCCCCCACCCACCTCCCCTCCAGCCACCCTCAGTTTGTTTCCTATTATTAAGAGTTTCTCATGGTTTTTTCCCTCCCTGATGACTTCCTGTTCAGTTTTCCCTTCCTTCCCCTATGATCTGCTGCCCTGTTTTTTATATTCCACATATGAGTGAAACCGTGTAATTGTCTTCCTCTGATTGACTTATTTCACTTAGCATAATACCCTTTAGTTCTATCCATGCGGATGTAAATGGTAAGTAGTCATCCTTTCTGATGGCTAAGTAATATTCCATTGTATAAATATACACCGTCTTCTTTATCCATCTGTCTGTTGACGGACATCTCAGCTCTTTCTACAGTTTGGCTATAATGGACATTGCTGCGATAAACACTGGGGTGCAGGTGCCCCTTCGGGTCACTACATTTGTATCTTTGGGTAAATACCAAGTAGTGCAATTGCTGGGTCCTAGGGTAACTCTATTTTTAACTCATTAAAGAACCTCCATACTGTTCTACAGAGTGGTTATACCAGCTTGCATTCCCACTAACAGTGTAGGAGAGTTCGACTTTCTCTGCATCCTCACCAACATTTGTTGTTTCCTGTCTTGTTACTTTCAGCCATTCCGAAATGTGTAAGTTGTAAGATCGTACTTTGTTCTCGTTTTCATTTCTAGTTCCCTGACACCAAGTGTTCTTTTGTACTTTTCCATGTGTTGGCCATTTGAATGTCTTCTTTGGAGAAATATCTGTTCATGTCTTCTGCCCATTTCTTGACTGGATTATTTGTTCTTTTGGTGTTGAGTTTAATAAGTTCTTTTTTTTTTTAGTTTTTTGAGTTTAATAAGTTCTTTTTTTTTCATTTTTTAATTATTTTTTTTTATTTTTTAAATTTCTTTTCAGTGTAACAGAATTCATTGTTTATGCACCACACCCAGTGCTCCATGCAATACGTGCCCTCCCTAATACCCACCACCAGGCTCACCCAACCTCCTAACACCCGCCCCTTCAAAACCCTCAGATAGTTTCTCATGGTTCATCTCCCCCTCCAACTTCCCTCAACTCCCTTCTCCTCTCCATCTCCCTTTGTCCTCCATGTTATTTGTTATGCTCCACAAATAAATGAAACCATATAGTAATTGACTCTCTCTGCTTGACTTATTTCACTCAGCATAATCTCTTCCAGTCCCATCCATGTTGATACAAAAATTGGGTATGCATCCTTTCTGATGGAGACATAATGCTCCATAGTGTATATGGACCACATCTTCCTTATCCATTCGTCCATTGAAGGGCATCTTGGTTCTTTCCACAGTTTGGTGACCGAGGCCATTGCTGCTATGAATCTTGGGGTGCAGATGGCCCTTATTTCACTACATCTATATCTTTGGTATGTGCAATTGCAGGGTCATAGGGAAGCTATATATTTTTTTAATTTCTTAAGGAATCTCCACACTGTTCTCCAAAGTGGCTGCACGAACTTGCATTCCCACCAACAGTTAAGAGGGTTCCCCTTTCTCCACATCCTTCCAACACACGTTGTTTCTAGTCTTGTTAATTTTAGCTATTCTAACTGCTGTAAGGTGGTATCTCAGTGTGTGTGTTTTTTTTTTAATGATTTATTTCTTTCCAGCATAACAGTATTCATTGTTTTTTCACCACACCCAGTGCTCCATGCATTCCGTGCCCTCCCTAGTACCCACCACCGGGATCCCCAAACCTCCCACCCCCGCCCCTTCAAAACCCTCAGGTTGTTATTCAGAGTCCATAGTCTCTCATGGTTCACCTCCCCTTCCAATTTCCCTCAACTCCCTTCTCCTCTCCATCTACCCTTGTCCTCCATATTGTTTGTTATGCTCCACAAATAAGTGAAACCATATGATACTTGACTCTCTCTGCTTGACTTATTTCACTCAGCATAATCTCTTCCAGTCCCGTCCATGTTGCTACAAAAGTTGGGTATTCATCCTTTCTGATGGAGGCATAATACTCCATGGTGTATATGGAACACATCTTCCTTATCCATTCATCCGTTGAAGGGCATCTTGGTTCTTGCCACAGTTTTGTGACCGTGGCCATGGCTGCTATAAACATTGGGGTACAGATGGCCCTTCTTTTCACTACATCTGTATCTTTGGGGTAGATACCCCGTAGTGCAATTGCAGGGTCATAGGGAAGCTCTATTTTTAATTTCTTGAGGAATCTCCACACTGTTCTCCAAAGTGGCTGCACCAACTTGCATTCCCACCAAACAGTGTAAGAGGGTTCCCCTTTCTCCACATCCTCTCCAACACACGTTGTTTCTGGTCTTGCTAATTTTGGGCATTCTAACTGGTGTAAGGTGGTATCTCAATATGGTTTTAATTTGAATCTCCCTGATGGCTAGTGATGATGAACTTTTTTTCATGTGTCTGATAGCCATTTGTATGTCTTCATTGGAGAAGTGTCTGTTCATATCTTCTGCCCATATTTTAATATGATTGTCTGTTTTGTGTATGTTGAGTTTGAGGAGTTCTTTATAGAACCTGGATATCAACCTTTTGTCTGTACTGTCATTTGCAAATATCTACTCCCATTCCGTGGGTTGCCTCTTTGTTTTGTTGACTGTTTGTTTCGCTGTGCAGAAGCTTTTGATCTTGATGAAATCCCAAAAGTTCATTTTCACTTTTGTTTCCATCGCCTTTGGAGATATATCTTGAAAGAAGTTGCTGTGGCTGATATCAAGGAGGTTACTGCCTATGTTCTCCTCGAGGATTCTGATAGATTCCTGTCTCACGTTGAGGTCTTTTATCCATTTCGAGTTTATCTTTGTGTATGGTGTAACAGAATGGTCGAGTTTCATTTTTCTACATATAGCTGTCCAGTTTTCCCAGCACCATTTATTGAAGAGACTGGTTTTTTTCCACTGGATATTTTTCCTGTTTTGTCAAATATTATTTGACCATAGAGTTGAGGGTCCATATCTGGGCTCTCTACTCTCTTCCACTGGTCTATGTGTCTGTTTTTATGCCAGTACCACGCTGTCTTGGTGATCACAGTTTTGTAATAAAGCTTGAAATCAGGTAACATGATGCCGCCAGTTTTATTTTTGTTTTTAAACATTTCCTTAGCAAATTGTGGTCTCTTCTGATTCCATATAAATTTTAGGATTATTTGCTCCAGCTCTTTGAAAAATACCGGTGGAATTTTTATCGGAATGGCATTAAAAGTATAGATTGCTCTAGGCAGTATAGACTTTTTAACAATGTTTATTCTTCCGATCCAAGAGCATGGAATGGTCTTCCATCTTTTTATGTCTTCTTCAATTTCTTTCATGAGTGTTCTGTAGTTCCTCGAGTACAGATACACCAACACTGAAAGTGAAGGGATGGAGAAACATCTTTCATGCCAATGGGCCTCAAAAGAAAGCAGGGGTAGGGATTCTCATATCAGATAAATTAGAGTTTAAACTAAAGACGGTAGTCAGAGATACAGAAGGACACTACATCATTCTTAAAGGGACTATCCACCAAGATGATCTAACAATTGTAAATATCTACGAACCTAATATGGGAGCAGCAAATTACATAAGAAAACTATTAATCAAGATAAAGAGTCATATTGATATGAATACATTAATAGTAGGAGATCTTAACATGCCTCTCTCAGAAATAGACAGATCATCCAAGCAGAAAATCAAGAAACAAGAGCGTTGAATGACTCATTGGACCAGAAGGATGTCATAGATATATACAGAACATTCCACCCTAAAACAACACAATACTCATTCTTCTCAAGTGCACATGGAACCTTCTCCAGAATAGATCACATACTGGGTCACAAATCAGGGCTCAACCAATACCAAAAGATCGAGATTATTCCCTGCATATTCTCAGATCACAATGCTTTGAAACTGGAGCTCAGTCACAAGGAAAAGTTCAGAAGGAACTCAAACACCTGGAAGCTAAAGACAACCTTGCTTAAGAATGCTTGGATCAACCAGGAGATCAAAGAAGAACTTAAACAATTCATGGAAACCAATGAGAATGAAGACACTTCGGTCCAAAACCTATGGGATACAGCAAAGGCGGTCCTAAGAGGGAAATACATAGCCATCCAAGCCTCCCTCAAAAAAACTGAAAAATCCAGAATACACCAGCTGTCTCTACACCTTAAAGAACTGGAGAATCAACAACAAATCAAACCAACTCCACACGTAAGAAGGGAAATAATCAAGATTAGAGCAGAGATCAATGAGGTAGAAACCAGAGATACAGTAGAACGTATCAATGAAACTAGAAGCTGGTTTTTCGAAAGAATCAATAAGATCGATAAACCATTGGCCACACTAATCCAAAAGAAAAGAGAGAAAGCCCAAATTAATAAAATTATGAATGAAAAGGGAGAGATCACAACTAACACCAAGGAAGTACAAACAATCATCAGAAGTTATTATCAACAGTTATATGCCAATAAGCTAAGCAACCTAGATGAAATGGATGCATTCCTGGAAAACTATAAACTTCCAAAATTGAACCACAAAGAAATGGACAACCTGAATAGACCGATATCTAGTAACGAGATTGAAGCAGTGATCAAAAGCCTCCCAAAAGACAAGAGCCCAGGACCTGACAGAATTCCCTGGGGAATTCTACCAAACTTTCAAAGAAGAAATGACACCTATTCTCCTGAAGCTGTTTCAAAAACTTGAAGCAGAAGGAAAACTTCCAGACT
>JAHRIG010000625.1:148-28700 GCA_020311275.1 Eira barbara
TATGATCTCTTTGATATGAGGAAGTGGAGATGCAATGCAGGGGGGTTGGGGGGAGGTAGGAAAAGAAAAAATGAAAACATGGGATTGGGAGGGAGACAAACCATAAAAGACTCAATCTCAAAAAGAGACTGAGGGTTGCTGGGGGGAGGGGGGATGGGAGAGGGTGGTGGGGAAATGTACATTGGGGAGGGTATGTGCTATGATGAGTGCTGTGAAATGTGTAAACCTGGAGATTCACATACCTGTACCCCTGGGGATAAAAATACATTATATGTTTATTAAAATGGGAAAAAAAAAAAAGAATTGAAGTTATAAAAACTTAAAATCAAAGAGTTGATAAAGGGGTGCCTGGGTGGCTCAGTGGGTTAGGCCTCTGCCTTCAGCTCAGGTCATGATCTCAGGGTCCTGAGATCAAGCCCTGCATTGGGCTCTCTGCTCAGAGGAGACCCTCCTTCTCCCTCTCTCTCTCTGACTGCCTCTCTGCCTATTTGTGATCTCTGTCTGTCAAATAAATAAATAAAATCTTTAAAAAAAAGAGTTGATAAAATAAGGAACTAGTTAAAAAGGGAAAAAAAGGAAAAAAAATGGAAAATTTTAAACTGAAACATAAATGAATCATGAGAAAACAACCTCAAATTCTATATACTATTTTCCCTTGATACTGGAGTTCTATAGTCCTGCAAAGTCTAAACTTTCTGTTCACCTGTTCTTCCAGCTGGTCTTCTGGGACAGAAATCTGTAGCATTGATTCTCAGGTGCCTTTGCCTAGGCGGGTTTGCATTGCCCCTAGCCAGGGGACCAGATTCAATGTGAGCTATTTTTGTTGCTCTGTGCAGCTTTTGTTCCCTGAAGTCTTTCTGTACCTCTTTAGGAGATCAAAATAGAAAATGCTATGCCCCGAACTCCAGCCCCAGAGCAAAAGATAATGGTCCCCTGTCTTCAGTAAACCCTTAGGGATAAATGGTCTTCACTTCTGTGTGTGCCAAACTCTGCAGATTCCTGCTGTTTACCCACACAAATCCTCCCAAGGGATGGTGGAGGGCCCTGCACTATTGCAGTTTGTAGGGCCCAGGCATGGAGAGTAGTCACTGGATCATGAGTGCACTGGCTCTGCCCTTCCCATGGGATAGCAAAGGGTCTCCATATCTCAGTCCTCTGCAAGGTCTGCAGGGAGAGAGAGGTCATCCTATCAGATCCAGCTTTCAGTTTATGGGTAACCAAGCTGGGAGTACCCTCCTGGGCTCACTAACCATAAGCAGTTCCCCGATTCCAATGTTTGGGAACTCTACCCATTATTTATATGACTCTGGGGATCCTGAGACCACACTGTCCCACCTAGAATTCTGTCCATTTCACCACCTGAGCATTTTAAAGCAAGGGTGTCTCTCACTGGAGTAGATTACTAAGGATTCTGATTTTGCCCTTTGGGACTATGTTACTTTCTGTTAGCTGATCTATGGAGGCTCTGTTCCCCCACGATTTATTTTCTGGTATCTCCCCTCAGATTCACATCTCTGCACCTCCTACCTTGCAAAAGGGGATTGCTTTTCTACTTGGAGATTTCCAGATATTCTTTTCTTACATCTTGGGTTGAATTCACGGGCATTCAGAATGATTTGATAGTTATCTAGCTAAACTCAAGGGACCAAATAAAAGGAGGTCCTCTTTTCTTCTGCCATCTTGCTTCCTCCCAGCTTTTGTTTTTCTAATAAAGTGTTTTTTCTTTAGTTTATAGCATAATTTCAGTCATTATGAAACTCTATCTAAATATGTTTTATTTTAATTTCATTATTGTAAAGAAAATTCAATCCTCTCTCTTTTACTTATATGGTTTTCAATAAGAAAATCTGTAATTTTTCCCTTGTTATTATGACAAATAAGTGTCATACTTGGTGTATCTCACGATTTTCCTTTTGAATTTGGACTTTGTACTTTGAATCTGAAATACTGAGGTGTAGATTTTTTTACATTTATTCATTATTTTTGTATTCTTTGAATTTCCTGAGTATTTTTTCGTGTCTATTCATCTATTATTATGGCAAATATATATTTGTGTTCTTTTTTCTCTTGCATCACATTTTAGAATTCTAATTACATATGTTACATTTTTAAAATGGTCTCTTTCTTAAATGTCTTGTTCTGTTCTTTTTTTTCATTGCGTTTATCTATGAATTTCAGTTTAAAAAACTCTAATTAAAAAAATAAAAGATCGACATACATTTAACTAATTTCCTCAGTTTGGATGAGTCTACTATTCAGTACCTCAAAGCAGTTTTAAAAATTTTTTTAGTTTTTTTTTATTAAAATTTCCTTTGACTTATTCTTATACATTCCTTCTCAATATATGCATTACATAACTGATTTAGCATGTTGTCCACTTTGTTCCCTAGAGCTGTTGGCATGTAAATCATACCTACTTTAAAAGCCCTTTTTGATCATTCTGATATCATTACTATGTCTGAGTATGGTTCTTGGTCTTGTTTCTTCAGACTGTGTTGCTGTTTGCTATTTTATTTTCTTTGATTTTAGCATGTCTTCTTTTTTTTTTTTTGTTAGTTTGTTTATGTGTTTTTGCTTTTTGTTGTTGTGGTGGTGGTGGTGGTGGTTGTGTGTGTGGGGGGTGGGGGGGTCTTGAGAACTGGTTATATAATACCAGGTTATAAAAGCTGTGGTAGTTTGAAGTGGAGAAGGGGAGGGATGCCTGGACTGTTCATTTGGTTAAGCATCTGCTTTCAGCTCGGGTCATTATCCTAGGATCCTAGGATAGACATCCATATGGGGCTTCTCGCTTAACAGGGAGCATGCTTATTCCTATGCCTGTCACTCCCCTTGCTTGTACTCTCTCTCTCTCTCTCTCTCTCTCTTGCTGAAAAATAAATAAATAAAATCTTCAAAAAAATGAAATGGAGGAGGATAAATGTTCTGTAATCTTACAATTTAATTTTATTTATTTTAGTCGGCCTCTTTCCTGGAATGTGATCTTTATAAGTATTTCTTATCTTCTTCCTCGTGTTGCTCAAATAAATATAGGACTAATGCAAACACAAAGAAATCGCTGGTTTAAAAATAACTATTTATTCTGTTTGTTTATTATTTATTTATTTAGTGAATTTGAAAGGCAACTGAGTAGTAAAGGCTTAATCTAGAATACATCAGGATTGGGGTGCCTGAGTGGCTCAATGGGTTAAAGCCTCTGCCTTCAGCTCAGGTCATGATCCCAGAGTCCTGGGATCGAGTCCCGCATTGGGCTCTCTGCTCAGCGGGGAGCCTGCTTCCTCCTCTCTCTCTCTCTCTGCCTGCTTCTCTGCCTACTTGTGATCTCTGTCTGTCAAATAAATAAATGAAATCTTAAAAAAATAGAATAAATCATGATTAATTACAAAATTATATACAGAAAATCATTTTGACTATGGGAAAGTCAGAAAATAAAATTTAGCAACCTTTTTGTTTATATAAAATAAGAACTTTTTAAGACAGAATTCATGAGTGACCTGGGTGACTCACTGGATTAAGCATCTGACACTTGATTTTGCCTCAGGTCATGATCTCAGAGTCATGAGATTGAGTATCATGCTGGGCTCACTGGGCATGGAGCCTCCTTAAGATTCTCTTCCTCTCCCTCTCACACAGTCTTTCTCTCAAGGCAATTCATGACTGCAAACCAGTATGTTAAAAAAAAAAAAAAATCTGTTTAATCCATAATGTTGGAATTTGCAACAAAAAATTAAAAAAATAAAATCACATTTGCCTTTTTCATACATACCAGTTATAGGAATTGATTACAAGTAGATTTTAGATCTAAATATAAAAGATCAAAGTAACAATGTTGTGGGGTACCTGGGTGGCTCAGCTAGCTTGCAATTCTTGATCTTGGGGCTTAACCCCACATTGGGTATAGAGATTACTAAAAAATGAAATCTTTAAAAAATAAAAATAATGCTTGTAGAAGCTAATAGAAAAGAATATATTTATGGTGTCCTAATGACTAGATCTTACATTTATTTTTAAAATGTTTCAGTGAAGTATAGTTGACACACAATGTTACAGTTTCTTTTTCTTTTTTGTCACATTAGTTTCAGTTGTATGACATAGTGACTTGACAACTCTACATTATTTTATGCTCACTCCAAAATAAGCAAACATCTTGAAATTTGTAGAAAGCACTAATCTTAACCTTGACTCTCTTCCTACATTAAAGTTGAAGAATTTACAAAAATAAGTAAAAAAGTCACAATGTGAGAGCGTATTTGTAATATGCATAAAACAACACTGACTATGTCTAAGATATATAAAAACAACTCCCATAAATCAAAAAGGGAACACAAACTCACAGATATAAACTATGGCAGTAGCTCGAATAATCATTTTACAAAAGAGATGCAGAAATATGTTAATACATACAATAGTGTACATATTGTTATGTTGATATGTATGTATATATGATACATATTTATATGCATCATAGCATATGCTAATGATGGTAATGTCTGTTATAATCCACTAGAATGGTCACCATAAATCAAACTGACAGTATTAAACTTTGGCCTTTATATTTTCATTAATCAATGCTAAAAATACAACATGAAGAGAATTTTCCACACTGTTTCTGTTTCCACACTGAATCTGTTTCATGTATGTGGACTAAAAGTTTAATTTTTTGATTTATAGACTTTATAGAATCATTTTTTAGTAAAAATTCATAAAGTGTTGACTGGAGAAGCACATAGAAAGATAAAAGAAGTAAAGGAAAATGATTTAATTTAATATAATTACAAAGTTCTAGTAATTGGGACTGTTTCCTGTATACAAGAGTGGTAGACTTGGGAACAAAGTAAATACACCATAATAATAAATAAAAAGATATAAATAAAATAATAAATAATAAATAAATAAATAAAATAATAAATAAATAAAAAGATAGGTATATAGATAATTTATAAAAATAAAAACATTTTGTAAGAGCTGGAGGATTTTATTTTTCGAATAAAAGTTTGATGTCAATTAGATATCTCTTTTTGAAAATAATGAATTTGATATTATTATTACCCAACACAAATATAATGAGATTCAGACTTGTTATAAAACATATTTGAGATGAAAAATTTGGGAAGATGTCATAGATGAATAGCTTTTTGATGGAAGGATATGAAATAATTTATTTGATAAAATACAGAAACACTAATCTTGAAGGTAGGTGGTGATAAATATGAAACTAATAGTAATGATAATTATTCATATTTCACAGCATTAAGAATGTGAGAACTCAGATCAAAGAGATGGTAATATAGTTATAGCATGAGTGATTATAAAACGCTTTGTATCTAGAGTCTGTAAAACACTTCTATAAAAGCAAAGTACCCAATCCAATATTATTTTTTGAAGAGGCAAATTAGGGGTACCTGGGATGCTCAGTCAGTTCAGCATCTGTCGTCAGCTCAGGTCATGATCTCATGGTCCTGGGATTGAGCTTTTCATCAGGCTTCCTGCATAACAGGAGTCTGCTTTTCCCTCTCACTCTACCCCTCCCCCTGCTCATGCTCTCTTTCTCTTAAATAAGTAAATAAAATCTTTTATTTTAAAAGCAGATTATTTGAATATAACTTTTAAAACAATAAACGACAATTAATAACATAATCATATTAAATATTGCACAACTTATTAGTAACCAGTGATATGCAAAGTACAAGGACATATGGCTACACTCTCATGATACAGGCAGAAATCTAAATTAGACTAAAACATGAATAAAGGTTGTCAAATGATAGGAACTCATACAAGAATGTATTAAATTAACATGGACAATCAGGAAATCATTCAATGTTACCTAGTGTAGTAGGCCACATGATGTGCCCCCTAAATTTATGTTTACCTGGGACATTAGAATGAGACTATTGGAAATAGGTTTTGACATACTTGACATACTTAGTTTAGAATCTTAGTTTAGGATCTCATAATGAAAACATCTTGAATTAGGAATGGATATCAAATCAAATGTGTGAATTATTTTTAAATAAAAAGTGGAAAGGTTACATAAAGATATACAAAGGGAATAAAGCCATGTACAGATGAAGATAGATATTGAAGTTATGCTGCATAAGGCAAAGGAACGCTGGGAGCAAGCAGACCTGGAAGAAACAGAGGATTGACCCCACTAGAGCTTTGACAGGAAGCCTGGCCCTGTCAACACCTTGAAGTAAAATTTCTGACCTCCGGAAATTTGAGAGAGTAAATTTATATTGTTTTAATCCATCCATTATTCTGGTGATTTTCATTTTATTCTTTATTTAAATTCAATATAATTAACATGTACCATATTAGTTTCAGGGGTAGAGTTCAGTGACTCATCATTTCCTTATTCACTCATATAACACCCTGTGCTCATTACATCAAGTGCCCTCCTTAAGGCCCATCATCCAATTAACACTTCCCTCCATGACCTCCCCTCCAACAACCCTCAGTTTTATTGCTAGATGTTAGTGTCTTTTATGGTTTGCCTTCCTCTCTATTTTCATCTTATTTTATATTTCCTTCCATTCCCCTTTATTCATCTTTTTGCTTCTTAAATTCCACATATTAATGAAATCATATGGTATTTGTCTTTCTCTGACTGACTTATTTGGCTTAGCATAATACCCTTTACATGTCATTGGAATTGGCAAGATTGCATAATTTTTGATGGCTGAGTAATATTCTATTGTATAAATATACAACATCTTCTTTATCCATTAACCTGTCAATGGACATCAACACACAATAAACAGACAAAAAAAGATCTAGTCAAGAAATGGGCAGAAGATATGAATAGGTATTTCTCCAAAGAAGATATACATGGCCAATAGACACATGATAAATTGTGCAACATCACTTGGCATCAGGGAAATGCAAATCAAAACCACAATGTGATATATGTTATAGCCATCAGAATGGCTAAAATTAACAACTCAGGAAATGGCAGGTGTTGGCCAGGATATGGTGAAAGGGAAATCCTCTTACATTGTTGATGGGAATGAAAACTGGTACAGCCACACTGGAAAACAGTATAGAGGTTCTAAAAAAGTTAAAAATGGATCTACACTATGACCCAGCAATTTCACTACTAGGTATTTTCCAAAATATACAAAAGTGCTGATTTGAAGTGGCACATGGGCCCCAATGTGAATTATCAACAATAGTTAAATAATGGAAAGGGCTCCAATGTCCACTGACTGATGAATGGATAATGAAGATGTGGTACATGTATACAATGTATACAATGAGGCAGGAAAGCATAGCCAATGGAAAAATTCTTTTCAACAAACAGTATTGTTAATAAGGATTATAATGATTATAGGATTATAAGGATTATAATGATTATATCCTTATAAGAATTATAAGGATATTCTTCTTTACCAATTCAGATGTCTTTTATTTATTTTTCTTCACTGATCACTGTGGCTAGACTAGACTAGGACTTCTAGTACTATGTTAAATATAAGTGGTGAGACTGGGCATTCTCAACTTTTCCTGACTTTAATGGGAACTCTCGGATTTTTCTCATTGAATATTGTATCATTGACTATGATATCCTCTATGGAATTTTCATATATGGTCTTATTATGTTGAGGTGTGTTCCCTGTAAAACTTTGTTGAGATGTTTTTATAATGAATGGATGTTGTAACTTGTGAAGTGTTCTTTCTGTATCTTTTAAGAGATCATGTGATTTTCGTTCTTTCTCTGTTTAATGTGATGTATCATCTTGATTGTTCTGTAAATGTTGAATTACTCTTGCATCCTTGGAATAATTCCACTTCATTGTAGTGAATGTTTTTTTTTTAAATATATTGTTGGATTTGTTCTGTAAATATTTTGTTGAGAAATTTTGCTTCTATGTCCATCAGATATATTAGCCTGTAGTTGTGTGTGTGTGTGTGTGTGTGTGTGTGTGTGTGGTGTTTTTATTTGGTTTTGGTATGATAATAATGCTTGCCTTGTATAATGAATTTGGTGGCTTTCCTTTGTCTTTTTTTTTTTTCTAACAATAGTTTGAGAAAAATATGTGCTAACTCTTCTTTAATATTTGGTAGAAGTCACCTGGGAAACCATCTGGTCCTGACATTTTCTTTTTTCTTTCTTTTTTTAAAAAGTTTTATTTATTTTTTTTTTTAATTTCTTTTCAGAGTTCCAGAACTCATTGTTTATGCACCATAACCAGTATGCCATGCAATACATGTCCTCCGTAATACCCACGACCAGGCTCACCCAACCTCCAGTCCCCCTCCCCTCCAAAACCCTCAGTTTCTTTCTCAGAGGCCACAGTTTCTCATGGCTCATGTCACCCTCCAATTTACCCCAACTCACTTCTCCTCTCCAGCTCCCCATATCCTCTGTGTTATTCCTTATGCTCTACAAATAAGCAAACCCATATGATAATTGACTCTCTCTGCTTGACTTATTTCACTCAGCATCTCTTCCAGTCCCGTCCTTGTTGATACAAAAGTCGGGTATTCATGCTGGAAACCTATAAACTTCCAAAACTGAATCAGGAAGAAATTGACAACCTGAATAGATCAATATCAATGAGATTGAAGCAGTGATCAAAAACCTCCCCAAAACCAAGAGCCCAGGACCTGATGGATTCCCTGGGGAATTCTACCAAACTTTCAAAGGAGAAATAATACCGAATTTCCTGAAGCTGTTCAAAAAATTGAAGCACAAGGAAAACGTCCATATTCCTTTTATGAAGCCAGCATTACCATGATCCCCAAACCAGGCAAAGACCCCACCCAAAAGGAGAATTTCAGACCAATATCCCTGAAGAATATGGATGCCAAGATTATCAACAAGACCCTAGCTAAAAGGATCCAACAGTGCATTAAAAAGATTATCCACTATGACCAGGTGAGATTTATCCATGAGATGCAGGGGTGGTTCAACATTCACAAATCAATCAATGTAATAGGACAAATCAATAAGAGAAAAGAGAAGAACCACAAGGTCCTCTCAATTGATGCATAAGAAGCATTTGACAAGATATAGCATGCTTCTTCATCAAAACGCTTCAACGTATAGGGATAGAGGCAACATTCCTCAACTTCATAAAATCTATCTACAAGAAACAAAACAAAACAAAACACAGTGAATATCATCCTCAATGGGGAAAAGATGACAGCCTTCCTTTTGAGATCAGGAACATAACAAGGATGCCCACTCTCACCACTCTTGTTCAACATAGTATTAGAAGTCCTAGCAACAGCAATCAGACAACAAAGAGAAATAAAATGTATTCAATTGGCAGTGAAGAAGACAAAATCTTTCTCTTCACAGGTGACATGATACTTTATATGGAAAACCCAAAAGACTCCACCCCCTAACTAGTAGAATTCATACAGCAATTCAGTAATGTGGCAGGATACAAAGTCAATGTACAGAAATCAGTTGCTTTCTTATATACACTAACAATGAAAATGCAGAAAGGCAAATTAGAGAATCGATTCCATTTCCTATAGCACCAAGAACCATAAGATACCTGGGAATAAATCTAACCAAAGAGGTAAAAAATCTCCACTCAAGGAACTACACAACACTCATGAAAGATATTGAAGAAGACACAAAAAGATGGAAGACCATTCCATGCTCATGGATTGGAAGAATAAACATTGTTAATATCTCTATATTGCCTGGAGCAATCTATACTTTCCATCTAGCCATTCCAATCAAAATTCCACCAGCATTTTCCAAAGAGCTGGAGCAAACAATCCTAAAACTTCTATGGAATCAGAAGAGAACCTGAATTGCTAAGGAAATGTTGAAAAAGAAAAAGAAAACTGGGAGCATCACATTGCCTGATTTTAAGCTTTACTACAAAGCTGTGATCACCAAGACAGCATGGTACTGGCACAAAAACAGACACATAGACCAATGGAACAGAGTAGAAAGCCCAGATATGGACCCTCAACTTTATGGTCAAATAATCTTCAACAAAGCAGGAAAAAAAAATCCAGTGGAAAAAAGACAGTCTCTTCAATAAATGCTGCTGGGAAATTTGGACAGCTATGTGTAGAAGAATGAAACTTGATCATTCTCTTACTCCATACACAAAGATAAACTCGAAATGGATATAAGACCTCAACATGAGGCAGGAATCCCTCAACATCCTAGAGGAAAACATAGGCAGCAACCTCTTTGACATTGGCCACAGCAACTTCTTTCAAGATAGGTCTCCAAAGGTAAAGGAAACAAAAGCAAAAATGAACTTTTGGGACTTCATCAAGATCAAAACCTTCTGCACAGCAAAAGAAACAGTCAACACAACAAAGAGGCAACCCACGGAATGGGAGAAGATATTCACAAATGACACTATAGACAAAGAGGTGATATCCAGGATCTATAAAGAACTCCTCAAACTCAACACACACAAAACAGATAATCATGACAAAAAAATGGGCAGAAGATATGAACAGACACTTCTCCAAAGAAGACATACAAATGGCTAACAGACACATGAAAAAAATGTTCATCATCAATAGCAATCATGGAGATTCAAATCAAAACCACATTGAGATACCACCTTACACCAGTTAGAATAGCCAAAATTAACAAGACAGTAAACAACGTGTGTTGGAGAGGATGTGGAGAAAGGGGAACCCTCTTACACTGTTGGGTGGAATGCAATTTGGTGAAGCCACTTTGGAAAACAGTGTGGAGATTCCTTAAGAAATTAAAAATAGGGCTTCCCTATGACCCTGCAATTGCACTACTTGGTATTTACCCCAAAGATACAGATGTAGTGAAAAGAAGGGTCATCTGTACCCAAATGTTCATGACAGCAATGGCCACAGTCACCAAACTGTGGAAAGAACCAAGATGCCCTTCAACGGACAAATGGAAAAAGAAGATATGGCCCATATATACTATGGAGTATTGTGCTTGACACTTTCTTTGTTGTGAGTTTTTTTCCCCCCAGTAACACTTCATTATTCATTATAATCTGTCTGTTCAGTTTTAATTTTTTTTCCTGATTCAGTTATGGAAGGTTATATATTTCTACAAATTTAGCCATTTCTTCTTGGTTTTATAATTTGTTGGCAAATAATTTTCCATAGGATTCTCTTAAAAGTCTTTGTATTTCTATGGTGTCAGTTGTTATTTCTCCTACTACATTTTTGATTTTATTTATTTGAGTTATCTCTCTCTGATGACTCTTGCTAAATTTTATCAATTTTGTTGATCTCAAAACAAAATGAAACATGGTGCTTCTGGATGGCTCAGTTGGTTAAGCATCTGCCTTCATCTCAGGTCATGATCTCAGAGTCCTGGGATTGAGCCCCAACCCAGGTTCCTTGCTCAACTGGGAGTCTGCTTCTCCCTCTGCGTCTCTCCCTCACCCCAATGCTTGTTCTCTTTCCCTCTCTCAAATGAATAAATAAATAATTTTTACAAAACAACAAATAAATATTCTAGATTCATTCATCTGTGCTCCTGGGATTTTGTGGGGTTTTTTGTTTGCTTTTCAATTTCATTTATTTTTATTTAATCATTCTGATTTTATTTTCTTTCTACTGGCTTGGTTTTTGTTTTGTTTTCCTAGTTCCTTTAGGTGTAATGTTATGTTGTTTATTTGAGATTTTTCTTGCTCTGTTAGCTATGCCAGTATAATTATGTTTCCTTTTAGAACAGTTTTGCTGCATTCCAAAGATTTGGGATCCTTGTACTTTTATTTTCCATTTTTCTCCTTATAGTTTTTCATTTCCTCTTATTTCTTCCTTCACCTATTTGATATTTAGTAGCATGCTATTTAGTCTCTATGTATTTGTGTTCTTTCCAATTTTTTTTCTTATAATTACTTTTTAGGGGTGCCTGGGTGGCTCAGTGGATTAAAGCCTCTGCCTTCAGCTCAGGTCATGATCCCAGGGTCCTGGGATTGAGCCCCACATTGGGCTCTCTACTCAGCAAGGAGCCTGCTTCCCCCTCTCTCTGCCTGCCTCTGTGCATACTTGCGATCTCTTTCAAATAAATAAAAATCTTTAAAAAAAATTACTTCCTAGTTTCATCCATTGTGGTGAGAAAAATGAATGATACAATTTCAATCTTTTTTAATTTGAGTCTTTTTTTGTGGCATAGCATTTGACTGATTTGGGGGAATGTTTCATGTACACTTGAAAATCCTGTGTATTCCAATAATTTTTGAATGGAGTGTTCTATATGTATCCACTAGGTCCACCTGGTACAAGGTGTTTCTCCACACCACTCTTTCCTTGTTGATTTTCCGGCTAGATGATCTATCTAAAGATGTGAGAGAGGTCTTAAAATCCTCGATTGTGTTACTGTGAATACCTTCCTTTATGTCTCTTAAGAGTTCCTTTATGTATTTCAGTGTCCCTGTATTACATGCATAAATATTCACATTTTTTAGGCTTTCTTGTTCCTTTCACCACTTTGAATGTAACATGCCACACCCATATGGCCTGCAAAGTTTCTGCTAAGAAATTTACTGATAGTTTTATGATGTTTCTTGTAGGTAACTCTTTTCTTTTCTAGTGCTATTTTAAATAATTCTCTCTTTATCACTACATTTTGCCATTTTTTATATGATGTGTCTTTTTTTGGACCCCCTTGTGTTGATTTTTTGGGGGGGGGGGTTAGTTCTTTGTGCCTCATGGATCTGGATACCTCTATCCTTCATTCAAATTAGTGAAGTTTTCAACTATTCTTTCTTCAAATAAACTTTCTGCCCCTCTTTCCCTCTCTCCTTCAGGATTCTTTATAAAGTGAATGTTATTAATCTTGATGTTATTGCTGAGTTTCATCACCTAGTCTCATATTTTATTATTCTTATTTTCTGTCTTTTCTGCTGTTTACCTTTGTTGTTTTTCATTAATCAATCTTTAGTTCCTTGATCCATTCCTTTGCCTCATTTTATATGCATTGCTTCCCTCTACTGTATTTTATTTAAGTTACTGAGTTCTTTATCCAAGACTGGCTCTCTTTTGATATTTTCTTTCTTTGCCAAAGGTCTCACTGAAAGACTGAAATATTTTCTCAAATCCCATGAATATCTCATAGCCATTACTTTGAATTTATAACAGTTATATTGATTCTTCCTGTTTCATTTAATAACTTGATTTAGTTTTATCCTTGTTCATTTGGGACCCATTTCTCCACCTCATTATTATGTGTAAACTTCTGTGCTTGTTTCCTATGTATTTGGAAAATAAGCTACATTTCTTGACCTTAATAGTAGTGGCTTTATGAAGAGATCCTGTAGTGTCCAGTAGCATGGTGCCCCCGTTCACCAGATCCAGGCACTCTAAGGAGGTCCCTATGTGGTTTGCGTGCAGTTTAGTATTGTGACCAAACTATATTTTCCTTCAGTCCATTTGACTGAAATTGACCACTGTACTTGTTACACCACGAAGGTATTTGTCCCTGTGCTGTTAAGGGATGAGTCTTTTCCACCATGGGCTAGAAGTTGGATGGTGTCAGCAGTCAGCCAAATGCCTGTCCTAAGCTCATATGCAGGGACTATATGAAGGATGATGTCCTTGCTCATGTCCTTAGGCTTTAATCATGGACCTTAATAGTGGTCATACCTGCTAGGGCTGCAGTTGCTCTGATTGGCAGTCTACTCTTTCTGTGTTACTAGCCAATATTTGGCTGCAGGGACTGTGGACACAGTTGTGTACATGTGTATCTTCCCCTCTCCCCAGGGCAGGAGTCAGTTTGGAGTATCACATCTCACTCTTGGGGCTGTTTGCTGTGTGTTTTGTGGCAAGGGATGCTTTGGATGGACACCTGTGTAATGGGAGGGGTTGGATAAGGTGGATCTTCAGGAGAATGTGGGGGTGGAATTCATGGTGGTCCCTAGATAGGTGAAGAGTGTTCACACTTGCTTCTTCACATGTGGTGCTATCTTGACTAACAGGGGAGGAAATGGGACTGGCCAGCTCTTTTATTATTGGAGAAGTCACCCATAGATTCTCCCCACCCCCAACACACATACATCCAAGCATGTTTTGGAAGTAGTATATAAATCTCCTTCACTTATGTTCCAGGTGCTGTTCAAAATGCTGTTCATATGCTTTTGTGCTAGCCCTTTAGCAAAAAGGACTCAGTTTCTTCTTGCCTTCAGCCTCTTTCAGAGTTAAACCTGCTAACTTCTAAAATACCAAGTTATTCCCAGCTGACTGTAAAAATTCAGAAATTTAAGCCCCACTGTTTTTTCAAAGCAATATAGCACAGGGACCCTTAATCCTGGTGTATGTGACCCATCATTAGGGTACTTGTTGGAGGTTCTGATTCCCTCTTTTCTCCATGCTTGTAGTGTACCTCCTTTTTATGGTTAGTCTCATGAAGTGTTTGGTTTCCAACTGCATCTCCACTTCACCTAACATTTTTTTTTTTTTTATGTGGCCTCCTCTCTATGAGTAACTGGAGAGTCTGCTCTGCAAATCTTTAGGTTATCTTCAGGAGTATTTGCATGGATGTCGTTGTTATTTTGTGTATCTCTAGGACTAGCTCAGGATCCTCCTACACTGCCATCTCCATAGAGCCTTAAGTTGTCAGTCTTTCTTTTTTTTTTAAGATTTTATTTATTTATTTGACAGACAGAGATCACAAGCAGGCAGAGAGGCAGGCATAGAGAGATGGAGAAGCAGGCTCCCTGCAGAGCAGAGAGCCCGATGTGGGGCTCGATCCCAGGACCCTGGAATCATGACCTGAGCTGAAGGCAGAGGCTTTAGCCCACTGAGCCACTCAGGTGCCCCAAGCTGTCAGTCTTCTAAAGGAGAAATCTTACAACTGTAAATTCCCTCTTAAATTATATTTCTTGTATCTAATAAAATTTTGGTACATTGTGTTATTTTCATTTGTGTCAGAATATCTTACAATTTCCCTAGTGTTTAATTCTTTGACCAGTTTGTTGTTATAAGAGTATGTAATTAAATTTTCACAGATATTCTTGATTTCCCAGATTTCCTTCAACTAATGATTTTTAATTTTATCTCATCATGCTAAGAAAAGCTAGTTTGTATGACTTTACTCTCCTTAAAATATTAATAAATGTTTAGTGGTCTTACATAAGGTCTATCTTGGAAAATGTTCAATATTCACTTGAGAAATTATGTCAAAATTCCTATACATATATTTGATATGTTTGATGTTTGGTATACGTATATTTAAAATTGTGAAGTATCATCGTTATTACTATAAATATCCTTTTCCTTTCTTAGAGTTGTGTGTGTGTGTGTGTGAAATTAGTATAACTGCCACTAATCTCTATTGGTTACTACTTCAGAACAATCTTTTTTTTTTTTTTTTTTTTTTAGTCATTTCATTAACAATCTATCAGCCTCTGTCCTTAGAACTAAGGAAAGTATCCTGTAGAGAGCATAGTTATTTTCTCTTTTTAAATCCATTCCATTCTGTCAATCATTATCTTTTGAATGGGACATTTAATATGATCACTGGTGGAAAAATAATTGTCAATGTTCTCTTATTAAGTGTTTTCTTGATATAGCTCTTGCTGACTTTCATTACATTTTTTAATGCCTTCATTTTCATTTTGTTGTTGTTGTTTTTTTAATAATAAGATGTTTTTATATACCTCTTATTTCCCTTTGTCTATAGTTTATTGATATTTTCTTTGTCATTATCATAGGGTTTTTGTTTGCTAGGGCTGCCATATCAAAGTATCACAGCCTGGGTTATAGTTAATAATAGAAATTAATTTTCTCCTTTCTGGAGGCTAGTAGATGGACATCAAGGGGTTGGCAGAGTTGAATTTTGTTGGGAACCCTTTCCTTGGCTTCTAGACATCCATCTTCTCTCTCTGTATTTACATGACTATAAATCTCAAAGTGTTTATACCTTAAACTCTGCTTATATGAAATCATACATATTGGATGAAGGTGACCCATATGATCCCTGTTGACTTAATTGTCTACTTGAGGTACTATTTCCAAATGCAGACACTATAAAATAGTGGCTATTAGGATTTCAACATATGAATTAAGAAGGGACACAATTGAGTCCCACAACAATTGCATAAAAGACTACCTCTACAACACATTGTGTTACTGATATCATAGATGAGACTTTTACATATGTGGGCCAATTAATATATATGTACATTAATTTTTAGTTTTTGTCTTTCAAATCTTATAAAAGTAAAGGTGGACTTCTGTGTGTTTTGGTCAAGTTCCCTACATACATGACACTTTTAAATTTCCTTAGAGTTTTGTCCATGAGTTTTTGTTTTGTTTTGTTTACGTTTTGTTTTTGTTTTTGTTTTCCTAGAAGTCCTGCTATTGCACTACTGGGTATTTACCCCAAAGATATAGATGTAGTGAAAAGAATGTGGAAATATTCAAGATGCCCTTCGACAGATGGATGGATAAAGAAGATATGGTCCATATATACAATGGAATATTATGCTTCATCAGAAAGGATAAATACCCAACTTTTGTATCAACAGGGATGGGACTAGAGGAGTGAAAAGTGAAATAAGTCAAGCAGAGAGAGTCAATTATCATATGGCTTCACTAACTTGTGGATCATAAGGAATAACACAGAGGACATTGGGTGAAGGAGAGAAGTGAGTTGGGGTAAATCGGAGGGGGAGATGAATCATGAAAGACTGTGGACTCTGAGAAACAAATTGAAGGTTTTAGAGGAGAGGGGGGTGGTGAATGGGGGATACTGGTGGTGGGTATTAAGGTGGGCATGTATTGAATGGAGCACTGGGTGTGGTCCATAAACAATGAATATTGGAACACTGAAAAAATAAAATAATTTTTAAAAAAGGAAACCTTGGATTTATATTAAATGTCTCTTTGTTAATTTCTTGCTTCCCACCACAAATCATAGCTCACTGGTGCTCAAATTTTCCACTGCAACTGCCACTGCTGTCAGAGGCTTCCAAACTATGCCACTTCCCCCATCAGGGTCCTGAGCCAGGTGAGACAAACACAGTCACTTGGGCAGTACTTTCACAAATCATAACTTTATAAACAAGTGGAGCCTTCTTTTGTCTAAAGGATGGAACTGAGAATTAAAAAGTGTCCTCTTGACTAAACCACATTGCTCAGATGGGGGATATAGCAGGGGGAGGCAAAATACCACAAAATTTCCCGACATTTTGAGTCAGAGATTTTGTTGGTTGAGCATTCACTTGTTTTTTTGCAGCTTTTTAACTGGTTGCTGGAATTCCGACAAAACTGTGTTTGTCCATATATTGCTCTTCATGGAGTGTCTGTGGGAAATGAGGGCTGGAACATTCTAGCCCATTGTCCTGATGTTCTTCCAGGATTCAAGGGACAGATATGTTACAAGGTGTTAGTATGCCTTAAAGAATGTCAACATATGCTGATTTATCTATTCTGTTCTCTTCATGATACATCTGCTCTTACTCTTTTCCCAGGACTTGATCAAAGGAAATTGGATACTGCTCCATGTCTCTATTGTCATTATTTAATTAATTTAAAAATGTAATGAAACTAAATTTAATGAATTCAAAGGGCCATCTGTATCCAAAGTGATCTCCTGACTATCTTGGGGCTCAAACACCATATGTATGGATTCAGATTGTGCCTCATGTGGTGGAAAAAGAAGCATTTGTTAAGTGGGGTTGGGAGTCTACCTTCCAGCTGGGAGGAAGTAAGCCATGAACAGCAGCCATGTGATTACATTGGGGTGGGTCTGTAGTTGGAGAAATTTGCTGTATTGCAGGTTTCATTTAAATTACTCTGGATAGTTTGTTCTTTTTTTGCTTCTGAGTCTTTAATTGAACAACTAATAAAGTATACACACTAGAGGAACACAATGAAGGACATGCCTCTGTTCTGAATCCATCTTAGTTTATGTAGAATGACAATTGAAAAAAGAAGAAGAAGAACAGTAAAATCAATAGTCAAAACAAAAATTAGTATGTATTGGGTGTTTTCTGTGTGTCAGGCAATATCGTGAATCACTTGCCTGTATTTACTAATTAATTACTAGTTAATTACCCTCAGTTCTATGTGCAAAAACCATTCACAATAGAAAAATATGAGTAAACTTATGAATAAAGAAATTTAACATTAAGTCTGGTTATCTTATTTATGCAGAGTAAGCTATCCTCCCCTAGCTCCATTCCATCAGTACACTGCACTTAAACCCTGTTGCTGAATGTTGGGAAATTAAGAGCATATACTCACTTTTATATTACAAGCATTTTTTTGATGGGATTAATAACTTTTTTTGTAACTATCCTAAGTAGTTTACATTTGTTGGCCCATAATACATTTGAAAATTTTTCACACACGCTGTGTCAACTGAAAATTAAACAACAACAACAGTTGTAACCATTATCATGAAGTATTAGACCTAAATTCAGAAGCTGATTTATCTTGAAGGTAAAGAAGTTAGCCTTAGGTTCTCTCCCTTGCACAGGCCCTTCAAATGTCGTATTTTCGTTGTGTAACAAACTTTTTTTCTTAAGGTAACCTCTTAAGACTGTGCATGTCAAGTTATCAAAATTGTAGGTTTTTCCCATGATAGGCTAAAATTACTTCCATCAGTGGCTAACCATGAGGGAAGTGTTGATTACTTATGGGACTCAAACTTTATTTGAAATCAGAGATCTGGATTCCATACTCCTATTTTCCCCTTTGCAGACTGGCATTCAGTGATTGATGTTGCACTATTCTTTAAGGAGAAAGTCTTTCCAAAACCAAGGTACTTTATAGAAAAGTAAACTAAATTTTATACATAAAATAATTGGGAGAAATAAAGATAAGAGATGTACTCATTTTACTTTTAACTTACTGATGTATTCAAGTTACATAAAGTATAATGTAGATCTCTGTATATTCCCTGTGAACTCTAAAATATGTTACCTTGACCTTCAAGTTCTACAATTCTTTCCTTTTCCTTTACTTTGTTGTTCTGGTGTTTTTGTTTTCTTTTTTCAAATCTGTGTAGAATAATTGCTTTGTTTCATCCCATAAAGTTAGTTAAGGGGATTAATGGTTTAAAACTCAAAGTCCCCTTAATTTCTAAAAATGCAATAAATATTATTGATATAGAAAATGATTAAATTAATACCATGTTATTTAAATTATTCTCCCTGAATTTAGGCACAATTTTCCCATTTTGGAATTTAAGAAACCCCTGAATTCTACTTTAAAACCATACCAATACTTTTTAATATTTTTTCTATTTTATTTTATTTATTTTATTTTATTTTATTTTATTTCTTTTCAGTGTCCCAGAATTCATTGCTTATGCACCACACCCAATGCTCCATGCAATATATGCCCTCCATAATACCCACCACCAGATTCACCCAACCTCCCACTCCCATCCCCTCCAAAAAGCTCGGTTTGTTTCTCAGAGTCCGCAATCTCTCGTGGTTCGTCTCCCCCTCCAATTTCCCCCAACTCACTTCTTAAATTTGTTTATTTTTCAGAGAAAGAGAGCAGAGGCAGGGAGAGTGACAGGCCAAGGGAGAAGCAGGCTACCTGCTGTATAAGGAGCCTGAGGACCGACTTGATCACCAGAACCCTGTGATCATGACCTGAGCCCAAAGCAGACAGTTAAGCAAGTGAGCCATCCAGGCATATGCATATCAAGATTTTTATGATTGTTGTACAAAGGCAATGAACTATATAACTAGACCATTTGCAATGTCATGTAATTCCTCAGAAATTGTTAGCTTTTTGTACACAAAAAACCTGTTCATCAATTAGTTATTAATTATGTAGAATCCAAATCCATATACATGTTTTAAAGATAAACTACAGTTAAGTAATATGGGCACGGATTGCATGGAGCACTGGGTGTGGTGAAAAAACAATGAATACTGTTACGCTGAAAAGAAATAAAACATTTTATTTTTATTTTTTTTATAAATTTTTTTTTAAAGATTTATTTATTTATTTATTTGTCAGAGAGAGAGAGAGAGGAGCGAGAGTGAGCACAAGCAGACAGAGTGGCAGGCAGAGGGAGAAGCAGGCTCCCTGCCGAGCAAGGAGCCCGATGCGGGACTCGATCCCAGGACGCTGGGATCATGACCTGAGCCGAAGGCAGCTGCTTAACCCACTGAGCCACCCAGGCGTCCCAGAAATAAAACATTTTTAAAAAAGTAATACATTTTTAGTATTTGGTGATGTGATTGTTTCTCACTTTGATGAATATATGAGAGAATTGGCCAGAATTCTAGGTTATTTTTTTTCCCTTTTGGAACACTGACAGCAGTTCTAATGAAGCATCATGTGCAATGTGTAATATTGCTTAATTGTGGACTAGAGACCAAGTTTTCTCAAAAGGGCTGTTGAAACCAAAATATGAATTTCCACCAAGAGAGATTAAAAATCTTACATGAAGGGAAGAAAATGACTGTACATTTAAATTATATTTTCTGCTGAGTTTGTTATGCTAAATTCTTTTTTTTTTAAGATTTTATTTATTTATTTGACAGAGAGAGATCACAAGTAGGTAGAGAGGCAGGCAGAGAGAGAAAGATGAGGAAGCAGGCTCCCTGCTGAGAATAGAGCCTGATGCAGGGCTTGATCCCAGGACCCTGAGATCATGACCTGAGCCGAAGGCAGAGGCTTAACCCACTGAGCCACCCAGGTGCCCCTGTTATGCTAAATTCTTGAAGACATATTTCCTAAGGAAAACATTAAAGTCACTAAGACCTACAGAATTTCAGCTCTTAAAAACTGTTTCAAATTAGAGATTTGAATACTTTTTGATTACTCTTAGAATTTGTTGTTTTTGCTGCTCTACAGGTGTGTCATGTTAAGTAGTTTGATTATTCAAAATATATGTAACTATTCATATATATGACCAACAAATACTATTATTTTATTTTAAAAATTATTAAATAATTAATTAAAATTTTAATTAAGATTTAAAAAATTATTAAAGGATAAATTGTTGTAACTGTAATCACTACCACTATATGGGTGTTAGGATTCCTTTCTATATATACAATGCAGATACGTCTTCCATTCTTCTTTTTAATGTTTTAAGAAAAAACAATTCTACAAGAATGAGACACAGCTCAATATAAAAGGCTATATGCCTCAAAGGAAATGCCTTTTACATTAATAATTTTATAAAATTAAAGAAAATTTGTGTGTCTGCTCATCTTGAAAAAGATAGTGTTTCAAGGAAATATCATCATCATTTTTAGTCTGTAAGACTTGGTTTAGTGGAGGGAAAGGAATATTTACAGTAAGTAACAATCTATCAGTAACAATCAGATATCAAATAGATGTTTAATCTGCTGAGTCCTCTGAAGGACGTGAAAAGAAATTACAGTGCCTTGATGAGTTTCCTACAACTTATATTGAAAAGGAAAATATGCAGTTAGTCTTAGACATACTATTTTAAAAAATTCATTTCATTTGATGATTATGTAGTGTGAATTCCATTATGCATCTTACATGTACATATTCTCAATCAACATAGATGACTATGTTATCAACATATCACTTAAGTGACTTATGTGAAAATAATATAGACTTAAGTATTTGAGATTTGTTTGGTCTTATATTGAATACGAATCATCCCAGCTTTAAAGGACAAAGGGGATGAAGACCATCTTGTCACAATGAGATACGGCCAGAGTTTGGTAGCCATGTGCAAGAGAGCATGACCCTAGAGCATCCTTGAATTCTTGATGGGACTACTGAATACTTTTGTTTCTTTCTTCGCTAAACCACAATGTTTTGCATTATGTAAAGGACAAATTTATATCCAAAAATATTTTTTTAAATAATGAAAATATTTAAAACAGATAAGGTATTTCAGGAAATTTTTAAAAAATACATGGTGAGAATTTTATGCAGTTTGATTAAAGGGAAATATATTGTAAGTTGTATAGTTCCATATGAGTCCTGGTTATTATTAATAATTTCATTTGATATTTATTTACCTTATTACTGACTGAAAATATGAAGGAGCTGACACATTTTCTGTATGTATGACTTCCATTTCTTTAGTTTCTATCTCCTGACATCAATTGCCTAATACCTTTACCTTAAATAAAATTTACACCAAAACTTTTGGTGTAATTCAAGGGAAATGTGGAAAGAAACAGTGCAAACATATGTGTGGACTATAAGAATAATGAGGTCTTATTATAATGAAAATAACTACATATAATTGCTTATTTGATAAGGATTTTTTAGGTAGAAATTGTTGACTTTCAGTTTGTGGATCTAATAACATATAACATGTTCTGAAATCAAGCATGGTAAATATAAACTTTAATATTGCTTCTTTTCACTTGATAAACCAGTTTGGTTTTAAAACAAACTTTAAGATGATGTTATTTTATTTTTTTTTTCCTTCAACTTGAAATTCCAAGACATTACTTGGTGCACCAGAGCTTCATGATAATTAGAGTTGTTTTAAGATTGGGAGTCGTAATTTTTAAATTACACTGGTGAACATATCATAAAAGTTGTCAGTCCTTAATATATTTATTTTATATTAATATGAATGGAACTCACATTTAGAATTTTATCTATAACTAGAAATGATTTTGGATGTTGGAGGAGGTGTCTAGGTGTTAGAGAATTTCTTTTTTGGGGGAAAGAAGATGCATATCTTTTAGGTGCTTCTTATCTTAACATGAACTTTCATACTTCTTCCTCATCTATCAAGTGATTTTTTTATTTATAATACATTAATGTGGCGTAGCCTAAAACTAATTTCCTGAACTTTATGAAAATATTTTTATAACATTCAATGTTTTTATTTTTTAAAAGCTTTTATTTATTTATTTGTCAGAGACAGAAAGGCAGAGAGAGCACAAGAAGGGGGAGCAACACACACAGGGAGAAACAGGCTCCCCACAGAACAAGGAGCCCAATGTGGACTCTGTCCCAGGACCCTGGGATCATGACCTGAGCCAAAGGCAGCTGTTTAACTGACTGAGCTACCCAGGTGTTCCATTCGATGTTTTTAATACTTACCAGAGTATTACATTTTAGAATCAGAGGTGGGGAAAATGATTAGATAACTTTGTATATGCTTAAAAAGACCTAAGAATTCTGTATTTAAAGGGAAAAAAGAGGATAAAACATGTATTTTTCAAACTGTACAGAAATTTAGGGTACTTTTAATACTGCCACAAATTCATTGGGTAATTGAGTGTGAGTAATACATTTGATAATCAATAAATATAGAGATGATGGAAACTGAATACACATACATTATCTAACAGTTGTCTTATGTGTAAAGAGATTGGTTAAGTTCTGATTATCCAGTGTTTATTCTCTGAAAGTTACCAGAATATGATAAATTTTTTTCCACTCATTTTGCAAAGAAAATGAAAGTAGTGTTAAATCTGTATATTTTACTTGGCTAGGGAAATGGTGTGGAGCCAATTCAAGGCACTTAATAGTCATCATTTTCTTTTCTCTTGAAGTGCGGTCATTGACTTTTCATGGAATATTCAGATAATATGTGCTGTGATATTTGAAATTAAACTATGAAGACAGGAAATCAAAGCATCAAAATGGATTTTGTACTCTCTGGTATTTTCCAGTTTGGTCAAAAGGATGTTTTCCTCTTTGTTGCCATTGTAATTCTTTTTGCAGTGGCTCTAATAGGGAATATCATACTGATTCTTCTCATTCAACTGGACACCAGACTCCACACTCCAATGTACTTTCTACTCAGTCAACTCTCCTTTATGGATATAATGAACATTTCCACCACAGTGCCCAAGATGACCACTAACTTCCTGTCAAATAGTAAGACCATTACTTTTTTAGGCTGTGTGATTCAAACATTTGTGTTCACAGTCCTTGGTGGGACTGAAGCCCTTCTTCTTGGTTTCATGTCTTATGATCGATATGTAGCCATCTGTCACCCTTTACACTATCCCATACTCATGAGCAAGAAGATCTGTTCATTCATGGTCACATGTGCATGGACCAGCTGTTCTATCAATGCTTTAGTACATACATTGTATGTATTTCATCTTCCGTTTTGTACATCACGGCTCATCAACCACTTTTTCTGTGAACTTCCATCTCTATTACAACTGGTTTGCCAGGACACATCCCAGTATGAGCATACAGTCCTCCTGAGTGGACTTATTATTTTGCTGCTACCATTCATGTCTATTCTAGCTTCCTATGCCCGTGTCCTTACTGTGGTGTTCCAGATGATCTCAGGTAAAGGACAGACAAAAGCTATCTCCACTTGCTCCTCTCACTTGATAGTGGCAAGCTTATTCTATGTGACTGCTCTCTCCACCTATACAAGGCCACACTCCTTGCATTCCCAAGGACAGGATAAGGCAGTGGCAGTGTTTTACACCATCATCACACCCCTTCTGAACCCATTTATCTACAGCCTGAGGAATAAAGAGATTATTGGGGCCATGAGAAGACTGTTGGTATAATGGATATTTGTACAGGAAATAGTCACTTTGGGAACCCCTTATTGATTGAGACTGAACAACACAGATCACTTTGTTTGGGATACTGTTTTGGAATACGTAAGCTCCCAGAAATATTTATGAAATTGATAAATTGATGAGAAATATTTTGAATCCTGCTTGTTTCAGAATAGCTTAAAGTTATATATTTTTTAAAATTTTATGTTAGTCACTATACAGTACCTCATACTTTTTGATGTAGTGTTCCATAATTCATTGTCTGCTTACAACACCCAGTGCTCCACATTTTTGAAATTGGATCCATTTCCAATCTGTAAGCTGGAAAAATTGTGTTATTATCAACATTATTTAGCTTATAAGTAATATATTTCACCCCTGTCTACTCAGTGCTTGCATGTCACAATAAATATATTGTAATATCCTCCTTAATATCTGAAACACAATGAAAAGGAGATATAATCTATTTCAACACATAATATTAAAAGGATCTATGTAAGTAGATGTAATGTAGAGAAAGGTACATAATTCAGTCATTCATCTGTTTATTCAACAACACAGTCCCAACCATCTTGATACAAAAGTTGGGTATTCTTCCTTTCTGATAGCTGAGTAATATCCCATTGCATATATGGACTATATCTTCCATATCCATTCATCTGTTGAAAGGCATCTTGACTCTTTCCACAGTTTGTTGACTGTGGCCATTTCTGCTATGAACATTGGGTTACAGATGACCTTTCTTCTCATTACATCTGTATCTATGGGGTAAATACCCGGTAGTGCAATTGCAGGGTGCTGGGTAGCTCTATTTTTAATTTCTTAAGGAATCTCCACACTGTTTTCCAAAGTGGCTGCACCAACTTGCATTCCCACCAATAGTGTAAGAGGGGTCCACTTTCTCCACATCCTCTCCAACACTTGTTGTTTACTGTCTTGTTAATTTTGGCCACTCTAACTGGTGTAAGGTGGTATCTCAATGTGGTTTTGATTTTAATCTCCCTGATGGCTAGATATTATGAACATTTTTTCATGTGTCTGTTAGCCAATTGTATGTCTTCTTTAGAGAAGTGTCTATTATGCCTTCTGCCCATTTGTTGGCATTATTATTTGTTTTGTGAGTGTTGAGTTTGAGGAGTATTTTATAGAACTTGGACATCATCCCTTTTTCTGTAGTGTCATTTGCGAATACTTTTTCCCATTCTGTGCATTGCCTCTTCGGTTTTTTGAGTGTTTCCACTGCTGTACAGAAGCTTTCGATCTTTTTTTTTTTTTTTTTTTTTGATTTGGTAGTATTTTATTTTTTTTATTTGTTTTGTTAATACTTTATTTCTTTTCAGCATAACAGTACTCATTGTTTTTGCACCACACCCAGTATTCTATGCAATACGTGCCCTACCTAATAGCCACCACCAAGTTGCCCCAACCTCCCACCCCCCGCCGCTTCAAAACCCTCAGGTTGATTTTCAGAGTCCATAATCTCTCATGAGTCACCTCCCCATCCAATTTCCCTCAACTCCCTTCTCCTCTCCATCTCCCCATGTCCTCCATGTTATTTGTTATGCTCCACAAATAAATAAACCATATGATACTTGACTCTCTCTGCTTGACTTATTTCACTCAGCATAATCTCTTCCAGTCCCGTCCATGTTGCTACAAAAGTTGGGTATTTGTCCTTTCTGATGGAGGCATAATACTCCATAGTGTATATGGACCACATCTTCCTTATCCATTTGTCTGTTGAAGGGCATCTTGGTTCTTTCCACAGTTTGGTGACCGTGGCCATTGCTGCTATAAATATTGGGGTACAGATGGCCCTTCTTTTCACTACATCTGTATCTTTGGGGTAAATACCGAGTAGTGCACTTGCAGGGTCATAGGGAAGCTCTATTTTTAATTTCTTGAGGAATCTCCACACTGTTCTCCAAAGTGGCTGCACCAACTTGCATTCCCACCAACAGTGAGAGGGTTCCCCTTTCTCCACATGCTCTCCAAGACACATTGATTCCTGCCTTGCTAATTTTGGCCATTCTAACTGGTGTAAGGTGGTATCTCAATGTGGTTTTGATTTGAATCTCCCTGATGGCTAGTGATGATGAATATTTTTTCATGTGTCTGATAGCCATTTGTATGTCTTCTTTGGAGAAGTGTCTGTTCACGTCTTCTGCCTATTTTTTTATATGATTGTCTGTTTTGTGTATGTTGAGTTTGAGGAGTTCTTTATAGATCCAGGATATCAACCTTTTGTCTGTACTGTCATTTGCAAATATCTTGTCCCATTCCGGGCGTTGCCTCTTTGATTTCTTGACTGTTTCCTTTCCTGTGCAGAAGCTTTTGATCTTGATGAAGTCCCAAAAGTTCATTTTTGCTTTTGTTTCCTTTGCCTTTGGAGACATATCTTGAAAGAATTGCAGTGGCTGATATCAAAGAGGTTACTGCTTATGTTCTCCTCGAGGATTCTGATGGATTCCTGTCTCACATTGAGGTCTTTTACCCATTTCGAGTTTACCTTTGTGTATGGTGTAAGAAAATGTTCGAGTTTCATTTTTCTACATATAGCTGTCCAGTTTTCTCAGCACCATTTATCGAAGAGACTGTCTTTTTTCCACTGGATATTTTTTCCTGTTGTGTCAAACATTATTTGACCGTAGAGTTGAGGGTCCATATCTGGGCTCTCTACTCTGTTCCACTGGTCTATGTGCTGGTTTTATGCCAGTACCATGCTGTCTTGGTGATCACAGCTTTGTAGTAAAGCTTGAAATCAGGTAATGTGATGCCACCAGTTTTATTTTACCTTTTCAACATTTCCTTAGCGATTCGGGGTCTCTTATGATTCCATAAAATTTTTAGGATTATTTGCTCCAGCTCTTTGAAAAATACCGGAGGAATTATTTTTTAATGTTTTATTTCTTTTCAGCATAACAGTATTCATTGTTTTTTTCACCACACCAAGTGCTCCATGCAATCCGTGCCCTCCCTAGTACCCACCACCTGGTTCCCACAACCTCCCACCTCCCGCCCCTTCAAAACCCTCAGGTTGTTTTTCAGAGTCCATAGTCTCTCATGTTTCACCTCCCCTTCCAATTTCCCTCAACTCCCTTCTCCTCTCCATCTCCCCATGTCCTCCATGTTATTTGTTATGCTCCACGAATAGGTGAAACCACATGATAATTGACTCTCTCTGCTTGACTTATTTCACTCAGCATAATCTCTTCCAGTCCCATCCATGTTGCTACAAAAGTTGGGTATTCGTCCTTTCTGATGGAGGCATAATACTCCATAGTGTATATGGACCACATCTTCCTTATCCATTCATCCGTTGAAGGGCATCTTGGTTCTTTCCACAGTTTGGTGACAGTTGCCATTGCTGCTATAAACATTGGGGTACAGATGGCCCTTCTTTTCACTACATCTGTATCTTTAGGGTAAATACCCAGTAGTGCAATTGCAGGGTCATAGGGAAGCTCTATTTTTAATTTCTTGAGGAATCTCCACACTGTTCTCCAAAGTGGCTGCACCAACTTGCATTCCCACCAACAGTGAAAGAGGGTTCCCCCTTCTCCAACTACTCTCCAACACACATTGTTTCCTGTCTTGCTAATTTGGGCCATTCTAACTGGTGTAAGGTGGTATCTCAATATGGTTTTAATTTGAATCTCCCTGATGGCTAGTGATGATGAACATTTTTTCATATGTCTGATAGCCATTTGTATGTTTTCATTGGAGAAGTGTCTGTTCATATCTTCTGCCCATTTTTTAATATGATTGTCTGTTTTGTGTATGTTGAGTTTGAGGAGTTCTTTATAGATCCTGGATATCAACCTTTTGACTGTACTGTCATTTGCAAATATCTTCTCCCATTCCGTGGGTTGCCTCTTTGTTTTGTTGACTGTTTCCTTCACTGTGCAGAAGCTTTTGATCTTGATAAAATCCCAAATGTTCATTTTCACTTTTGTTTCCATCGCCTTTGGAGACATATCTTGAGAGAAGGTGCTGTGCCTGATATCAGAGAGGTTACTGCCTATGTTCTCCTCGAGGATTCTGATGGATTCCTGTCTCACGTTGAGGTCTTTTATCCATTTTGAGTTTATCCATTTGAGTTGTAGTAAAGCTTGAAATCAGGTAACTTGATGCCGCCAGTTTTATTTTTGTTTTTCAACATTTCCTTAGCAATT
>JAHRIG010000627.1:0-15972 GCA_020311275.1 Eira barbara
CCCATGGGCGGGCACTCGGGCCTTGCCTTTTCCAGGCACCACACCTCCTCAAGGGCTCAGCCCCTTGGGTGGCTCCAAGGTCCCTGGGTGCTTGCTGTCTGAGAACAAGGTCCCCTTCAATCCTCAGGGTCCCTGGCATCAGCCAGGGAGTGGCAACACACGTTAAGGAAGGTAAGCAGGCAGGTAGGCTGCGGTGATGGGCCTTGCACCTGGAAGCTGAGGCGGAGTCACTGGGCGTTTTTTACTGGTGGATGGCGTGCAGGGGCAATGTTCCTGCCCCGACATCTTGCTTCCACCGCACTCCGGGGGCCCTGAGGTGGTGGTCAGACTCGCAGGTGTGCTTAGATGCTCAAGGAATACATATCCTAATCTTTTGGAAGTTGTATCAACGTATATGTTTTATTTCTGACATTTCAGCATTTTCCCAGAAAAATGTCATTTATTTATTCAAAGACTGCCCACCATGAGAGAAGCACTAGATAAGAGGTGTGGGTTTTTTTTTTTTTGTTTGTTTGTTTGTTTTTTGTTTGTTTGTTTATTTGTTTTTACTAACCTTCAGGGAAGTCACAATCAAGTAGTTAAGGAAAAAAAGGTCAGAAATAAATTACTTTAATAGACTATAAGAGCTATCACGAAGGTAGAAATAAAACAACAAAGCAAATATCTTATGCCTTGAGGGAAAGTGTCCTAGAGGTGATATAGTCTGTGCTGGGGTTTTATGGATTAGTAGGAGTTTCTTAGTAGAGGGTCAGGTAACATTGTGTACTATCCGAATGCTCAAAGTTCTTAGGAAGGTATGACAGGTGATGAGGATAGCAAAACAAAGACCAGATTGGGAATCACCTTTGTCAGGTCAGGACTTTGGATTTCTAGATAATAGAGCTATAATCTAAGAAAAGCAGAGTTAATCATGTAATTTAATTTTGTTTTTAGAAAGACAGATCTATCAAAGAATTGGTGGGAAGAGAGATGGTCCAGACAGGTAGGCTATTTAGGAGATAGTTGAAAAAAATTTCAGGAAAATGGTAATGAAGAGCTTGCATGTTGAAGGAGAAAATTTAGAGAGTGAGAATTAGATGTGGTTGTTAGAAAGATGGAATTACGAATGAAGTTTCTAGCTTTTGAAGCCTGGATAATTATGTTGACATTATCAGATTGGCCAAGTGAGCAAATTTTCAACATGGTGAATTTTAATGGTATGGGATAAAGTATTAGTATTAGCAATACCATGAAAATTATAATTTAAATTGAATGCTTACCATTTACCAGGTTCGCAGTTAAGTATGTGTGTTTGTGTGTGTGCATGCGCGTGTGTATAGGTACATATGCATATGCATATGTATATATATTAACATCTTTTTATTTTTATTTATTTTATTAATTAATAAAATAATGATTAATAACTTTTATTAATTTTATTTTTCATGTTTTCAATGTTCATTGTTTATTCATTGTTTATGTACCACACCCAGTGCTCCATGCAATTTGTGCCCTCCTTAATACCCACCTCCTGGCTCGCCCAACTCCCCCAACCCCTTCCACTCCCCCATCTCCTCCCCTCCAAAACCCTCAACTTCACTATGATCTTACATTTTGTGACCTTACCCAACATACTATATACTACCTCAATAAAATCATTTCAATTTTGAGAATTTCCTATCTCATATGATAATGAACATTTTTATAAGCTAGGTTTATGAAACTGCATTATTACTATTATAATCACTTTGTGGCCACTAGATTCTGTCTGATGTAGTTGCACAGGACAGATGAGAGTTCATCACTTTAAATGAAAATGATAGAATGGCTCTGAAATGATTCAGCTACTTTATCTCCAACTCAAAGAGGCTACGAATTCTTACAAATTATATTGTTTAATGGAATTAGTTACTTAGCTCTGGATATTTTCTAGTATAAAATAGGGAAGTTGAAATGTTCTATTTTGCATTTTGTAATTCTTGGGTTTATTTTCACTTTTTACTGTAATTTTTAATGTTAACGTCTAAGTTTCTGCCCTATGCCAGAGAATATGATCGTATGGTATATGATTTCTGACTTTTCTTTATGACTTTTTGCAAAATCAGATATTTGGAAGTATGACATGTATGTTGAAAAGGATGTTCCCAGTTATGTGAATCATCAGACCCTTCCTAATATTTTGTCCTCTTCTTCTGCCCCTCACTAAGAGAGCTGTGTTGTGTTATTCACTTCAGTTGTGGGCATGTCAATCGCTTCTCGGCCTTTTGGCTAAGATCAAGTGCAGTTGTGGGCATGTCAATTTCTTCTTGTTAATCGATTAGTTTGAAACCTATATTGTGAGGTCCATAAAGCTCAGGATAGTTCTACCTTTTATCAAGTGAATTTTTTTTTTTTTTTTGTAGATTTTTGTTTTTCGTCTCTGTCTCCCTTGACTCAGTAGAATGGGTCTGAGATTCTTCCATGTTACATACATCTTAAGTTCGTTCCTTTTTATTTCCAAGCAGTATGCCATTTGTGGATATACCACATTTAGCATCTTCACTTGCCTGTCAATAGACATTTGGACTGTTTGCACTTTAGGGCTATTATGAAGGAAACTGTGGTGAATGTTTGTGTGGGAGTCTTTTCTATTTGCACTCTTTTGTTTAAATGCCATAGAGTTAAATTACTGGATCATATAGTAAATGTTTCTGTACCTTTAAAATAAACTGTCAGACAGTATTCTAAGGTGTTCATACTAATTTGCATACCCACCAACAATGCATGAGATCTTCAGTTGTTCCCTTCCTGGCCAAAACTTAGTCAATGAATGACAATTTTTAAAACATAGGCTTTCTATTGGGTATATAGTGGTATCCCAGTGTAGTTTTCATTGGTATTTTCCTGAAGACTAAGATATTGGACAACATCTCACGTAATCATTGCCCATTTCCTTTGTGAAGTGAACTTTTGTGCATTTCTTTACATGCCAACCTAGGGAATTATACGAGTTCTTTCCATATTCTGAATATACAGGTCCTATTTCAGATATATAAAGTGAAAATATTTCCTCTAAATCTGTCTTTTCATTTTCTTTAGTACTCGTTTTTGAGGAATACAAATTTTTAGTTATGATAAAGTCTAATTGAACAAGATTTCTCTTTCATAGCTTATATGTCTGTGCTTTAACTAAGAAATATTTGAGTATTTGAAAGTCCCACAGATAGTATCCTATGTTTTCTTCTGTGCTAAGCCTATGATTGAGGGGATTTCATTTTTGTGTATGGTATAAAGTAAAGGTAGAGGTTTATTGTTTATCCTTACAGATATCCATTTGTTGCAATACCAAAGACTGTGAAGAGTTTCTTCTGCCAAGTGGGAAAATAGGGCCTGTCTTCCTTCTGGAAACTTTGTCCAAAACCAGCTCACCATATTTGTATAGGTCTACTTCTGAACTCCATTCTTTTCCATCACTCTATATGGCTATTCTTGCCAATATCATCATATTTCCTTAATGAAATTTCTAATAAGATGTTCACAGATTTTTGTTGATATTGAAACTTTTTATTGCATGTTCCATATGATCATTGCTAAACGTAGAAATATAGTTGACTTTTTTTATTGACCTTTAATCTTTGATCTTACTAAATTCACTTGTTAGTTTTCTTTAAAAAACACTATTAGCTTTAATGTGGATTTCTCAGAGTATTCTATGTACACATTCATTTTCTTTATGAATAAAGTCAGTTTTACTTCTTCCATTCTGACCTGTTCAATTTTCCTTTTCTTTTCTTACTTTAATGTACCAGCTTGAACATCCAGTATATTGTTTAATAGAATCGGTGTGAAGAGACTTAACCTTTTTGGTTCCTCAGTTTAGACAGGAAAATAATCTTCCACCATAACATATGATGTTAGCTGGCTATAGAGTCTTCTGTAGATGTCCAGTATTAAATTGAGGAATTCTCTTTTTAGTTTTGTAGTGTTTTATCTGGTATTAGTGTTGAATTTTGACAAATACTTCTCTTGCAACTTTGGAATGATCATATGTTCTTGCTGTTTAGGGGCACCTGGGCGGCTCATATATTCTTGCTGCTTTATTTTTTTAGTATTAATATAGCAATTAGAGTGATTTTTTAAAAAATAAACGTTCAGGGGCACCTGGGAGGCTCAGTGGGTTAAAGCATTTGCCTTGGCTCAGGTCATGATCCCAGGGTCCTGGGATCAAGCCCCGCATTGGGCTTTCTGCTCACTGGGCAGTCTTCTTCCCCCTCTCTCTCTGCCAGCTTGTGATCTCTTTCTCTGTCAAACAAATAAATAAAATTAAAAAAAAATAAAAATGAACATGTATTTTTTAAATGTTTATTTTAGAATAGATTCATATATACAGGAAAGTTGCAAGACATTTATAGAGTTTCCGAGTACTATCTACCAGTGTACCTTATAAACATCTTTTTTTTTTAAGATTTTATTTATTTATTTGACAGAGCGAGATCACAAGTAAGCAGAGAGGCAGGCAGAATGAGAGGGGGAAGCAGGCTCCTCACTGAGCAGAAAGCCCAATGCAGGGTTTGATCCCAGGACCCTGAGATCATGACCTGACCCGAAGGCAGAGGTTCAACCCACTGAGCCACCCAGGCGCCCTTATAAACATCTTAAAATACTGTAACACAATTATCACAACTAATGGACCTGCACTAATACATTGTTATTGACTGAAGGCTGTAATTACCAGATTTTTACCTAATGTCCTTTTTGTATCTCTAGATCTCATCTGAAGTACAATATTGGATTCAGTCATTATATCTTCCTTAAGCTCCTCTAGAGTATGACAGCTTTTCAGACCTTTCTTATTTTTGAGGACCGTCACAATTTTGAGGCATTTAGTAGAATGTCCTTCATTTGGGTTTGTCTAAGTTTCCTTACAGTTAGCGCAGTGTTATGTGTTGATTTATTAAGTATTTTCAGTCCATACGTGTTAGGGATAGGCCTGCAGTTTTCCTGACCTGTCTTTGTGTGGTCTTGGCACCAGGATAATGGTGGACTCATAAAATGAGCTGGGCGGTGTTCCCTCCTCCTTCCAGAAGAGCATATAAGAGAATGCCAATATTTCCTCCTAAAACGCTTCATTGAATTCAATAGAAAAGTTATCTAGGGTTTGAGGGGTTTCTTTTCTGGAATGGTTCTAAATTTTGATTTTAATTCTTTAACAGAAATAAAACACTCCTTCTTGAGGTAGTGTTGGTAACTAGTTTATTTCAAGGAAGGTGCACACTTCATCCCAGTTGTCAACTTAATCACCACAAAGTTATTCATAATATTTTTATGTGTTCAGTGTATGTATGAACAGTGATTTTAGTTATTTATTTTATTTATTCTTTTATTTTGGATAGCAGTAATTTCTGAATATTTTTTTCTTCCTAGATCAATCTACGGATGAATCATTTTCATTTATTACAATTAGTTCTTTTCAAAGAACTTGTTTTGGTTTCGTTGCTTTTGTTGCTTTTCACCGTTATGTGTTCATTTTTTATTTCATTAATCTTTTGTTTGTTTGTTTTTAAGGATTTATTCTAGTCTAATTATGGACAGTAAAGTACTCATATTTAAAATATGCATTTTGATGAATTTTTGTACATTATTTCCATGAACCCATCACGACAATCAAGATAAAGAACATTTTCACAATTCCAAAAGTTTCCCCATGTGCCTATTTGATTCATTTTTTCCTGCTTCCCTACCAACCTATTCTCAGGTGATCAGTGATCGGTTCGGGGTCATTATAGGCTAGTTTGCATTTCTAAGAATTTCATATAAATATGCCATGTCACTTTTTATTGCTGAGCAGTATTACACAGTGTGGATATACCACAATTTGTTTATCCCTTTTACCTACTGGTAGGGCTTTTGACAATTTTGAGATTAAAAATAAAGCTGCTTTGTACATTCATAAACAGCACTTGTGTGTAATTTTACATCATATGATTTTAATTTTTTTGTAGAATTCACATTTCAAGGCTAGAAAAAAAGTAATGAAATTTATGAATTTGCTTATTCAGATTTAAGTATTAATCCTTTTGTGGCTAGTCTATTCATTTTTATTAACAATAAGCTGTTTCTTTCTTGTCTTCCCAAAACCTGTGCAGTATTTAATTTGTGGAGACATACCTCAGGGACACTGGCTCTGCAAAGAATCAACAAAATTAGTTTTAAGCTTGCACCTTGCTTCTACATTGTATTATCATGACCAGGTTTTGATGACTGGGTGAGCTGAAGATTCTCACTACAGTCACTTTGGTCTGGGATGCGTGTGATCCTCTATTTATTCAGAACTCTATTCAGAACTCTACTTATTCCCAACTATTCCCTCTATTTATTCAGATCCTCTATTTATTCCCAACCAGAATCAATGTGAGCATTTCATTAACAAAAATGCCATCACACCAGACCGTTGTTAAAGTATATAATACATTACTACAAAGCTGTGATCACCAAGACAGCATAGTACTGGCATAAAATCAGACACATAGACCAGTGGAACAGAGTAGAGAGCCCAGATATGGACCCTCACCTCTATGGTCAAATAATCTTCAACAAAGCATGAAAAAATATACAGCGGAAAAAAGACAGTCTCTTCAATAAATGGTGCTGGGAAAATTGGACGGCTATATGTAGAAGAATGAAACTTGACCATTCTCTTACACCATACACAAAGATAAACTTGAAATGGATAAAAGACCTCAACGTGAGACAGGAATCCATCAGAATCCTAGAGGAGAACATAGGTAGTAACCTCTTCGATATCAGCCATAGCAACTTCTTTCAAGATACGTCTCCAATGGCAAAGGAAACAAAATGAAAATGAACTTTTGGGACTTCCTCAAGACCAAAAGCTTCTGCACAGCAAAGGAAACAGTCAACGAAACAAAGAGGCAACCCACAGAATGGGAGAAGATACTTGCAAATGACAGTACAGACAAAAGGTTGATATCCAGGATCTATAAAGAACTTCTCAAACTCAACACACACAAAACAGATAATCATGTCAAAAAATGGGCAGAAGACATGAACAGACACTTCTCCAATGAAGACATACAAATGGCTGTCAGACACATGAAAAATGTTCATCATCGCTAGCCATCAGGGAGATTCAAATTAAAACCACATTGAGATATCACCTTACTCCAGTTAGAATGGACAAAATTAGCAAGACAGGAAACAATGTGTGTTGGAGAGGATGTGGAGAGAGGGGAACCCTCTTACACTGTTGGTGGGAATGCAAGTGGGTGCAGCCACTTTAGAGAACAGTGTGGATATTCCTTAAGAAATTGAAAATAGGGCACCTGGGTGGCTCTGTGGGTTAAGCCTCTGCCTTCGGCTCAGGTCACAGTCTCAGGGTCCTGGGATCAAACCCCACATTGGACTCTCTGCTCAGCAGGGAGCCTGGCTTCCCCTCTCTCTCTGACTGCCTCTCTGTCTACTTGTGATCTCACTCCATTTGTCAAATAAATAAATAAAATATTTTTAAAAATTGAAAATAGAGCTTTCATATGACCCTGCAATTGCACTAGTGGGTATTTGCTCCAAAGATTTAGATGTAGTGAGAAGAAGGGCCAACTGTACCCCAATGTTTATAGCAGCAATAGCCATGGTCGCCAAACTGTGGAAAGAACCAAGATGCCCTTCAATGGACGAATGGATAAGGAAGATGTAGTCCATATACACTATGGAGTATTATGCCTCCATCAGAAAGGATGAATACCCAACTTTTGTAGCAACATGGACGGGCCTGGAAGAGATTATGTTGAGTGAAATAAGTCAAGCAGAGAGAGTCAAGTATCATACAGTTTCACTTATTTGTGGAGCATAACAAATAACATGGAGGATATGAGGAGATGGAGAGGAGAAGGGAGTTGAGGGAAATTGGAAGGGGAGGTGAACCATGAGAGACTATGGACTCAGAAAAACCACCTGATGGGGGCACCTGGGTGTCTCAGTTGTTTAAAGCCTCTGCCTTTGGCTCAGGTCATGATCCGAGGGTCTCAGGATCGAGCCCCACATCGGGTTCACTCCTCAGCAGGGAGTCTGCTTCCCATTATCTCTCTCTGCCTGCCTCTCTGCCTGCTTGTGATTTCTGTCTGTCAAGTAAATAAATGAAATCTTAAAAAAAAAAAAAAACAACAACCTGAGAGTTTTGAAGGGGTGGGGGGTGGAAGGTTGGGGGAGCCAGGTAGTAGGTATTATGGAGGGCACGTATTGCATGGAGCACTGGGTGTGGTGCATAAACAATGAATTCTGTTATGCTGAAAAAAAATTTCTAAAAAAGCTAAAAAAAGAGAAAACTAGTTGGAGAGTATTTTACGATAATACTTGGAAACTTCGGTACTGCTTTTTCAATAACGGGTTGAACAGTCAGACAGTAGTTACATTTAAAAAGGGGGTGGGTCTTTTAAAATATTATAAAACTAATCACCTTAACAGATATCTACAAAACACTTCCTTAAAAAATATCTGAATATGCAATTTCTTAATCTGTATGGACCAGTCTCCAAGATTGAATATATGTTAGGCCAGGAAATAACTTATAATAATCATTAAAATATTGAAACATATAAAATATATTTTCTTATAAAAATGTAATGAATCTTAGCAATGAGTAACAGAACAAAAACTAGAACTCAATTATATGTATATTAAGCAATACACTATTAAAAAATAAGAGCTTAAGGAATCACAATGGATTAAAAGAACAACAACAACCTGAAGCATATGAAAGCAAAAATAAAGATACTGAAGCTTATGAAGCTCAGAAAAACAGCGTTGAGGAAGACTTAATTGCAGTAAACATTTAAATTCAAGAAAAAAATTCTCAAATCAGCAAGTAGATGTTAGAACTTAATCAACTAGAAAAAGAAAAAAAAAAGTTAAATCTAAAGTTAAATCTAAAAGTTAAATCTAAAGTTAAATCTAAAGCTAATGAAAGGGAAGTAATAATAAAGATTATAGCAGAGATAACTAATAATAGTATAGAAAAAGTATCAAAGAAATACATCAAAATTAAAGCAGGATTCTTTGAATATTAGCAAAAATTTAACTATATTAAACAAGAAAAAGATAAAATTGTAAATTTTATAGGTATAAAAATTATGAATGCAATAGTAATAAACAGACATTAACATGTTGGATTACCAGAACAAATGGACAAATTTATAGAAACAACATACTACCAAGACTGATTCATGAAGAAATATAAAATTTGAGTTCATCTTTAACTAGTAAGGAGATTGAATACATAATTAAATACATTCAACTAAGAAAGTCCTTGAGCCAAATGACTTCACTGGTTAATTTTTCTAAATGTACAAAAACAAATTCACAACAATTATTTTCCAACTCTTTCAAAAGCCAGAAAAGAAGACAATACATACTAACTCATTCCATAAGGCCAATATTACCCTCGTACGAATGCCAGAAATGATATTGGTTTGGATATCAGTGTTTATGTAAGCATTCCATAAAATACTTGCACTCAGAACTCATCAGTACATGAAAAGTATTATACACTATCACCTAGTTGGATTTAATCCTGGAATGCCAGGATACTTCAATGTATGAAAGTAAATACATATAATGCAACATACTAATATAATAGAGGGACCCTCATACACTCGAAGAACTTTGAAAAAGAATAAGATGGGAACACTCAGTGTTCCTGTTTTGAAAATTAAATATAAAGCAATCAGTAATCAAAGCAGAGTGGTAACCCAAGACCAAAGGCCATCTTGAGAAGAAAGAACAAAACTGGAATTATCACAATCCCAGGTTTCAAGCTTTTACAAAGCTAAAGTGATAATAATAATAAAAAACACATGTAGCTGGCACAGAAACTGACAAATAGATCAATACAACAAAATAACTCAGAAAGAAACCCACAGAGAGGACAAGATGGCGGGAAGTAGGAGGAGGGGCCGTTTCAACCTATTCCCTAAAGTGAGCTGATTACCTACCAAAGAACTCCAATCACCCATGAAATCAGCCTGAGATCAGAATTACACACGTCTGGATCTCTACAGGGGCAGAAGACGCCAGTGGGCAGGTAAAGCAGAGTGGGAATGTTGGGCTGATATTGGAAGATAAACAAAAGGGGGAGGGAGCCACAAGAGGCTACCGATTGGAAAGGAATAACCCAGTACGAGAGTGCCCTGCATCTGGGGACCAGCTTAACTTGGAGTCTGGTTGAAAGCACTCAAAAAGAGCAAAGGATCGCGGGGTGGGTGGGGATTGTGGGAATCGGGGTGGCTAGGGACAGGGGCTTAAGTCCCCGGACCCAGGACAGCCTCCCCTGGCACTGAGCCAGAGAGAGTGCGGCAGAGAAACCAGGTCTTGGTTCCTGAGCCGCCAGCGCGCCAGAGAACACGTGGAGTCTGGCTACTGTGAAGGGCTGGGAGCCGTGCCAGATGGCAGATCGAGCACCCTGCTATCAGCCTGAGATGCACGCACCCCACACCCTCCCTGGGGAGAGGTGCACCAAGGCCCAGCCTGGTACTAGAGCCTGAGATGCGTGCATCCCACACCTTTCCCTGAGAGAGGTGTGCACAAGCCTGGCGCTCTTAGACCCAGAAAGACCAGGCACTCCCAGCCCCAGCCAGCAGGAAAATCTCAGTGTGCAATTGCTGCTTGGAACCTCTCTGGCATTCTGGAGCTGCCCAGACAGCTGCCACTGCCATGGTTTTGCATACAAGCAGGAGATCCTGCATCCCCAGGGACCGCAACTCTGAACCTGCTCTGCCAGCGGCCAAAGGGGAATTTATATGGGCTCTGCAGCACCCACAGGGGAGCAGATTGAGTCTTCTCTCTGAGAGGGAGGTCGGGGTGCAGTTTTCTTTCCTCTAAACCTCCAAAAACCATCAAAATCTGTCAAGGATAGAGAAAAGTGAACAAACATAAAAACCTCCAGAGAACAAAAGCCTGAAAAAACCGGTTTCCTCAGAGCCCACCCCCTTGAGGAGGGCGGGAGGATTTGACTTAGGGAACATGATTGAATGAAAACCCACGTGGCAGGCCCCTCCCCCAGAAAACCAACCAGGAAAGAAAAAAAAAAAAAAAAAGACTACAAGAGAACAACCACCACTACTTCATAGATACAACTTTTATTTTTAACTCGTTCCCACTATTCTGGTTCTTTTTTTTTTTTTTCTTTTTTTATATAGATACTTTTTTAACCTATTTACCATCACAGTGAGATGTCCAGTACATCAAATTCCATAATAACCTTCTAACCTGAACTTTTAGATACATACACCTGTGTTTTTCTTTTGCTTTTCTATTTATTTATTTTTTTTATAATTTTAGTTTAGTTTAGTCTAGTTTATTCCTTTTATTAAATTTTTATTTTCTAATATTCATATAGAGTTAAACTTCCAGGTAACTCCCTTTCCCCAATCAATGCTACCCCTATAGGTAAGCCAATTTTTAATCCTCTATCTTAAGAAAGTTGAGTCCTTTAACAAAGATATCAAGATACATCCAGGAAGAATCAAAATAACCTTCCTCGCCCAGACTGAGAATTTATAACCAATCTCCCATATTTTTTCTTCCACCAGTGTTTCTGTGTATTTGTGTTTGTCCTGATAGTATATAAATCTTGTACTCGGGGTTCTTTTTGATGTGATCTTACTTTTTTTGCTTTTATATATATATATATTTTTTTTCCTCTTATCATATACTTTTATCAGTCTTTTTTTTTGTCTGTTTTTGTTTGTATACTTCATAAATCTTACCTTGGGGCCCATTTGAGCCGAACCTTCTCTTTTATCTTCCCTTCTTTATCTCTCTCTCTCTCTCTCTCTTTTTCTTTTATTTTTTCTCTCGTTTGGGTGGGGAATTCTGAGTGCTCAGAAGCATTCCAGGGTGCACCTTGACTGCACTACGTTTGATACATCCAGCTACATTCGTTCAGGCATCTCTCACCAAAATGACTAGGAGGATGAATGCCCAAAATAAGGAAAATACAGAGGATGGGCCTTCTGCAACAGACCTAATGGCTATCAACATAGACAATATGTCAGAAAGAGAATTCAGGCTAGCAATTATCCAGGCAATAGCTAGGTTGTAGAAAGCCATGGATGACCAAACATAATTGATTAGGGCAGAGCTGAAAGCCACCAGGGATGATGTTCACAATGTCAGGGCAGAACTGAAAGCCACCAGGGATGAGGTTCACAAGGCTCTCAATGAGTTCCAGTATAATCTAAATTCTCTAAAAGCTAGGGTAACTGAGACAGAAGATAGAATTAGCGATCTGGAGGACAAACAGATAGAGAGAAAGGATCAGGACGAACCCTGTAACAAACAGCTTAGAAGCCATGAAAACAGAATCAGGGAAATAAATGATGCCATGAAACATTCCAACATCAGAATTATTGGAATCCCTGAAGGGGAGGAGAAAGAAAGAACTCTAGAAGATATAGTGGAACAAGTTCTTCATGAAAATTTTCCCAATCTCGCGAATGGCACCAGCGTTCATGTACTAGAGGCAGAACGATATCGCCTCAAGATTATAGATTCAAAAAAAAAAAAATAAAATAAAAAATAAATAAATAAATCCAGGCACCTGATAGTAAAATTGAGAAATCATAATTGTAGATACAAACTCTTGAAAGCCACTAGGACAAAGAAGCTCCTTACGTACAGAGGAAAGCCCATCAGAATAACATCAGACCTGTCCACAGAGACCTGGCAAGCCAGAAAGGGCTAGCAAGATATATTCAGGGCACTAAATGAGAAGAACATACAGCCAAGAATACTTTATCCAGCAAGACTAACATTCAAAATGGATGGAGAGATAAAGAGTTTCCAAGACCGGCAAGGCTTAAAAGACTATGCAACCACCAAGCCAACACTGCAGGAAATATTAAGGGGGGTTCTATAAAAGAGGAAAAATCCTAAGAATAGCATTGAACAGAAATATAGAGACAATTGACAGAAAGAAAGACTTCAAAGGTAACACAATGTCAATAAAAACGTATCTCTCAATAATCACTCTCAATGTGAATGACCTAAATGCACCCATAAAACGACACAGGGTTGCATATTCGATAAAATGACAGGACCCATCCATATGTTGTCTAAAAGAGATCAATTTTGAACCTAAAGATACACTCAGACTGAAAGCGAAGGGATGGAGAAGCATCTTTCATGCCAATGGGCCTCAAAAGAAGGCCGGGGTAGAGATTCTCATATCAGATAAATTAAATTTTCTACTAAAGATGGTAGTCAGAGATACAGAAGGACACTACATCATTCTTAAAGGGACTATCCACCAAGATGATCTAACAATTGTAAATATCTATGCCCCCAATATGGGAGCAGCCAATTACATAAGAAAACTATTAATCAAGATAAAGAGTCATATTGATATGAATACATTAATAGTAGGAGTTCTTAACACGCCTCTCTCAGAAATAGACAGATCATTGAAGCAGAAAATCAATAAAGAAACGAGAGCATTGAATGACACATTGGACCAGATGGACCTCATAGATATATACAGAACTTTCCACCCTAAAACAACAGAATACTCCTTCTTCTCAAGTGCACATGGAACCTTCTCAAGAATAGACCACATACTGGGTCACAAATCAGGGCTCAACCGATACCAAAAACTGAGATTATTCCCTGCATATTCTCAGATCACAGTGCTTTGAAACTAAAGCTCAATCACAAGGAAAAGTTCAGAAGGAACTCAAAGCTGGAAGCTAAAGACCACCTTGCTTAAGAATGCTTGGATCAACCAGGAAATCAAAGAAGAACTTAAACAATTCATGGAAACCAATGAGAATGAATACACTTTGGTCCAAAACCTATGGGATAAAGTAAAGGTGGTCCTAAGGGGGAAATACATAGCCATCCAAGCCTCCCTCAAAAAAAAAAAAAAAAAAAAAGGAAAATGCAGAATACACCAGCTGTCTCTACACCTTAAAGAAGTGGAGAATCAACAACAAATCAAACCAACTCCACACGTAAGAAGGGAAATAATCAAGATTAGAGCAGAGATCAATGAGGTAGAAACCAGAGATAGAGTAGAACGTATCAATGAAACTAGAAGCTGTTTTTTTGAAAGAATAAATAAGATCGATAAACCATTGGCCACACTAATCCAAAAGAAAAGAGAGAAAGCCCAAATTAATAAAATTATGAATGTCACTTATTTTTGGTAAGTCTGACTAGGGAGTTTCTCAATCTTATTCATTCTTTCAAACTCCCAGCTCCTGTTATTCTTGTTCTGTCCTACTTTTTTGTTTATTTTTGCTTGCTTTAATGTATCATTGATTTCTGCTCTTATCTTTATCATTTCCTTCCTGCTGCACAAGTTTTGCATTCTTTCTTTTTTTTTTTTTTTTCCAGCTCCTTTAATTTACATTGTGTATTGTGTATTTTGGACTTTTCTTACTTCTCAATGAAGGTCTATAAGTATTTTTGTATTCTTCTTGAATTACCTGGTTGACCTACTCATTCTGTAGTAGGTTGTTCTTTCACCTCCATGTATTTGTAGTCCTTCCAAAGATTTCCTTCTGGTTGACTTCAGATTTCTAACTGTTGTGGTCTAAAAAGGTGCATGGTATGCTCTCAGTCTGTTTGTTCTGGTTGACCTGATTTTTGACCCAATATATAATCTATCCTAGAGAATGTTCAATGTGCACTTGAGAAGAATGTGAATCATGTTGCATTAGGATGAAATGCTCTGAACGTATCTGTTAAGGCAATCTGCTTCAGTTTGCCATTCAAAGCAATTGATGCCTTAGTGATTTGCTTTGATGATCTGTACATTGTTGTGAGCAGGGTCTTAAAGTCTCTATTATTGAATTATTTTAAAAGTGTTTCTTTTTTTAAAATAATTGGATCTATATGTTTGGCTGTTTCTAAGTTAGGGACATTAGCATTTATAATTGTTAGATCTTTTTGTATCATATATCCCTTTATTATGATATAGTGTCCTTCTTTATCATTATTACCATCTCGCTTACAATATAATATGTCTGATAAAACAATGGCTATTTCACTTTCTTTTGCTATCCACTAGCATGAGAAATGGTTCCTTACTGATCACATTCTGTCTTGTGGTGTTTGGTTCTAAAATGAGTCTCCTAAAGGCAGCATATTGATATCTTTTTTTAATCCATTCTGATACCATATGTCTTTTGATTGGAACATTTGATCCATATACATGTGTAGTCATTACTGAAAGGTGTGAAGATAGTTCAATTGCATTGCCTATAAAGTCACTGTTTCTGTAGATTCTCTCTGTTCCTCTTTGGTATTTGGTATTTTTAACTCTCTCACGTCCTAAAGGATGCCATTTAATATTTCTTCCAGGGCTGGTTTAGTGTTCACATATTACTTTCACTTTTGTTTATCCGGGAAGCTCTTTCTCTCTTCTACTCTGAATGACAACCTTGATGAATACACTTGGCTGCATATTTTTCTCATTTAGCACATAGAATACACCATACCAGCCCTGTCTGGCCTGCTAGCTCTCTCTGTGCAGGTCTTTTCCCAGTCTCATCTCTCTACCCTTGGAAGTGAGGGGCCTCTTTTCCTGAGCTGCTTTGAGTTCTTCTCTTTATCTCTGAAATTTGCAAGCTTCAGTATTACATATCAAGTTGTTGACCTATATGTATTGATCTGAAGGGGGTTCCATGTGCTGTCTGACTTTGAATGCCCTCTCCTTCCCCAGATTAGGGAAGTCTTGGGCTGTAATTTGCTCAATTGAACAGTCTGACCTTTTCTCCTGGTCCTTATCTCCTGAGACCCCTCTAATTTGGGTATCATATCACTTTATGGAATTGCAGAGTACTCAAAGTCTCCCTTTATGATCTAATAGTATTTCTCTCTTCTTTCAGCCTTTTAATTTTCTATCATTTTATCTTCTATTGAACTGATTTTTACTTCTGCATGATTCATCCAGCTGGAATAGCATCCACATAGACACCATCTCAGTAACAGTATTTTCAG
>JAHRIG010000629.1:1467-43446 GCA_020311275.1 Eira barbara
GAGTGTTCCCTTAGATGATGTTCAAGTAAATGACTAGGAAACTCCTAGGAAGTTGAGAACTTTACTGGTGAAGTGCAAAACCAAATTCAAGTTTACATTTAATGTGTTGCTTGGAATAATTATCTTCTAATGAAATGCATTTCAATTTCTACATGTTTCTTACAAAAAAATCTGACTTACCAACTTTTTGGAAGCACGTGGAAGGTTTTGATTTTAAAAATCGTAGAAACTTTCGAAGCTTTTTCAAGAGGTACAGATGATGACAGTGACATTCCGACTTTTAACAAATACATTAAATTAATAAAGATGAAATATTTCAGGAACAGGATACTTCTATTTAAGGGTTTTTGGTAATTTTTTGAGGTCTCTCGATGAGTAGGATATGAACACAGGTTTCCAAGATATGAGGACTTAAAACTCATAAAAGTCGGGAAAAATAAGCAAGAAAATAAGCAAGTAACCAGAAAAGTAAAATAATTTTGGCCAGTGGCAAGTGTTTTGAGAAGTCAGAGCATAATGTGAAACTACAGAGGGATGAGAACCTCTTTCTAGACAGTGTTTAGGTACACATTTGTCTTTTTGGGCAGCACACGATCTCCTTTTTTGGGGGGCAAGGGATAGTTACTTCTGTTACTACTGTAGGTTTTGCCATTTAGCTCATTGGGGTGGGGATAATGTAAAGTTGAAACCTTTGTGTAGAGGCTAGTCTGCTTTTCCTTAGTTGCCTGCCAAATACTGAGGCCAGGACAGCTAACTTGTCAGTGTATCCTGTTAGTTGCTGGGATGGGAGGTTTGAGTGCACTGAGCCAGGAGCCAGACTGAGGGCTCCATCCGAGGACCCCGAGATCATGACCTGAGCCAGAGTCAGGAGTTGGATGCTTAACCCGCTGAGCCCTGAAAATGGGCTCCTGAAAATATATCCCCAAAAATGGGCTGAGAATATGCAGTATAATGCTGCTGACTGTACTGTTTGTCACTTGACTCATTCAGAAAATTACACAATTCTTGGAAAGAACATGGCATGCCATCATTAAGATCAGTAGTTCCAGGCAGCAGAGAGTTTGTGAATGACTGTGCCCCCCACCCCCTGCCCCAGGGCAGTGGTGTCTGGACAGGGTCTGATGGAGCACGTGTAATTAGGCCTTTGGTCTCTGTTGTAACATGTGGATTCTGCTTTCCAGGGTATGCATTGCTGTCTTTATTTTGTCAGCACAGTTCTCTCCTGCCTCAGGGGCCTGGGAAGGGGCTTCAGACTGGGGTATGGGCAGGAGGCCAGGACTTTAGGAGAGGCTGCTCCAAAGCTCCTGGTGGCAGAAGAGCAGAAGGGAGCAGGGGAACCGGGACCAAAAGAAAGAGGTCCGCTGGCTCCCAGGGCACTCCAAGCCTAGAGGCATAGCAAGCAGCACTGGCAGTTGCAAGCCCCAGTGCAGTTGCGAGTTCCACAAGTGCGCAGAACTGCTTCCCTGGGGGCGGCTTCAGGGCCCAGGTCCCCACTACAGTCCCTTAAGGCGGACTTGCAGGGTCCAGAGCCCATCACCGCTTGCCTGGCTTGCAGGCTCCTCCTCGCCAGGCCACTGGGTCACCAGCAGGCCCCCACGCCCCCAGCGAGCACACCCTCCCGGGTGCCCGCGACAGCCCAGCCCATGTCCTCCATGCCATGCCACCTCCTCCCCCGCCCCCCCCGCCCCGCCCAGCCCCACCGGGGCGCCTGGCCCCGCTCCTTGTCAGTCACTCAGCAGAGGCGGCGCAGGTGGGAGCTGGTCTACTCCGGAGACTGGCAGCTGCAGAGGCTCAGGTGGAGGTGGCGGTGTGCACTGGAGGCCCAGTGGCCTAGGTAGGGCTGAGGATGGGCGTGGTGAAGGGAGAGGGGCCGGACCACGAGGACTCCACAGATGGCGTTTCTCCTCCAAGTGGCGCCAGTTTCGGCTTTGGGGGGGCGGGCGGGGATACAGCCCATCCTTGACCATAGGCGACAAGAAGAGCCCAACCAGGTACCTGCTAGGAGCTAAGGGGGTTGAAGGGGAGGAAGGGCTGGGGGCAGGCGGGGACTGGGGACAGCTTGACTCTGGGGCCACCCGGGGGGCGGGGCGGCGGCGCGCGCTGCTAAAATGGAGATCCCAGGGCTGGGGGACGCTGTGGGGTCGGTGGTGGTGGTGGTGGCAGCAGGTGGTATCACTCCTGCTAGGGGCTGGGTTTGAGGCTCTTCCCACCACAGCCCAGGCGGCTCCTCCTCAGTGGCCCTCCATGGCTGGGTGGCTCAGTCAGTTAAGCATCTGCCTTTAACTGGCATCATGATCTCAGGGTCCTGGGATCGAGGGCCTCATCCATCTCCCTGCTCAGCAAGGAGGCTGCTTCTCCCTCTCTCTCTGTGTCTGTCCATGACTTGCGCTCGCTGTCTCTCAAATAATAAAATCTTTTTAAGAAAGTAAATATAAAGTTTATTTAGCATAATGTTGAGAAAAATAAGTTTAATCTTTAAGAAAAAATGATGATAGCGATAGGTATAAAAATCAGTTTAAACTAGCTTCATGGTTTCTATGACTGATCTCGATGAATCTTGGCATCCATGCCCTGAGGAATGAAGCCATGCTGTGTCCACATCACAGAGAAGGACACAGAAGGTAAAAGAGGTGAAGTAATTTTCCAGGCAAAGAGTAGAAGTTGGAAGGATGGAAACTGGTCCTGTTCTCCTCCAGAGGCTCAACTGTCAACTTGTTTTTTCCATTTCCTTAATAAACGTTTACTTTTTAGACTATGAACCAGTGCTACATTCTGTCCCTCCAGGATTCTCCCCAGGCCCCATCAGAGAGGACTCTGGGGCCAGATTTTCCCTCCCTGTTCCAGGGGCCCCAGGTGACTCCTATCTGTTCAACAACCAGGACACAGAGGTCTGGGGAGGTAGAGCCAGGCTTCTTCCCTGCGGTTTGGGGTCATCCACCACAGTGGTTTTGCTCCTTAGGTCACATGGGTTTTACTGTAGTGTTTGTCTTTCATACACTTTCTCCATGAAATACATGGGAAAACTACATGTCTTCTGAACCATCCAACTTGACCCAACCTTTTGGCCTCTAAGATCGCTCTTATCCCCAAACGGTGGTAATTTGGTTTGTATTTGCTATTACATTGGACTTAGTGATTTATTGGTACTGACTTGATCTTCTGTACACTTGGTGACCTTCCAGTAAATTACCTGGATAGTTGTGGGTATTCGACAAGTTTTTCTGGAGCACACCGCCAAAAGGGGCTCTGGTGTCCAGTGGTGGAAAAACAGACAAGGTTCTTGTTGTAATGGAGTTTGAAATACTATGGAGAAGAGAAAATCAGCAAGTAAACAGGAAAGTGAAATAATCGTGGCCAGTGGCAAGTGTTTTGAGAAATCAGAGCAGAATGTGGAACCACAGAGGGATGAGAACCTCTTTCTAGGCAGTGTTAGGGTACACCTGGGCCTTTTTGGGCAGCGTGCATGCTCCTTTCTTTTGGGGCAAGGGATAGTTACTTCTGTAGGTTAATTCTGTAGCCTCTGCCATTTAGCTCCTTGGGTTGGGGATAATGTAAAGGTGGAACCTTTGTGTAAGGCTAGTCAAGTTTTCCTTAGTTGCCTGCCATATCCCGAGGCCAGGCCAGCTAACTTGGCAGTGTATCCTGTTAGTTACTGGGATGGGAGGTTGGAGGGCATTCCTCATGTGGCATGTGCTTCTCCTGTGCTTCTGTCAATGCTGAAGAAATTCTAAAATTAATAAAAACTATTTTGGTAAAAGGCAGCTACTTGAGGAAATTGTCAGCACTAACTCAGTTCAGCAGAACTTCAGGTCATAGTGGTCGGGCTAAATGAAGCATGCTGCAGTCTTTTGGCTCTTTCTCTTTGGCTCTGTCACCAGGACCTTTTTGTTTGTGGGGTCTTCCTCCCCATGGTTCCCTCCTTCCTTTTTAGGTAAGGAGGGTTTTGTTTTTGTTTTTGTTCATTTTTAAAGTTTATTTATTCTTTTAAAGATACTTGTTTCTTTGAGAGAGTCTCCGCTGAGGCAGGGGGAGGGTAGAGGGGTAAAGAGAGAGAATGTCAAGTACACCCTGCACTGAGCCAGGAGCCAGACTGAGGGCTCCATCCCAGGACCCTGAGATCATGACCTGAGCCAGAGTCAGGAATTGGATGCTTAACCCACTGAGCCCTGAAAATGGGCTCCAGAAAATATGTTCCTGAAAGTGGGCTGAGAATATGCAGTATAATGCTGCTGACTGTACTGTCACTTGATTCATTCAGAAAATTACACAATTCTTGGAAAGAACATGGCATGCCATCATTAAGATCAGTAGTCAGAGGCAGCAGAGATTTTGTGAATGACTTTCCCCCCCCAACCCCCAGGGCAGTAGTGTCTGGACAGGGTCTGATGGAGCACGTGTAATTAGGCCTTTGGTCTCTGTTGTAACGTGTGGATTCTGCTTTCCAGGGTATGCATTGCTGTCTTTATTTTGTCAGCACAGTTCTCTCCTGCCTCAGGGGCCTGGGAAGGGGCTTCAGACTAGGGTATGGGCAGGAGGCCAGGACTTTAGGAGAGGCTGCTCCAAAGCTCCTGGTGGCAGAAGAGCAGAAGGGAGCAGGGGAACCGGGACCAAAAGAAAGAGGTCCGCTGGCTCCCAGGGCACTCCAAGCCTGGAGGCATAGCAAGCAGCACTGGCAGTTGCAAGCCCCAGTGCAGTTGCAAGTTTTGCAAAGTGCGTGGAACTGCTTCCCTGGGGGCGGCTTCAGGGCTCAGGTCTCACGACAGTTCCTTAAGGAGGACTTGCAGGGTCCATAGCCCATCACCTCTTGCCAGGCTTGAAGGCTCCGCCTCACTGGGCTGCCGGGTCACCAGCAGGCCCCTGCGCCCCCAGCGAGCACACCCTTCCTGGCGCGCACACCGACAGCCTGACAGCTGGCCCAAGTCCTCCAGGCCACGCCACGCCACGCCACGCCCTTGCCCCGCCCTAGCGCCCAGTCCCACCCCTCATCAGTCACTTGGCAGAGGCAGTGCAGGTGGGAGCTGGTCTCCTCTGGAGACTGGCAGCTGTGGAGGCTCAAGTGGTGGCGGAGGCGGGAGCTCCAGGCCCAGAGGCTGAAGTAGGGCTGAGGACGGGGGCAGCAAATGGCGGGGGCCCGACTGTGATGACTCCGTGGATGGCATTTCTCCTAGCAGCGCCTGTTTCGGCTTTGGGGGGACGGGCGGGTGTACAGCCCACCCATGACCGTGGGCAACAAGAAGAGCCCGACAAGGTACCTGCTCAGAGCTGAGGAGTTGGAAGGGAAGGAAGGGCTGCAGTCGGGCGGTGGCGGCGATGATTAATCTCCCCGGGCGGGGGGAGGCGCACGCTGCAAAGATGGGGATCCTGGGGGCTGGGGGAGACTGTGGCCTTGGTGGTGGCAGGGGCGGTGTCACTCCCACTCAGGGCCTGGGCTGCTTGCCCTGCAGCCCTGGCACCTCCTCCTCAGCAGTCCTCTACCACTGGGTGGCTCAGTCAGTTAAGCATCTGCCTTTAATTGACATCATGATCTCAGGGTCCTGAGACTGAGCCCTGTATGTGTCTCCCTGCTCAGCAAGGAGCCTGCTTCTCGCTTTCATTCTTCCTTAAACAAATACTATACCTCAAACACTGTCCTAAGCACTTCACAAAATTATCTCCTTTAATCCTCAGAACCACTATAGTTATCATTCTCATTTACAGACTAGAAACCTGAGGCCCAGGGTGTAAGCGACACAGCTGGGTTCACATAGCCAGTAAGAGGCTGAGCAAGGATTCAGACCCAGGCAGCCTGGCCCCAGAGTCTGCAGCACGCTGCCCTCCTATGCTCTGCTACACAGTCACAATTGTCAGCCAAAACTAAGAACTGTCTCTGGGTTTTGTGATGTTAAATAACAGAAGTGGAGTCCCTGGCAAATAGTAAGGCTGTAAGAAATGACAATCATCACCTTCAATCTCCAGGATGCTAGTCTTTCAATTCACATAGACAAGAAAAATACACTCTACTTGTATTTTTCTACAAGTTTGGAAAAAGGCTTCACCTAAATTACCCTCCTTGGTTCTTAGAACAGTCCTAGGATACACTGTTTTTCTTTTCTTTTTTGAAAGATGTTATTTATTTATTTATTTATTTATTTGTCAGAGAGAGAGAGAGAGAGGGAGAGAGACTGAGAGAGCATAAGCAGGGAGAACAGTAGCAGAGGGAGAAGCAGGCCCCCTGCTGAGCAAGGAGCCCATGGCCGGGCTGGATCCTAGGACCCTGGGATCATGACCTGCGCCAAAGGCACACGCTTATTAACCGACTGAGCCACTGAGATGTCCCAATCCACTGTTTTTCTTCTAATAATGTTAGCATATAGAACTTAGCATGTCCCAGGCATTTTTCTGTGTGCCTTATGCATGCATTTAATCCTAAAATCACTCAGTCCTATAGCTCAGTGAGGTAAGTAGTAGTATTATCTCTATATTACTGGCCCAGAGAGGTTAAGTAATGTGCCCAGGGTGACACAGCTAGTACGTAGTGGTTCTGGGATGAAACTCGGAGAGTCTGGTTTCAGACTCTGAGCTCTCTGACCCTCTACTCTGCGGGTGTCTGTGTAGGAGGCAATTCTGGCTCACAAACCCTGTGATGAGTAACAGAGGCAGTAAGTGCCAGAGCCAGAACGCAAGCCCAGGCCTGTCTGCCACCAGTGTCCCTAGTAGGTGATTCCTCTGACTCTGTTGCCTTGGACATCCAAGTGGCCTGATGGACATCGCCTTGAGTTGGGGCGTAGAAGACATACGCTCTAGTCCTGCCAATAAAATAACTGGTCAACAGCAGGGAGACCTTGAACAAATCCCTTTGCCTCCAACCTTCATCTAAAAATTAGGGAGTCAGGCTTACTCGATCTTTAATGTCCTCTAATTCTAAGCAACTGTTTTCCAGGATGGATTGCAATTGTGCTTGAACGAAAGGGATGCAGCATGTTTCTTATAGCTCAATGTCAATCCTACCCCCACCCATGAGGAAAACTCTGGAAAACGCTTCTTTTGACCTGATACAAATCCTACAGGTGCCATGAAGTACAGCTCAAATGCACAGCAGCCAGAAACACAGCCGCTTCTCTGGAGGCCTCTCAAGCTTCTAGTCCCTACCCTCACCCTTACTGATAAGAATCGTGCACACGCTAGTCTGTGCTCCTGAAATACTGAGTTTGTGCCTCTAGTATAGCAAATCCTACATTTACTGACAGCAGCAGCATGGGTGCATTTGCGTATGTACCTGTGTGCGTGTCCTTAAGGGCACAGACCGTACTCCATTCATTTTCCTATGCTTGGAAAGTTATGTTACGTGGAACATATACATAAGTGCCAATATCTGACCATTTTTGACCTACACAGATGACAATTTAATATGGCGCAACCTAACAGATGCTCATTAAATATAAGCATATTTACTACTGTGCAACAGATGCATCCCTGAGAAAACTTATGCTTTACAAGAGGGGTCAGTAAGCTTGTCTATAAAGGGGCCACATGGTCAATACTTTGGACTTCACGTGCTATAGATTCTCTGTCCCAAGGATTCCACTTTGCCATTGTTGTATCAAAGAAGCCCTAAACAATCTGTCAATGAATGAGTATGGCGGTGTTCCTGTAAAATTCCATTTGAAAAAACAGGCTGAGGCCACCTGGGTGGCTCAGCTGGATAAGTGTCTGACTTTGGTTCAGATCATGATATTCCAAGATCTGGACTCATTCTTCTCAACTGAACTTTTTGTCATATTGACAAAATTCAGAGTTAACTTTCAGGGGACACGAACTGAGATCGCTGTCCGAATTGAGTGGACCCTTCCTAATAATTATAATCACTATTTGTTGCTAAACTGCCAGACGGACCTATTTTTTTCATAGCGCTGGATGATATTTTTAGTCCATTTCTATCCAGGAATGTTAAATAGTACCCAAATAGAGGCAGTCACATGGGTGATAAGATCATCACCATCTACGTGATTCTCTTGCTGCCAAAGAACTGATCTAGAACTGGAAGAAATTGTGTATTTCATCTCACTCATTCAGCTTGCACTGAATGCTTGCCACAATGCCACACACAGGGCTAGGTGCCAGGAGATAGCAGAGCCCCGACTCTCACTCCAGCCCAGAAAATTGTAAATTGTTTATCATCTGATAGCATCTAATTCAGTGGTTCTCAACCAGGGTGATTTTATGTCCAAGGGATATCTGGCAACATCTAGGGACACCGTTGGTCACCATTAGGGAAATGCTATTGGCTTCTACTGAGTCGAGGCCAGGGTTGCTTCTAGACATTCCGCGATGCACAGAACAACTTCCACAACAAGAATTATCCAGCCCAGAATGTCAAGAGCCAAGACTATACCTACTGGGAAACTTGATCTAACTTCATCTCCCCATTTTTCAGAAGAAGACACTGGGGCCGATGTCAATGATATACTCAAGATCATTAATTCTTCACAGAGTCTATAGGTCCCGGTTCCATTCTGCGTGCAAGAGATCTTCAGTTTCCCTCTTTTGAACTGAAATTGAGAACTAATTTTTCCATGTTCGTCCTTTCCTCAAAGCAATGAGTTCTGCAGTGCCATCCTGGTGGAAAGCAGCTTTAGACAGCAACAGAAAAGCATTCACCTTCGATCTGCATGTTTCACTGCAAGAGACGGGCTCTACACTTGAGTGACACAGGTGCCTTGGCATGGTTGTATATGGCTTCTGGATTTTATTTGAAAGGAAGGATGCTGTGAAGAAAAGCATGGACTCATGAAGTTCCATTTATTATTTCTTTTTCTTATTCACAGAATCAAAAACCTGGAATGAACATACAGTGAATATGTGAGAAGATATGGAATATATCCTTGCTCTACTTTTTGGCTTTCCTCCTTCTCAACCCCAGCATATATCGCAGCAGGTCAGCGTTTGTTATGATTTGGGGGTAGACAGGGTAGAAGGAAGCAAGGGCTGAGTTTTAGAGGTAAGGAAAGTTGGAAGCTAATCCATGGCCTATATCTAACCATGACCTACTCCATGGAAAGGGGGAGTCTGCTTCTCCTTCTCCCCCTAGTGGACTGAAACCAAGAATCATAAGCAAGAATCCTATTTGTCCTGGATGCCTGGCAAAGAGCTCAGCTCTGTCCTTTGTGGGATCAGTGGCTGCTGTGATTAATGATCCCTGCTGGGAAATTCAGCTGTGCTATTATCACAGTAAGAAGGGTCACCAAGTCCCAGAAAGCTCCTGAGTGAGTTCCACGTGGGCTATGCCCCCAGGGGGACCCTTGAACCATTCCTGGAAATCGGAGGCTCCGGACCACTGAGGACAATTCAAGTCTGTTTGGTCATGTATTCAGACTCTCTTGTAGTCACTGAAATCTGTATAGAAAACAAAATGGCTCTCACGACTTGATGTCAGGATAGGAACCCAAACTATCTGACCTGGGCATAAGGCCACAAATGACAAGGCAAGAAACAATGCTTAATGTTCATTTTGCACTTCACACTATGTTCTGAGATAACATATACACATGCATTATCTCATCTTTACAGCAACTCTAGGAAGAAGACAGCATAACAACTCCCATTGTCTATAGAAGGAAATCGAGGACACAGAAATGAGGTGATCTTCTCAAGGTCGTACAGTGACATGGCAGGGCGTGCACTTGGAATCACATCTGCCTGATGACAAAAATAAGGCTTCTCTCCTGGTTCGGTGAATATGACGTTGGTCCCTTATTCCAACACACACATATACCCCTTGGGAAGAGAGAGCAGTCCTAACAAAGCAGGACTTTAGGAAGCTAACTCCTGAGTTCTAGTGACCAAAGCAGAATGGGAGAATCTATTGCTCTGATCCCATCTAATCTAAATGCACTGCTCCGTGCATATGGGACCTGGCACCGAAGGCCCGGGTGACCAGCAGTTCCGGGCTGCATGCTCTTGGCATCTGTGTTGGGCACCGTACTACATCATTTTCCCTCCCATACAGGCCTCTTCTTCCCCAGTGGGCTGTGCCTTCAGGACCCGGATCGTATCACTCTTGCTTCAGACCCTCTGCACTGGCTGCCGTGATCCCTCAGAGATCCTCCTCCTCTAGAGTCACTCTGTCTCTACTGGCTCCTCCTCCAACCTCTCCTCTGGAATGCTCTGAAAATGCAAATTAAAAGAGGTCACGCCAACTTAAAAATCCCTCAGGGACCCACTTTCTTTCAGCACAGAGCATCCAAAGCCCTTCCTAAACTCATCCCCCCCCTTCCCTCACCCACATCTGGCTCTCCAGCCACACCCGCTGCAGCTCCACAGCGGGTTCTTACTCCCCGGGTTTTTACTCATGCTCCTCACGACACCTGCAATGTCTTTTCCTCATCTTATTCGCCTAACACTATGGCCTTCGGGGAATCACCTCGCCTCTCTGAAATAGAAACGGGTAGAAATGGGTTGCTCTGGGAGCTAGTAAAAAAAAAAAATAAGAAAATGGAATGAGGTCAAATATTTCTTGACATGTACCAGGCATTTTTTTTTTAAAGATTTATTTATTTATTTGACAGACAGAGATCACAAGTAGGCAGAGAGGCAGGCAGAGAGAGGGGGGAAGCAGGTTCCCTGCTGAGCAGAGAGCCCAATGCAGGGCTCGATCCCAGTACCCTGGGATCATGACCTGAGCTGAAGGCAGAGGCTTTAACCCACTGAGCCACCCAGGCGCCCCTGTACCAGGCATTTTATATGTATCATTCCATCTAATCATCACCAACAACCCTAAGGGATAGCCCAAATTGCTTTCCTGTCATGGGGTGATTAGGTCCCAAGTGTCACACAGGTAGAAGGTGGAGTTCAGGTAGCCAGGGCCAGAAGGGGTCACCCATGCATGAGATCGCTGAGCTGATGAGTAAATGGCATCATGGCAGCCACAGGGCCTGGAAGGGGCCAAAAGGTTGCCCATCCTCTACATGGAGCATCTCGTGCTTCGTGTTCTTTACACCGGAAGAACTTCCCTATGATAACATTAACCACAATGTTGAGTAATAATAAAAATACCATTTCTACGGAGCTCCCCATGTGCCATCTTCTCTGTGAATTTATGTATGTATACATGTTTTTTCATTTAATCCATAAAACAGTCCATTTTACAGACGAGGAAACCGAGGCATAGAGAGGTCAAATAACATGCCTAAGGGAAGCACAGGAGCACGGGGTAGAGTTAGGGTGATAGTCTAAGGCTATTTGACTCAAAGCCTGTTCTCAGAAAACCCAGGCAACCCTGCCTGTACACTCTTCCACCTTATATGCCACCTTCCTCAATGAAGTTGGAATGGCCTGTGTCCGTCGGTATAGGACCCACAAGGAGAGGCCGGCAGGCTGTCTCTCAAGGGACCCCGCTGGATTCATTCATTCCTTGTGCCTCACAAACCCAAGGACTGAGGACCCTACAGTCAGTGGTGTTCAGAGACTGAGGCTTGCTTGCAAAACTTACGAAAGATGGGCACGATCGACGGAATGAACTCTCAATAAGTGTGTCCACTTACAATGATTATTTGAAAGGCCAAGAAGACCCGAGTGCCTCTGTTGCCATGAACAGCACATTTGTTCCTTGTCTGGAGCCAAATGACAATCATGTGCCCATTAAATAGACATTTGTGGAACCTCTGCACAGCGGTGAACAAAAGCAGGTATAGCAAAAAGGTGGTTAGGTGAGCACATCATCATCTAAACTATGCTGAGCTCCTCTGGGTTGTAGGTGACAGAAGACCACTTGCGTTTATTTAAGTAGAAAAGAGAGTTTCTTATATAAAGAAATAGGGGGCTATCTCATCATTTCCCTGGACAAGAATTCAACTGTGGTCTTGAGAGGGACAGAAGTTAAGAACAAGAAAAACAGAAACCATGAGATTCTCTTTCTCTCAAATATTATATACATATGTATGTGCATATAGATATATAGGTAGAAATATATACACTCTCTAAATTTTAGTTGTTAGATATATAAATGATACATATGTTTTTATGTATCTATTTCTCCTAATTCCTCTCTCCTCCCAGTCTGTCAGATCACCTTTTCTCTATACATCAGCTTCACCCTTTTCTTGTGTAAGTCAGAATTCTTGCTTCGCAGAAACTGATTCTGACTGAATTTAATAGGAAAAGGATTTATTGAAAGGCTATTAGGAAGGCCAAAGAACAAGACAAGAAAATGAAAAAAACAACAGGGATAAAGAGAAGCTAGACAACCAGACACCACCAACATTCCACTGCAGACCAAGCCTGCTAAGGACGCCACTGCTGGCGCTCCTGCGAACCCACCATCTCAGCTTGTCCACCCTCCCCACCTGCTGACACCAGGTGCCACGTGAGCACAGACTCTACGTCACCTGTAGCAAGCTTGTGAGCTTTGTTATGGAAATATACAACTGTATATAATATACACACATACTGCACACACACAAACACACGCACACGATATAAACATACAGATAAATATACACACACCCAAGTAGAGAGAATGGTATAAGGAACTCCCATCACTAACTTAAATAATTCTCAACTCACAGCCCATCCCCACAGCCCCCATAACATTTTGAAACAAATATCTTCATCCTATCATTGGACCCATGGCTACATCAACACCTGTCTCCAGAACAGGCTTTCACAACCTTGGCATGACCCACATCTTGGGCCCCATTACTTTTTGCGGAGGGCGCTGTCCTGAGCATACTACGATGCTTAGCAGCACCCCTGGTCTCCATACATGAGATGCGGAGAGCCTCTTCCTCACTCCTGCTTATGACCATCGAATATGTCCTAGACGTTGCCAAATGTCTCCTAAGGAGCAAAACTGCCCTTGATGGACACACACATAGATATACCCGCAAAACTATCATCATTCTTTAAACATTTCAAAATAATTTCTCAATATCATGACATGTCAAGTCACAGTTCAAATTTAGCTGATTGGGGCACCTGGGTGGCTCAGTGGGTTAAAGCCTCTGCCTTCGGCTCATGTCATGATCCCAGGGTCCTGGGATCAAGCCCTGCATCGGACTATCTGCTCAGTGGAGAGCCTGCTTCCTCCTCCCTCTCTGCCTGCCCCTCTGCCTACTTGCGATCTCTCTCTGTCAAATAAATAAATAAAATCATTAAAAAAAATTTAGCTGGTTATCCCATAAATATTTTGACTCTCTGTATTTGTTAAATCCTGAATGAGAATAAGACCCATACCTTGTGATTGGTTAACAGGTCTCTCAAGCCTCTTTTAATTACAGGCCTCGCTTTCTCCCTCCTCTTTCTTTACCCTTGCAATTTATTTTCCCAAGACATCAGGGCCTGTAAGGGTGCCTGGGTGGCTCAGTTTGGCAAATCATCTGACTCTTGGTATCAGCTCAGTCCTGATCTCAGGGTCCTGGGATCCAGCCTCTTGTTGGGCTCCCTGCTCCTCCCTCTCCCTCCGCTGTTCCCCCTGCTTATGCTCTCTGGCTCGCTCTCTGTTAAATACATAAAATTTATAAACAAAACAAAACAAAAGAAAAAACAATCCATAACTTTCTGACAAGAGCTAAGGGTGTAACACATCTCATCAAACACGCAAATCACGATATCCCAGAACCTGAAGGACAGAGCCCTGCTAAATGTCATCAAACATTAACTCATGGGTTCTCCCAATCTCGCGGCATGTTTCTTCAGATGACGGAAAGCCCAGTGCCAGAAAAGCTTTGATGAAACACATCCAGATGGCAAACATGCTTGGTCCTTGTACCCTGGGGCCTATCCCACATGGCTCTGACTCAGTGAGTCTAGAGTAGGACGCAAGCATCTGTCTTTTCTTTTAAAAAGCCCCACAGGCTGGGTGCCAGGCTGGCTCAGTGAGGTTAGCACCTGCCTTCAGCTCAGCTCATGATCCTGGAGTCCCTGGAATAAGCCCCACATCAGGCTCCCCTCTCAGCGGAGACTCGGTTTCTCCCTCTGGTGCTCTCCCCAGCTCCTGTTCTACCTCTCACTCTGTCCCTCAAACAAACAAATGAATACCTTAAAAAAAAAAAAAAAAAGTCCTTCAAGCTTTGCTGGTTTGCACTTTGGGTTGGGTACAACGAACTAGTCTCTGCAATTCTGAACCCAAACTTCCCCTACAATGTTTAGGCAGCAGACACAGGAAGGCATTGGAAACAGAGAAGAACAGAGAAACTATAAAAACTATCCCACAGAGAGTCCAGAAAAGTCAAGCTCTAGTTATACTACTTCTCTGTCCTTATTCTGTCTGAATGACTCTACAGTCACTTTAAGTAAGCAAGTCTGCACAAACTGTTAACAACAAATATTAAATAAATCAATTCATCAGGAAATTTTAAATACACCTAATTGGGATATGCTACTGAAAAGCATTTTATTTCCCTCTCATCATTTCAATGGCACTTCAGATTCTCTTAGCAAATAACTGTCGATATGAGAAAAATTATTTCTAATTCAACAGTGTGACACACGTGGTCAACAGCACCTGAAAGCTGGAGAAGAAATGAAGTTCAGTAGAATCCATTTAAGTTCACAAATGTCGCCACAGACTGCCTCCAGGTCTTCAAAACTTATCTATGTATGTATTTCTTTAAAAAAAAAAAAATTAAAGATTTTATTTGTTTATTTGACAGAGAGGGAGATCACAAGTAGGCAGAGGCAGGCAGAGAGGGAGGGGGAAGCAGGCTCCTGCTGAGCAGAGAGCCCGATGTGGGGCTGGATCCCAGGACCCTGGGATCATGACCTGAGCCGAAGGCAGAGCTTTGACCCACTGAGCCCCCCAGGTGCCCCTATTTATTTCTTGAATCAACTACCGACACCTACTTCATGTCAGACATGGCTCTGAGTGTTTTATTAACGTTAAATATAATTTCATCTTTACAATCGTCTATGAAGTGGGATTATTGTCATCCCCATTTCTCCCATCAGGAAACTACAATGGTTTAGTAACATGGCTCATAAGAGGCAGAGCTAGAATCAGTTAGGGTCTGGACATCATGTTTTAAATCACTATGATTAGTGTCCAGGAACCTACAAAAAGTCCAAATCTTCACCCCAAACCTTGGTTTCCCCACCCTACAGTCCCCGCGTGGCCCCAGCTTCAAGGACATTCTCTCAGTTCCGTTAACAGTACACACGCTTCCCTGCTCTAACTGAACACCTGCCCATATCCGCCTTTATTTCTTAGCCTTCCGGTCTCAGCTTAAACATTATTCAGGAAATTACAAACTCTAACGCACCCTGTACGTCTCAGCACTCAATGCAAAACAGTAATGATGAATTTCACGGGTCATTATTTCCTTCCTGTCTTTTCCAACCAGGTGGTGAGTCCCTCACACATCCTGTCAGTCCTATTTATCATGTATTCCAACCACTGAGTGCCCACCACCCACCCAAAAGGAAGGCCATTCCCCCTACACACACACAAACACACACACACACACACACCTCTGATTGGCCCTATCTCAGGTGCACAGTGGGGATCCTGACAACCCCTAGTGGAATGTAACTATTCAAGAGGGAGAAATGGAACTTCTCCCCCCATCAACACTACACTTACTCACTTCACATCGGTCTTTTAGCAGGACTTGAGCCCCAAGAAGGCCGAAACACCATGTGCCTGGTTCAGGCCGCATTCCCACTCCCGCTTTCTCCCGGCCCCACGCACAACACTCCTGAGATAATTAGCAGCTCCTTAAATGAAGCCCTGCTCTGGGCTCCTCTCAGGTGCAAAACGAGGGGCACAGGAGCTGACAGATACCTTTTGGCAATCCAGTGTATTCCTGAGACACAGGCTGCCTCCCAGAAAGGCCCCAGCCCCCCAGGGACATGGGGTCCTGACATCATGCCCCACAGGTACCTCTGTACAGAGAAGCATCTTCTCAGGGGCCGCTCACTCCCTCGTCCTCTGCGTCGACCTTGAGGACCAAGTACAGGAGGTGAAAAAGGGCGTCCTGAGGCCAGTGGCCATGGCTCTGGAGGTTCTGAAGTGCTGCGCCCACTGGGGCAAGGAAGCGGGATCCGGAGATGCCAGGCAAGAATCAAGCCTCACAGAAGGCGGGAAAATGGGAGCTGGTCACCCTGTGCTCAGCCCAGGACTCTCGGTGACCCGCCCATGTCAGCTGTCCTAACAACCTTCCCCCTCATTGGCGCCTGTGCCTACACGCTGCTTGGACAGTTTCCCCGCTCCCTCGGCCTTCGGAAAGCATCACTGGATAGCTCTTTGGGCCCCGCCCACACAACCCTACAGTAAATGAGGACACGGGGTCAGCTTGACCTGCTCCTTTGCTAACTAACTGGCTTCAGAGGTGACAATCACGATCTGGGAGCGAACCAGCAATCGCTGGGAAGCTGGTTGGTGTGTTGGCTCGTGTTCTATTCTCTCAAATGGAGGTCGCCATCCATTTCCAAACTAAAGTCCCATCCTTGCCAACAAGGTGAGAATGAATGAGAATTGACTGTATCTGGGGGAGAGGTGTCACCTATGTGACCTGCATGTGGCCTGCACTGGTCTCCAAGGCTCCCCCCTGAGGTTGGCAACCGCAGGACATGCTGACTGGTGTGCTTGAGTTCCAGGGACTGGTGTTGGGCCAGTGCTTGGGGCTGATGTACAGATCCTATGGGGGAAAGTGCACCCCAAGCACAGTCCTGGGGGTGACCCTCTGTGTTGTGGGTGCAAAAGAGGCAGGTCCTGACCCCAGGGAAATATAAGAATGGCTCCCTGGCTGCCTCCCGAGTCGCTGTGTTTCAGGCAATGGGAGTGACCTTGCCTGACTCCGAGCTGCCACTTCTCTCCTGGTTACCATGTGTCTTCCTGAGCCCTCAGGGTTTTCAGGTACATCCATGGCAGCCCAGGGCCCACGAGTGATGAAAAGCAGCAAAGTGGAGGGGGGGCGTTTGGTGTTCCACTTCTCTCCCAGCGCCAAACCCCTCACCAGCACACTTGCCTTTCTCGTAGTGTTGTTGCTCCCTAGCTCGTCGAGAGACTCATCTTGTGATCCAGGGGCTTGAGGCTCTGACTCTGGCCACGGACAGAATGATTCTCCTGGCTGTGGACTGCAACCCTGGGGAGATGGACTGGCATTCCCACAAGAAGAGGACAGCTAGGTGGGCTGACCCACCCAGCTCCCTTTCCCCATAAACATGCAGAACATGTGCACCATGTGTGATTAGATGGGGACAGAAACAAAATTTCATGACTTCATGTGGCTAGAAATGAAAATCTATCCTGCGGGAATCTGTAGAGCAGGAAAAGGGGGCAGGGGAAACAGTCCACACTGAGAGAAGGTAGGGCTGTAGCAGAAGATGGTTCTGCTTCATCAACGACTAGGCTGTGGGTCCTGTGCTCTTCCACTGACCGCTCCATTGCCTAAACCTATTTGGCACAAGATCCTGATCCTCAGGGTTATGAGGGAAACATACGGGGGGCCCCTGTGGCACAGTGAGGGGATTGATTCCCACCTTGACTTATGCCAGGAGACTTGAAACTGTACGACCATTGCCACGACAGAAGCTCCAAGGCTGATGATGCTGATTTGAGACTCTCTGGAAGAAAAACCGAGAAAGAGGAGCAGGGTAAAGAGACACTCCCCCACCCCACGCGTATATCCAGGAGGAAACAAACCCAGCATAGGGGGAGTGGAAGAGAGAAATCTGAATACAGGAGGCAGAACCCTCCCCCCACCCGCCCCGACTAATTCAACATAGGTTCAAAATCTGACCCAACTGTAAATCCAAAATTTTCAGGGGCCCCTGGGTGGCTCACATGGTTAGTCGATGACATCAGCTTAGGTCTGGATTCCAGGATCCTGGGATAGACACCCATGTCAAGCTCCCTGCTGGGCAAGGGGTCAGTCGGCTTCTCCCTCTACCTCTCCCTGCCACTCCCCCTGGGGCCTGCTCTATCACACGTGCTTGCTCTCTCTCGCTCTCTCTCTCTCCCTCTCTCTCTCTCTCCAATGAATAAATAAAATCTTTAAAAAAAAGGAAATCCAAAATTTACTAAAATAATTTAATTGGCAAAAATCAAAAGAGGCCGATTGCCTTTTGTGCCCCTACGACATAGGCTCAGAATGAACTCTAATGTTGCTGAGATGCACCAGTTGGCTAACCTTCATGGACTTATTACAAGGGCTCAAATTCTGTTTATAGCAAGTATAATAACCATATTTTCTACCTTCTGTATTTAATGCTTTGACATCTCAGGCCTTGCTGACTTTGGAGGGACTGTCCTTGCCAGGCTTACTGAATTCCTAGAGATGGTCAACAGCTTGCTGCCAGCAAACGTTTCACATGTAAAGCAACCAATTCAGAGCCTTTACCCGCAACCACCTCTAGGTAAGAAACTCTTACACTCTGGGTCACTATGCCCTGCCCTGATCACCCCAGGGGCTGGGACAGACTACTCCAGACACCACTGTGTCCTGGAACCCACTGAGATGACATAAACCAGGCAGTCTTAAATGTGCTTACCCGGACTCACCTGCCCCTTCCCATGGAAACCACGATAAAGGGTCTTCCCCCTATCGTCCCTTCACTCCCTCTTTCTCCTGACCGAACCTGGTGCTCCCCTCGGCGGCCCGCCACAGCTCTCAGGACCTCCTTTCTTGGGATCTGTGAGTCTAAAAACACTTCTTCCATTGTGAGAGTTACTTGTATATCTGCCTGTCTTACCACACCTGATTAAAATAAACCCCGGTCCCCTTAAAACATCTGAGACTCCTGGGGGGTTCACTGGGTTAAGCTTTTGGCTCAGGTCATGATCTCAGGGTCATAGGGTTGAGTCCCATGTCCAGCTATGGGCTCAGGGTTGAGTCCGCTTGGGATTTTCTCTGCCCCTGCCCTTCCCTCCCCACCACCGCCCCCTGCCCCCGCTCCTTTGCTAGCTCACTCTCTCTTTAAAATAAAGAAATGAAGTCATTTAAAAAACCATGAGGGACGGGGCGCCTGGGTGGCTCAGTGGGTTAAAACCTCTGCCTTCAGCTCAGGTCATGGTCTCAGAGTGCTGGGATCGGGCCCCACATCAGGCTCTCTGCTCAGGGGGGAGTCTGCTTCCTCCTCTCTCTCTGCCTGCCTCTCTGCCTACTTCTGATCTCTCGCTGTCAAAATAAATAAATAAAATTTGTTTAAAAATTTAAAAAAAAATGAGGGAGCCCAACAAATTTAAAGATGGTGAATATTTTGCTATGATAGATTTGGCCAATATGTTCTGTTCAGTGCCTATTTGAACATCCTCTCAGTCACACGTGCCTCAACCTTGAAGGAGACATGATTTACCTTGTTCTACACAGGACATCCAAACCGCTCTGCTATCACAGGCAACCTCTGTGGGCAGGAACTTACTGCACCCATCTTTCTCGAGAAACATAGGTGCGACATCACATTAAAGACATCCTACTGTGAGGATATTTATTTGGCAAACTTGTTAAGGACCTACAAATGCGGGGATTCCTGGGTGGCTCTGTCAGTTAAGTGTCTGCCTTCAGCTCAGGTCCTGATCTCAGGGTCCTGCAACAAGCCCTGCATCAGGCTCCCTGATCAGCGGGAAGCCTGCTTCTCCCTCTCCCTCTGTCCCTGCCAGGCCCTTGTACTCTCTCACGTTCTCTCTCTCTCTCTCTCTCATGTTCTATCAACTAACAAATTAAATCTTTAAAAAGAAAAAAAGGGCATAGAAGTCCAACATCTTTCAGTACTTTTTGGGTTCTGGAGGCAACATATTCCTTGTTTATAAATTTTGCAGAAGCCCATTTAGGCTTCTCAATGAGCCCACGTTGAGGCGGGAGGGTCTCCCCTCCACAAAAGGCTCTAGGATCTGTGCAAGTAAAAATGACCTGTTGAGGGTGACGGGGTGGCTCAGTTGGTGAAGCGTCTGCCTTTGTCTCAGGTCCTGATCTCGGGATCCTGAAATCAGCCTGGCAGGGGGGGTTCCCTGCTCGGTGGGGAGCCTGCTTCTCCCTCTCCCTTCCAGCCCTTCTTCCAGCCAAAGCTCTCTATTAACTACATAAATAAAATCTTTAAAAAAATCACCTGTTAGTGCCCAGGAGAAAAGGCTTCAGCAGCCTCCTCTCCCGCTTCCTGCAGTCCCTGGACCACCCAGGCTATCTGTCAATTGTCCATGGGCTCCCAATGCAAGAGACGACCCTCCTTGGCTCTGGGTTATAGACCATGAAAGCAGCACTTGCTGGCCATGCACGGGGCTCTCCTGGAAACAGAGTCTCTCACAGGCTCTGAGCCTTCCTCTCCAGCTGTCTATTATTCTCGGCGTCATGGCACCCCCACCAGCTTAATAGAGTCACCAAGGCCCACTTGCTACAGGCTGAAGCCAAAGTCTGCATATCCTACCTGCAGGTGGAGGTGGCGGCTTCCGTCCACAGTGCACTGCCAGATTCCATGGCGCTGGAGCACATCAGCTCTTCCTTCTACCCCTTGGCCATCCAGGGATTTCCTTGGGATCGACTGCGTGAACATCAATGGAAGTTCTTACATTTTGGTTTTGATGACCACGTCTCCCTCCTGCTCACATGACAGCTTCACATCCTAGAGAAGCACCTTTCCTATGCCTTAAGAGTCTCAGATGAAATGGATGTCCAAATATCAGAGTCCTTGTGATGGAAAGCCCGAGATTAAGATTCAATAGGAAGTGTTGTCTCGGCATCCAGTAACTTCAGAGGGCCTCAAATGGCCTCACTCCATGTTTCCTTCCCACTCTGCTCCCACAGATCAGATCCTCTGGCCAACAAGCCCTCCTTAGCACAGGGACCAGGCACAGTTTCTCCCCAAGTAGTAAGCTCCAGTTCCCTGACAGCCTGTGGAATGATCCAGCAAGCCAATCATTCCCTCCTGTAGGAAGTAGGGCTCACCTTCACTCTCCTGTTACTACACAGTCTGCACCCACAGCCCTTGTCCATTCTGTTCCCAGGGGCAACGTCCCCCATGGTCCTGCATGAAGTGTGTGTCCTCCTTCCCTGGGCCATGAGGATAGGTCGGTAATAAATTATGGTGGATCTCAGCTGTGTAGCATCCAGACATCCCATAGCTTTAGGGTTGGAATCCCTACCTTCACCCACTTCAATGGGTGAAGAAGAGAAGAATGAAATCTTTCTACTTGTACCTTTGTCAAGGCACGATGATGAGGCTCGTGGACTTGAAGTTATTTGGATAATAATCTATTTGGAGCTTGCAAGAATTCATCTGGAGCTAAAGGGCGGCCTTTATGTGAACGATGAAGAGGAAGGAAGGCCGCAAAGACAAGGGCTTGGATGGTCTCTTAAAGGTCAAACTCCAGGCGGTGGGGGAACCCTCCAGTAATTACAGCAGGGAAGGAACATCACATTTTCAAATCAGTTCATCCTGACAGCAGTGTGCAGAATGGACTCGAGGGAGGCCAAGAGTGGAACCAGCAAGATTGTTAGGGAGTCCACTGCACCAGTCTGAGACAGCAGCAGGTGAATCAGAGAACTGACAACAGGAAGGCAGGGATGGAATGACCCTATTTGGCAGGCTGAAGAGACAGCAGAATGGAAAATTAATGGAATGAGGTCCTTAAAGAAATCTGAATGGATCCTTTCCAAGGTGAAATGGAACAATTCGCCTCGAAGGGCAAAGGAAGATTTGAAGGGGCTTTTGAAGAAATGAACAAGGAGTTGACTATGGACATTCCAGGTAAAAACCACTTAGAGGCTAATCAACGGGAGCTATTTGCATAATTTAGGGTAGAACCATAAGCTGCTGGATTTTCTTTTAAAGAATAAGATAGGATTCATTCCCATTTCAAATGGTCTCCAAGGCAGAGTGATTTGGAGGAAAAAAAAAAAAAAAGTAAGTCAGAGAATACAATACTCCTAACTAGGCAAATATACATAAGGCCTGAAAGAAATTAGGTTACTCATAGAGTGCTTTTACAGATAACAGAAAAGGAAATGATTTTGAAAAAATAGAAAATAAAAAATAAGCTAACAGAAATGAGACTTACCTGGGAAAAGCAAACTTGCCTTTTTTTTTTTTTTTCCCTTATATTCATCTTGTACTTCTGTGCTATTCACCTTGTTTCCCATATAAGGAGTGTGTGCTCGTGTATTTGATAAATTTGGAAGACTAAAACAAGTTGATGTGTTCCCTAGATCAGATATATGAAGACATCTGACCCTTGTGAAAACCTTAAAGCATTACAAACATTATTGGAAGAATCCTTTGACCACAGCCCCCAAGCCCAGCAGTGTCGACTCTCCTAAAAAAGTCACCGCTGTTGTGGCATCTGGGTGGCTCAGTCTGTTAACCGTCTGCCTTTGGCTCTGGTCATGATCCCGGGGTCCTAGGATCAGGTCACAGGTCAGGACCCCTGCTCGGTGGGGAACCTACTTCTCTCTCTCCCTCTGCTGCTTCCCCTGCTAGTGTGCCCCCAATTTCTGTCAAAAAAATAAAGAAAATATTAAAGAAAAAAAAAAAGAAGTCACCAGTTTTCAATTTGGCGAATACTTCTGCAGTCATTAAATGACCCCTTTTTTGTTAAGTCATAAAAGAACACATTTATTAAGCTAAAAGCATAACTACAAATAGTTTACATTTTGAAAAAGCACATTTGGGGTTAAGGTAGACACAGAGAGTGACTTGGGATCTTCAAAGCGTGGTCTCGTCTCTGGCTTGACAATCATCTATTTCTTTGAGAGGTCTTTGGCCGCCATTCCAACCTTCTTGGCAGGTGACAGTATATAGGGCGTGTACCTGGGTAACGAATCAGAGATAACATTTAGAAGAAGGTGCTCCGATCCATCCATTTCCAGTCCAGGTGGGTTAATAAGAGACACAGCTGTGGTGCGGGGCTTGACATCGTTTTTCCGGCGTGTGGATCCCAGGGTAGCATTCAGTCGTGGTGGGCCTTGTTTCTTAGGCAGTTTTCCCCTTCCTCCTGAATCTGGGGGTTTCACGTCATGAGCAGAGGGCTTTGGCCGTGGAAAAGCTGAATGAGATTCCGCTTCTAGAAACTGGACGAAAAGTCCTGAAAAAGAATGATTGGCCACAGCTTGGTGATTTGGCTTCACAGGTGCGTTGGGGGCGCTTTTGGATCCAGGCCCCCCAGTCACCCCGCTGGGCACACCCATGGGCTCTTGACTGCGCAGCTGCCGCAGCTGGTCTTCTCGGATCCCCAGCGTGCTTGCCATCAACCTCAACGCTTCCTGCCGTTCCGCATCGGCTGCCTGGAAAGATCCCACGAAGAGTGCCCTTAGGAGGGTTTTGTCCACCATTCCTTCGGCCTTACTTACTAAGGTCATCAGTTTCTTCTGTGTGTCCTCCAGTATTTCCTGCTGGACCTCATTCTGTTTCTTGAACTCTTGGAGTTGGTCCTCCTTCACCTCCAAGTCAGCATTTGTTTGATGCAATCGTCCCTGTAACGACTTCAGTTTTCCTTCTAGGGCGTCTGCCTTTTCCATCCACTCGGCCAGTTCCAGCTTGAGGTTCGCTAGTCTTCGATCGTAGTGCCTTCCCTCTTCCTGGGAGGCAGCAAGCCGGAGTGCAGCTTCCTCCTTCTGCTGGGTGACCACGTGCAACTGCTCCCGCAGCGACTCTACCTGCAGACTGGCTCCGTGGCTGGCCTTCTCCATGGCAGCGGAAGACAAAATGAGTTTTCCCTGCAGGACCGTCACTTCCTCTCTTAGCTGAGCCACTTGGTCTTCTGAGGCCAAAGCTTCCCGGCGACGAGAATCTTGGGCTTCTGCAGCGAGGTGCTGCCCTCTCTCCAGCTCTTGAGTTAGGCGCAATTCTCTCTCACGTACCTGCTGAACCTCCTTCTGGAGGGCACAGATTTCCGTTTCTTTCTGTTTCAGTGCCAACACGACGTCATCTCTCTCCTGTTGACACACAACTGCCTTTTCCTGCATTGACCGAATGGCGTCCACAAGCCGGTTCAATTCCCCGGTCTCGCCCTGTTCTTTCTCTCGCAGCAGTTGCTCCAGCGCAAGGGCCTTCTCTTTCATCGCGGCATGCTGGGATTCCTCCTCCGTCCGCATCTTTGAAAGCAGCCGATTTGTCTCTTGCAACGCCTGATTTTCCATGTCCTTTTCTCTAGATGTTTCCACGATCTTCGCATTTTCCTCTTTCAGCCGACACACATCCATTTCGAAATCTGCCATCCTCTCCTTCAGACTGGTGACTGCCTGCCTCAGCAGCTCATTCTCACTCAGCTGGCCCCTGAGCTTGTCCTGTAAAGAAAGCGGTTCCTCACTTTTCACTGGGATTCGGAGCTCCTGAGCCTGAAGGACGTTGTGTAGAATGGCCTGTTTCTCCTTCCTCGGCTCCATGTGGGAATCGGAATCGCTGTGTTCCTGTGGTTTGCCTTCTCCTTCCCCCGTGGCAGCCCCTGAAGCAATCCGCCTCTGCTGATCTTCCTGGAGGGTTCGAATCATTGTATCTTCTCCTGGCCCTGATTTTCTGAGCTCTTCTACCTCCTCTCGGAGCACCTGAGAAGACTCACTCACTCGGTCAGATTTCACTGCCTTCAGGGAGTCGGCTGCCTCGGCGGAGTCACTGGAGGGCCAGAGGAAAATCACGTCAAGGTTCCCTAAAAGGAGCTCCTTGGCATTGCAAAGCTCTCCGATGTGGAGCTGAAGTTGTGCCAATTCCTTCTCTAGCTGTTGTAAGTTTATTTCATGTCCTTGGTAAGTGTGGATCTGGTCAAGAGAGGTCGTCTGCAGTTTCAAAACCTTCTCGCTGTTGGTGCAAGCCCACGCCTGGAGTAGTCGCAGATCTCTCTGAAGCTGGGGTGACTCACGCTTCATATTTTGGACCGTGGTCAGCACCTGCTCTTTCCACTCCTCCATGATCTTCACCCGCTGTGTTAATGTGTCCCGTTCCTGTAGAAGCTGCTGGAACTGATCGATACAAACTCCTCCAACCTCGTGACCATCGCTGGGTGTTTGCAGGATCGTAAATAAAGTCTGGCATTTTTGACTTAATGCATCCACTTCCAGGTCTTTTTCTCGAATAATGTGTGACAAATTCCGAATCGTTTCTCTAAACACCTCCTGGCTGCTGCTTTCTATTCTAGTGGACAGTTTTTGATTTTCCTCTTGCATCCTCTGGAGGTCTGCTTCTTTGGCAGCAAGTCGGTCGGTCATTCTGTGATAGTCCCTTTTCAGCTTGCTATTCTCCCTCGTCTTCTCATTTAGGACCACCAAGACCTGCTCGCTTTTCAAAGCACACTCTTGCAATTGGCGCTCAAGTTCTTCCACGTGCCCGTTCTGGCAGCGAGAAGCCGCAGAAACTTTGCTAGAAAGACCCTGAATCTCCAAATCCTTTTGCTGGATAATCTGAGTGAGTTTCCCAATCTCCTCTTTGGAGAGCCGATCCACTCGCTGTTCATAGTCTATAAGTTGTCTGCGGTGCTGGTCAGTGAGGTCTGCTAGCTTCTGCCGGTGGATGTTTTGCAACACCGCCACTTCCAGCTGATGTTCGTCCATCTCCCGCATCCGCCGCTGCTCTAGGTCCCTGATGTGGCTCTTCAGTTTCCACAGCGTTTCTGCGTCGATGGTATTTGGGCCCTGGGTGGAACACTGGCACAACTTCTTCCAATGAGTCACTTCAGCCTCCAGGGTTTCGATCTCACGGAGGAGTCTATTGATCTGTGTCTGGGATGAGATGACATCAGCCAAATCCATGGCGTCCTCAGGTAAAGTCCCTTTCCCCAGCACATGTCTGTTCATATCAGAGATGTCCCTGGTCAAAGAGGTCTGGCTGCTGTCCTTGGCCCCTAGGGAATGGCCTAGGCCAGAGCCCAGCCCACCAGCCCAGGAGAACATCTGACGGTCATACAACTGCCCTGGTCCGCGGTGAGAAAGCGTCCAGTCCAGTCGGACTACCCCGCCAAGTGTCCCAGAACCCCTGCCTGCAGGAGGCTAAGAATCAAAAGCCTACAAACGTTTCCAGGCAACACCTGCGTGCCCCTCCCCCGCCCTCTCGCGGGGGAGGGGCACATCACAATGACAATAAAATCTTCCTGACTGTGAATACAGCAGACATAGGGGTCTAGGGCTCACAATCCCACTGGCAGGGTCTTCCACTCATGCAGAGGACATGTCCACAAGGGTTTTTATCAGGAGCTCTGAGAAGCCAGGCACCCATCCTTCACCAGGGCCCCAGTGACATCAACTACATGGCTGATGGCAGCAGCAGGCGCAAGTAGCTGGGGACAGGGGTGGGAGACAGGCAGTCACTGCATCTCCTCCTAATGTATTTTTAACATTTTGAACGAGGCGGGCACCTTCACAAATGAAACAATTCGGGAAAGTAGAGGGCGAATGTTCATTTACCTTTAATCTCCAGAAGGTGGTCTCCATCCAAGTCCCAAGATTCAGAATTTGACAATGACATTCTGTCTTCCATAGAAATGCCTTTATCAGCTGACTGATGCCATAGACTCAAGCAAAATACCCTGAGAGAGAGACACAGAGACAAGCTATCGCTCAGCGAGGTCAGAAAGCATCCCTGCAGAGCCCACCCCAGGAGAAGAGCAAAGGAGGATTCGGCTGCTCCTCTTTGGGGTCACTGATTTTTCTGTGGACTCATGGGAGAAATCAAGATTTTCACATTCTCTTCTTTTTAACTTAAACCTGCTGGAACCAAAGTGTGCAATCTATTTAATGATTTAATGGTGGAAATAAAGATGTTAGAAATAAAATATCCCTTGGGGCACCTGGGTGGCTCAGCCGGTAAAGCATCTGCCTTTGGCTCAGGTCAGGATCCCAGGCTGCTGGGATCAAGCCCCGCATTGGGCTCCCTGCTTGGCTGACAGCCTGCTTTTCCCTCTCCCTCTGGCCCTCCCACTCATGCTCTCTCCAAGAAATAAATAAATGAAATATTTAAAGATTACCATAAAATGTCCCATGATTGTACACAGGAAAGACAAGTGTTTTACATCAAAACATCAGATCTTAATGATCCTCTTTGAAATACGCTTTTTCGTGGCCAGGTACAAACTACTTAGGACTCAGCTAAACCTCAAAATGCGAGATCAAGATGAAATAATACTTTGCAGTCAGAATACAGGGCAGATAAATGTCCGAGCAAAATGAAAAAGAAAAGAAAAGAAAAGAAAAGAAAGCCGCATTTCTTACCACGTTCCCTTCATCTCCTGTGTGGGTAAAAGCCTCTATGCTTATAAACTGACCGCAGAGACCGTCTGCGGGAGAGGAAGGCATGAGCAAACATTGCCCAAAAAATGGACTTTTTCAGCTCCAGGGTGGGGAGCTTGGGTAAAGGAGATGGCGAATAAAAGGGGGGAAAGGAAAATAAAATCTGTGTTCTACAGTCCTGTTGCTTAAAGCATAACTATCTTAAGAACAAAACTTGAGCAGCATTTAGAAATGTACTGCAATGTGATATAGGAGTTCTATGTGTACTGATTCTCCTACTAAATCATTTGAGCTTGTAGTTTACAGGTTATCTTGCATTTTAGTTCTAGGAAATCATTTTTATTGTATGTTATAGAATATCATCCACAACAGACTGGATGTTGAAACAAAAACTTAAAAGATGGTCACCACACCCTACTTGGGAAGCACTCTGGACATGCCAGCACATGCGGAGAAAGAAGGCAGGCAGGCTGCTGACACGCTGCCTGGGGGCACCCAGGTCCCCAGGGCTCCAAGGTGGGTCCCTGCCTCTGGTTACAAAAGCTACCTCAGGAGCCCCGGACGGAGGCTTCAGGCCTCTTAGGCAGGCCTGGCCCCATCTTCCTAAAGCCTGGGTTCACCCTCAGCTCAAAGGAAGGTCCACGTCCTTATTGTCACTTTAAACTTTCTCTGCATTTCTTACAGTGTTAGGATACGGAGTCGACCACCTCTCAATTAGAGAACACTCTCGATAATGCAAGTCACACAGTGAGGTTTATTTGCAGCTAGCTGGGGTCTGAGTATCTGCCTGACCCAGCGGGTTTCTACAAGGACCCTGAGTACTCAAAGCCAAGGGTTTATATAGCGTTTTCAAAGCACTTAACACACAGTAATTTTCCATAGCTACATTCATATTCCGCCCCACTCTGAAGGTTTACTTTTGCGTCGCTCCCTGGTGGTTTAGTGACATAAGCTCTTTACCAATGCATCTGGTCTGTGTTGCTGCTGCCTGCATTCTGGTGCTTATGAGTGACTTGTTTTGCAAAATTTGTTGTTCAAAACTTGTCTTACAAGCTTGTTTTTCAAAACTTGTTTTTCAAGCTTCCCCTAGTCCCTCTTCCCTCAACTCAGTAAAATGGCTTCCCAGCCTCTGAGATGGCCGTTCTCATGCTAACCCATTCTTACAAGAGAATCTACCCAGAGGCTCTACCTTTACGGCCAGGATTCCCTGCATGCCCAAGGACTTGGGATCATTTGGCTAATTTCTCAAACTGACTGAGAATGGGTCACCCTCCCATCTCAAATCCTTTCACCGCCTTCCTTGATAGAAAGGACTTGCAGAGCCTAATAGTGTTATCATCACTTTAATACCGCCAAAAAGGTGATTCCTTACTTGGAGAGTTCACTGTAAAAGATACCAGAAATGGTTTTTAAACTTATAAAAATGATCCTTAATTTCAGCCCCCAAATAAGAGGAATATAATAAAACAAATTTACTGTAAGATACCATTTTTCACATATCAGATGAACCACAACGAAAAGGTCCCTGTGTCGGTGAGGATGCTGGGAAATGAGCCCTTTCATATGCCACTGGAGAGAGTGAACACTGGAACTCTCTCTTTTGAAGAATGAACCCCTAAAACCTCAGGCTTCTGGGCTGATGAGGGGATGTTGGGAGGGAGGGAGTCACTTGCCTCTGTTAATTCTGGGGACCTTCCTATCCTTAGTCTTATAAAATGCTGGATGGAAGGGTCATGGCAGTAGCTAAGGCTTACTGCAGACCTAGACAGGAAGAAAGGAGCAGCTGAGGAGAGGTCAATCGGTTTTGGCCCAGTTCTCAGGAGCCAGGTCGAGGAGGACAATCAGCTACCTCCAAAGGTCAACAGAGGCACATTTCATGCTCCATGACAAACCTCAGCAGACCCAGCCATCCATCTTGGTGCTCACATACACAGCCCCTCATCGTCCCACCCCTCTCCAGTGGCCGTTTCTTCTCTTTATTTGCTCAGGTGCCTAACTCCCTTCCCAGGACCCCACACAGCACAGAACCTCACCTCATACCTCACCTAGAAGACGTGCCACCATTTATTCCCTCAGCAAACTCACGGGCAAGAGCCAGTCCGACAACTCAGCTCGACCACAAGTTCTGTGTCCATAGGAAAGGAGATCCAGGATTGTTTCCTAAAACTCACTTGAATGACTTCCTAAGCCTTTCCCCCAGTTCTGTATTGGGTACCAGTCCTTCCACATCCCTTAGGCAGGTCACAGTGGGAAAACCAGGAACCAATAAACACAATAGCTACAACCTAGAAAATGGTGCAGTAGCCTGAACTCTGGTCTACGCAACCTGGAATATGCTATGGTAGCCTAAACTCTCCCTGGTGTACGCTACGAGGAACCAAAGTTTTAGTGTTCTAAACCAGGAGCTGAAGCCCAAATTACCAGTGAAGGTCTTCTACCAACTGTGAGGGACCAGCCTTAGGAAAACAAGAAGGAGCAGAAGGAGCCTGGATCTCTAAGGCCATCTGAAGCCATTTTGGCCTTTGCCCTTCAATGGGTATCTTGGGAATTAACAAACATCTTTACCATTTAAACTAAATGGTATGCGCGGCCAGCTCTTGGTTTCTGCTCAGGTCCCGATCTCAGGGTCCTGGCATCCAGCCTGGCGTCGGACTTCATCTTGAGTGGGGAGTCTGCTTCAGGATTCTCTCTCCTCTCTCCACAAATTTCTGTTTAACAGGCACATGTATAAACTCACTAAATTGTTTGACAGGTGAATTGTGTATTATAATATTTAAAAAAAAGCTGTTATTAGTGAAAACCCAACCCTCCAAAAATTTTATTAGAAGCTAATTTAATTTTCAACATATTCTCACATTTACCGAAGGCAAAAGATCGTATTTTCAAACACCAATTGTAATAGAATTAAAAGGAACTTAAGATGACAGTTTTCCATTTAAGGCGTATTGTTTAGCAATGTCTAACCCAGCAGATATTTCATTCTTACCTACATGGTCAAAACAAAACCAAACCAAACCAAACCCAATCAATACATTGCTCAGTAAGTTTACTCTTGGGCATTTATTCTAAAGAAAGAAAAACCTATGTTCATACAAAACCTTTACCTACGTGTTTCTAGCAGCTTTATCTGATCATAGCCCAAAACTGAAAAAGGCGTATTGTTTAGCAATGTCTAACCCAGCAGATATTTCATTCTTACCTACATGGTCAAAACAAAACCAAACCAAACCAAACCCAATCAATACATTGCTCAGTAAGTTTACTCTTGGGCATTTATTCTAAAGAAAGAAAAACCTATGTTCATACAAAACCTTTACCTACGTGTTTCTAGCAGCTTTATCTGATCATAGCCCAAAACTGAAAACAACTCCAGTACCCCTCAATGGGTGGATATTACAGCTGCAGTACGTCCACAGCTTGGAATACCATTTAAGAGTTAAAAGGGATTAACTACTAATATACACAATTTGAATGCACCTTAAAGAAATTATGATTAAGTGAAAAAAAAAATCCACTCTTAAAGAGTAACATATATATGATTCCATTTACAAAACCTTCTTGAAATGACAAAATCACTGAAGAGAGACCAGATGAGTGGTTGCCAAAGAGGCTGGGAGCAGAGGATGGGACTGTAGGGATTCTTGTGATGGACTTATTCTGTATCTTTACTGTGATGGTGGCATTACAAATTACATGTATGGTAACATTGCCTACAACTAAATACACATACACACACACTCTTTCTCTCTCATTTCCTCTACCTGACAATGCCACAGGTAGGTCTAAGTAAAACTTGGGAATTTAAATAAAGTCTGGATTGTGTCAGTGTCAATTTTCTGGATGTGTTACTGTTTCCTACAGTCATTCAAGATCTTATCACCAGGAAAAACAGGATAAAGGTTATAGGAGATGTGAGATGTCTCTAGTATTTCTTACAACTGCATATAAATCCACAAGTATTTCGAGATAAAGTTTTTTTAAAGGTAAAAAAAAAAAAAATTCAACATAGTATATTTGCACTGCTACCTCCACAGAATACCAGTAGCTCACATACTCTGAGCCTGCATCACGTTTTAAGTCTTGCAATATATGACTCTTTTTTATGGGGTATAAACCTTCTGCACAGCAGACTGAAGAAAAATGATTTCAATCAATCATTAACTACTGATTCTTAAACACCAGAGAACAAACACAGAAAAGAAATTCAGCACCAAAAACTTCTACATCAAGCTGCAAAAAAACAATCTCTAGAGGTGGATTTAAAATTTTAACCAAAAACCTTGGAACAATCTCTTCGATCAGAAAGGTATGGTACAGATGAAGCCATGCCTTTGAGATTGTAGCACACACAAAAAGGCATACCATTCATTATGAATTCCAAGTTTACCATGTCCGTTCAAATCACCAACCCAGGTTCTTAGCACCTTGACACCTTCAAGTTCCACCTGATAGGATACCTGGTTAGTGGAAAGAATTATCACAATAAACTGCTTATACTTCAGTCTTTTGGGAGCCCGATTTCATCTACATCTCTCAAGTCCACATAAAGCATACAAAGCTATCTCCTTCCCACCTGGTGACCTACTGATGGCACCCAGCAAGTCTTCAAATGCAATGGACAGCTGCCAGAAAAAGGAGGGCTGAGAGTAAAGGTTGAGAAGCCTTCCTTTCCATTTCAAAGTAAAAAGCAACAGTAAAGGAGCCATCTGAAAACTTTAATGTCCTTATGTTACCTGACACTTATAAAAGAAAGAAAATCAAAACGGGCACATACTATGGTCCTTTTGCACCCTGAAATTACAGGTAACAAGACAAAGGACAGAAAACATGAGAAAAGACTATAAAAGCACCAAAAGAAAGGAACACCAAAGTTCGAGTTCGAACTCTGGGAACAATGTCCAGAATTTTATACCTTCTTAACATTCCAACACAGTTAACAAACAGAGAAGGATTTCAAACAGCTAACAAACATACGAAAAGTTTACACTTCTGGATAAGGAAAATGTACAGTAAAAGATTCGAATACCATTTACCACCCTCCCATTTTCCACTCTCTTTTCTAGACCTGAAACCTGATAACCTCAATTGTTGGTATTCTACAAGAAAACTGGAATTCTGCTGCTTATGCAAGCCAGTATCAACATGGTTGTATCTCACACAATGCTAAGTCAAAAAACAACAACAACAAAAAAAACCCAAGGTGCAAAAACATAAAGTACACCATTTAGACAGATTTTCCAAACTAAAAAAAAAAAAAAAAAAGGTTTATACTGTCGATGAATTCATACAAACATGTACCAAAAAATAGAGAAATATGCAAAGGAATGATATAGATCTCCTTCAGTAACAGTGGTTCGGAAAGGCACTCACGGGAGAAAAAGTCAGAAGACGTGCTCACTGTTTCAATTCCTGCAAAATGTTCAGTGTTTGAATATTTTAATCAAACTATTTAAATCAAATGTAGAAAAAAATGTTAACATTTCTTACATTTAGGGGATGAGTATTACTTTGTCTTTTTCTATTAGTTTAAAAGATTGTTTTTTCAAAGGTTTTAAAAACAGGAAAGTACATTATGTCAAAGGAAAAAAGGAGATGCAACTTCTACCAAGAGTCAAGAAAAGACATCATTACAAGTCTTATAGATATTAAAAGGATAAGGGAAACTTACAATTTGTGTAAGTGGCAGCTTAGATGAGATGTCTCAAAGAATTTTTCCAATTACCAAAGGTTACAAAAGAATAGGTGAAGTAAATAGACCTATATATATATTTAAAATAACTGATCTGTACTTAAAGACTTCAACAATTAAAACAACAAAACCAAAAGAATACCCCCAACCAAGATGACTTCTTTGGTGAATTTCTACCAAAAATTTAAGAAAGAATTCTTCACCAATTCTTCCTTCCCCAAAGAACACTTTGCAACTCAGTGTTACGAAGTCAGCATTACCAGAACACCAAAAATAAAGACAACACAAGAGAACGATCCATCTCTCTCAAGAATATGGAACCAAAACTCCTTAAGAAATTAGAAAATGGAATCCAGCAATACCTAAAAAGGGTAACACATAATGAACAACTGAGTTTGTGCAAAATTCTTTCATATCTGAAAAATAAAAATACTAAAATAAATACAATATTATTGACATGTTACCAACTACTGGAAATAAAACAAAGTACAACTTAACAATAGCATCAAAAAAACACACTAACTATTCAGGGATAAATGTAACAAAATATGTATGAGATCTGTATGCTACAATATGCAAAACACTGATGAGAGAACCAGAGACTTAACTGAGTAAGAGATATACCATGATTGTAGGTGAGAAAACTTATTAATGTTAAAATCAATTTTCCTCAAAATGACCTGTAGTTATGATACCCAACACAGCAGCCACTAGTAACATGGCTATTTACATTTGCATCCAATTAAAATCACATAAAATTTAGAATTCGTCTCCTCGATTTCACTAACCACTTTTCAAGTGCTCAAGTCACATGTTGCCAGTCACTAGCATACTGGACAGTATAGATGGGAAACATTACCCTCATTACAAGAAGTTCTTATTGCTACTGGATGGTGCTAGCTACACAGTCAATGCAATCCAGTCGAAATCTCACCAAACTTCACAGAAATGACCTCATGTACTCTAAATAAGTAAGTAATTTTTTAAAAGATTTTATTTATTTATTCATCAGAGAGAGTGAGCACAAGCAGACAGAGAGGCAGGCAGAGGCAGAGGGAGAAGCAGGCTCCACTGCTGAGCAAGGAGCCTGATGTGGGACTCGATCCCAGGACGCTGGGATCATGACCTGAGCCGAAGGCAGCCGCTTAACCAACTGAGCGACCCACGCGTCCCTAAGTAAGTAATTTTTAAAAATTCTGAAAAAGTAGTACCCAGCTGAGGGACTGATGTTACTGGATTTCATGATTTATGATGACTGCTAATAGTACTTAAAGACGGTGTGGAATTGGCAAAAACACAAAGTTCAGATACATATACACACATACATAGGATCATTTGATTTTGAACAAAGATACCAATGTAACTCTTTAGAGAAAGGAGAGTCTTCAATAAATGGTATAGAAAAAGGTGGGATGTCCATATATAAAAATTAAGAACCTCAACCCATACTCTTATCTATATAAAAGAATGAGCTCAAAATGGATTAAATACCTAACTGTAAAACCTCAAAGTTATTATAAAACTTCTGAGAAAACATAAAGGAAAACCTTTAGGACCCCCGTCTATGCAAAGATTCCTTGGATAAAACATAAAAAGCATAACCTGCAGAAGAAAAAAATACATATATTGAGTTTCAAAAAATTAAAAATCTCCGTTTTCTGAAAGAGAACATTTCCCCAGGTTTGAGAAATAATTGACACATACCACTATAAAAGTTTAAGGAGTACAGCATGAAGCTTTGACTTATATATGTCATAAAACGATTACCACAAGTTTGCAACAGCCATCATCTCCTATAAATACAATAAAAAGGAAAAAAAGTTCTCCTTGTGGTAAGAACTCTCAGAACGCACTCCCTTAACAACTTTCCTATACACCAGACAACAGATTCATGGTCATGATGCTGTACATTTCTTTCTTTTTTAAAAAATGTATTTATTTATTTATTTGTCAGAGAGAGAGAGAGAGGGGGATAGAGAGAGCACGCATAGGCAGACAGAGTGGCAGAGGGAGAAGCAGGCTCCATGCAGAGCAAGGAGCCCGAGGTGGGAAGCGATCCCATGATGCTGGGATCATGACCTGAGCCGAAGGCAGCCACCTAACCAACTGAGCCACCCAGGCGTCCCACATTTCATTCTTAGTACTTATTTATAACTTGGCATTTGTGCCTTTTGACCACCTTCCTCAAATTCCCTCTCCCACCGAAAGACACAAGTAAGAAAATGAAAAGCCAATGACCAGGAGAGAAAATATGCAAAATATGTATCTAATAAACTGCTATTTGGAATATATGAAAACTGATATGAAAGCTGAGTAATAAACGCAACGGGCAAAAAAAAAATCTGAAGTCATTTTGCCAGAGATATATGGGTGACTTACATAAAAAGACATGAAAAGATGGGGTGCCTGGGTGGCTCAGTGGGTTAAAGCCTCTGCCTTCGGCTCAGGTCATGATCCCAGGGTCCTGGGATGGAGCCCCGCATCGGGCTCTCCACTCAGCGGGGAGACTGTTTCCCCCTTTCTGTCTCTGTCTGCCTCTCTGCCTACTTGTGCTCTCTGTCAAATAAATAAAATCTTAAAAAATAACACATTAAAAGAGACATCATTAGTCATTAAGGCAATGCAAATTAAGACTACAATGACAGACCACTAAAACTTATTATACCGGTATTACAAAAGGACAAAGAACCAACAATGTCAAATACTGAGGATGCACAGAAAGGGAATTCTACACTGTTGATGATGAAAACCAAAATGGTACTCTTGCGGATGATGCAAATATTATTACTTCTTGTAATTACAGGGTTAATAAGTTCATGAACATTCACAGACCTGTACACCAAGAAGGATTAATCTGACTGTATATGAATACCCCAGTACATCTGACCTTTAAAAAAAAAATCATACTTTTCTTAAGTATTTTCTTTAAAATATTTTAACATTTCAGTTTTCCAAACTCCATTCAAACTTCTCTAACAACTCCTCTCATCATGTACTTCTAAATGTACTTCTGAAAGCCTCACATAACCATACTGATCAAACTTCAACTCCAAGACAACCAGATGTTCCATAAGACTAGACAATCTAGTATTTCCAATGCATAGTATTGTAGAGCTAATCACGTACACTTCAAAAAGGATAAAAGCATGTAAAGCATTCCACCTCTGCCAAAGTACTACATACAGGAGCTCCACAATCATCTTTGAAGAAAATCATCCAAGAAGAATAATCAAAGGAAAGGAGTCTACAAACAAAGGAAATCTCAGGGAGTGTTATGCACGTGATGGTAACAACAACAACAACAAATCACCACCCACATTCATACATCTCTCCCACTGGGAGACATGAGGTGCACAGACAAACCAAGGGAAAGCTAATTCACACCCCGAATCCCCTCATATCAAATTTTCCTGTCCTGCAAACTGAATCACAGGACTTCCTATGACAACACCCAAGTATTGGAAGTCTAAGATAGTTCAGACTGTAACGGGGAGTATTTCACGGAAGTGCTTTCTAAGAGAAAAATGAGAGCTGGAAATTGAGAAGAAACAGTTCTTATTTCGTTATGAAAATACGTGTCTACCCCAGTTCTGAATCTTCAATGTGAAGAAACCATAAAATCTAAGGCATAATAGCACTCATACTGCAGAGTACAGAGGAATGCCTCTCACATCTTCCTAATGCTTGGTCTGTCAGAAAGGTGAAACGACTTGGCAGAAGAGGACAAAACTAGTCCAGAAGCCTAGTCCAGGTTCTACTACTATTACCCTGTTTCGTGACTTGGGGCCAGTCACTTAAGCTCACTGGATTTTAGTTTTCCTGGATGTAATGACTAGATAAAATGATCTCTAAGGCCCATTCTAAAGCAATTCCATGGAGGAAAAACAGTATCCAGGGCAATTCAAAGAATTCTAGCTCTTCTTGGCCAGCTACAACTATAGTCATTATGAATGTGGATTGAACATCAGTTCATTTCATAAAAGCGTTCCTTATTTACTTCCCAATAGCCTAGAGGCTTTAAGTAGAAAGCACAGGGCTGCTCAACAAACCCTACGCACAAGAAACATGTAGAAAACAACCCCAAGGGCCATCGCAAACTGCTAAAAGCCAGCGATAGAGAAATCTTAGAAGCAACTAAGACGCACTTTGTAGACAAGAAAAAAGGGGGTGGGAGATGGCAATAGATTACTCATCTGAAATAATGAAACCCAGAAAACAATGGAACGCCACCATTAAGGTACTGAAAGAAATAAACTGAACCCAGAATTCTATACCCACTGAAAACATCTTTCAAAACAAGGACAGAAACTGGAAGCCTCATACACCGTTGGAAATATGAAATGGGGCAGCCACTTTGGAAAACAGCCTACCCTTCAAAAGGTTAAAGAGTTACCATTTGTCCCAACGATTCCAAGTCTAAGCCTAAATCCCAGAGAAATTAAAACATGGATCCATACAAAAACATGTACATTAATGTTCATGTTCCCTGACTTTCAGCGAACTTCAATTAACTGTAACCCACGGTTTAAAATCCCAAACCTGCATATATGTCTACACATACATAATATCCTTCAACGTGATATTTTTAAAGGTTTTATCCACAACATAATTGCAATAAACAGACACTGTGTCTACTGAAACTTTTAAGACACCCTAAAGCATTGAGAAAAAAACAAAAATCTATGAAACATCATTATATCGAATTTCAGTTAGTCTGGACAGCCACATTCCACAATCCTCACAACACTTCGGTAAAGAAAAAAAAAAAAAACACAACACTCTAATTGCAGAATTTCATGTTGCTAAGATTCACCAGAATCAGAAATGAGTTCTTCATAAAGAATGCTGAGGCGTTCTTAGTACATTTACAGATTCGGTAGACAAGAAGAGAGGCACTGTCAAGAAGAGAGGCACAGAACGAGGAGACTGGGGGCAGGGGGAGGCAGAGAAAGGGGCAAGGAACACTTTACCTACCCACCTCCCCCTATTATCACTCCTGTCTTAAGCACCAAAATGCAATCTCCCCTCTTATAAATAAGCGTCAAAGATGTACACCAAAAGTACACATCGCGATGAGTTCACTGTCATACATTTGGTTCCAGAGTACTCAACAACAAATGAGAAGACTTGTGACTCCCTCCATTTTCTTAACTGGAGGAAAAAAAAAAAAAACAAAAATAAAGACAGCAATGCATACACTGGAAAGCAGAATCAACACATTAAAACACAGAGGCTATAGGCCTAATTATACGTGCCCCATCAGACCCTGTCCAGACACCACTGCCTTGACAGAGTCTGTCATTCAAAAACTCACTGCTGCCTCTGACTACTGATTTTCATGATGGCATGCCATGTTCTTTCAAAGAATTGTGTAATTTTCTGAATGAGTCAAGTGATAAACAGTACTTCAAAGGTGATTTTAAGACAGTCAGCAGTATTATACTGCATATTCTCCACCCATTTTCAGGAGTATATTTCATCAAGAGACAGAGTCAGAAAAACTAAACATTATGAAGAGAAACATCACAACGAGCAAAGTAAATCGCTTAAACCTAATAGGCTTATGTTAACCTTTTTCATCAGAGACGCTATGAATAAGAGCTAATAATCTCAGGATAATTCTAAACAAAGTGGACACTCTATTACTGCCCGCATCTACTTTAAATGGCCCTGGAAAAGTGTTCTCCCCTGAGACAGTGAAGGAGGAAGGAAAGAAGTTAAAAGAACGCAGTTAAAACACGTTGGTTCCATATTAATTTGTCCATTTAATTATGTCACCTTTCTATTTCTTCTATTCGACTAACTGGGTATGAAACCAACTAGATTACTTCACTTTTCTGAGTCTCAACTTCCTCAGCTCTGAAAGTTGGAAAACCAACTCTGTATCAGGATTGCTTTGAGTGTTACACTGGAAAAACAGACAAAAAACTGGTATGGTCGATGGAAAGTGCTATGCAAATACACAGTACTTGAGAATATCATCTGAAGACTTACAGCCTAAATGCGCAAGTGCCTGGTGCAATACACTGAACACCAGTGCTCAAATATTTGTCCCTTTATTCCATCATCCTTTAAAACATAGGTCCCAAAAGTTCCATTCTGGAAACAAAGACTATCTCATGTACTACTTATGTATTTTTTCACTAGTAATATCATTAAGAAATCCGTTGTGCCTTGTGAATGATGAGTCATTCAATCCAATCCACTCCAATCCAATCCACCAACGGCTTTACTACTTTTAACTATGTATTCTATGTTAGGTCCTGTGCCAAGTTCCTTCAAACATTCTCTCACTGAAACCTTATAATACCCCTATGGAGAAGTGACTATTCACAAATGAAACACTAAAGCACAAGGTTAAGTCACCTGCCCAAGGTCACCAGGTTAGCAAATGCCAGGGCTGATGTTACTCAAACTGAGGTCTCACACCAACACCTTGGCTCTCATCTCCAACTACTACTCTCCAATATGGTCGCATGTGGCTACTGAGCACTTGAAAGGTGGCTAGTGTGAACTTAGTTGTGCTGTAATTATAAAATGCAGACCACATCATAGTATCAATAAATTTCTAGAACACGGGGGAGGTTCAGTGGGGTGAGGTCCAGAGCCGATGACCGAGAAAGAATTCCTGAGACATCCTGGGTGCAAAATGGTTGTTTATTAAAACACGGGGACAGGACCCGTGGGCAGGAAGAGATGCTGCCCTGGGGTTCTCAGGAGTGGTCTATTATATACTTAGAAGTTGGGGAGGGGATAAGTCAGGGATGGTGTCAGTCTCTAAGGAATTTTGGAAGCAAGGTTTCTAGGACCTTGAGGAGCTAGCTATTGTTTTGGGGGAAAAGGTTATTCATTACCAGGAATAAAACCTTTTTGTGAGACCCTTTAGATGTCTATCAGTATGCCATATGCTTGGGAATGATTGTCAACGCTATCTTGGAGGTTTAGAGATAAAGTTTCCAAAGGAATTGTTAAAGTAGACTTAGAGGATTCTGGTTCGGGGTAGGGGGTCGGTCAGGCTAGGACTGCCCTTTGCCCTTAGCAAAGCCTTAAGGTGGGGGTAGTTGAGTCCCTAGAGGAGACTCACTCTACTGGGTTTAAGGCCTTGTCAGTAGGTAAGGAAATTTAATAATTTTTCTTCTGCCTCTGTTTCCCACATCATTCCCCCCTGAACAATGTTGACCCTTAAATCTTAAGGTAGTTGAAGGTGGAAGGTCTCATCTTCTGTAACTTCTTCCTGCTGAATAGGGGCGTAGAGTTGTCCCTACCTACTTGGGTCAACATTGATCAGTTGAGGAATGTGTAGGGAAGTTATGAAAGAGGGAGGCAGCTGAATCCAGCGCTGACAGTGAAGAAGTGTCTCTGTGCGAGGTAAGGGTCATCTGTCGTCATGAAGTCATTGCAGCAACGGAGTCTCGGCACCAAGTAGAGAAACACTGAACAAGGCAAGACATTAAGATGACTAAGGCCGTAAGAATGAGGAGTCCAGAAAGGAGATTTTTAATTGTTGGCCACAGTCCTCCTTTAAACCAGGAACTTAACCAATCACTGAGAGAGAGAGAAGGATCCTGTAGAGCCTCAATCTGGGTATTCCTATCTTTAACTAGTCCTGTGACATTTCTATGATATTCTGGAATGTACACACAACATTCTGCTTTCATAATTGCACATGTGCCACCCTGTGCTGCTGTCAGGACATCTAAGGCCATCCTATTTTGTAGCACTGCCTTGCGCATCTGTGAGACTGATATTAAGTAAGGAGACGCTATTTAGTGAGTCACTGAGTGCCTTTGCAGTATATTTATTAAGGGCTTCTACATGCCAAATGACATCCTCTAGACCCACAGATGGAGCAAAAATGCATGTTAAGTGACCATACCATTTAAAAACAGATTGTGTCCATCTTTGCTTTAAACTGGAGGATTAGCTGGAGTAGTGATGATTTTAGGATTGCGCCCATGAATCCAGGCAAATCCTAAGGTGCAGTGACCTATCCACCCTGGAGGAAGCCAGGGCCACAGGTTAGTTCCACATATCCAGTCGGTTCTGTTTGGAGCTGACCATCTCATGCCAGATTGCCTTACCCGATCAGTAGCAAACCAGTCAGTAGACTGGAGTGCTATTATTTGGGGACACATTTCTAATGACAGCCATCCTAGATGTCTGTTATTTGCCCAAGTATCATATGTATGATTTCTTTGTTTCCGGCATAACACTGCCTTTTGACTGAATTGTCTGATAGTGGGTATGAACCACAAATATGGATCCCATATTTGATATATGCCCTCAATATAGCGATAAGGAGGGTTTTGTAGCTTAGGCCCTAGTTGGTGGGTATTAATTTGTGGGCTTGTAAGGTCAGTTAGGACTTGAATAGTTTGAGAGCATGAAAGAGTTTGGTCATGTCCTGGTGAACTCCATGTTTCACTGAGCATGGGCCAGGAAGAAACATTTTGATTAGTGATAGATTTATCCTGGTACATACTGTCTCCATATATTGTATCTGAACTATAATCCTGCAGAGAATGCCAATCAGTGCCCTGTAAAGGGGAAACCCACCGGGGTAACCCAGACATACCTGACATAAGCAAAATTCCACATATCCAACAATCTGTTTGATTATGTAGTTCAGCATAATGCTGTGCCCACTGTAGAAAGGACCTGTCAGTTATGATAGGTGAAAGGAAGATAAAGAGAATTACAACCTTCATTTTGGTTTGAAGAGAAGTTTGAGGTCTTCTATGGGCTCACACGAGTAAGAAGGCACATTAATTTGCTCACTGGGTTCCTGTGAAGGAGGTACGGGTTTTATTCTAGATATATGGACCCAGGAAGAGTGTCCCTCTAGCTTTCCCACAGTGGGAGTACATAGTATGACCTGATATGTACCTTTCCATTTTGGATGTAGGTTTTCTGTTGTATGTGACTTCCAATTTTTTTTAAATAAACCATGTCTCCGGGATTTACATGGGGTGGGTTTTCGGCTATAGTTGAATCAGGTTTGGGGAGTATATGATTAGTATATTCATTGAGTAACGTATAAGTTAAACCAGCCTTTAGTGAGTAATTTAATAAGGCATTACAATCTTCACCTAATACCAGGTCTATGGAAAGAAATAGAATATATATAATAACTCATTATTACATAATTATTATTATATGTTATTATGTAATAAC
>JAHRIG010000632.1:0-25532 GCA_020311275.1 Eira barbara
GCCCCGGGGCCCCCGACCGCCCCGGCGCCAAGGGTGCCCTTGGGAGTCGCGTCCAAGACTTGGAGCCCGACAAACCTCCACTCCCCCGCAGAATCCGGCCCCAGCCCCGGGCGCCCCAGCCGCTCGCAAAGTCGGAGGACGACGCCCAGCCACAACCCCTCCCTCAACTCAGCTGCGGGAAAGCTCCCCTGCACAGGGCTGCCCCCTGTGCCTGGCACGGGATCCCGAGGTGTCGAGTCTGAACTCTGCTCGAAAGCGCTCCCGGAGTCTGATGCTTGTGAGGCCGAAACCTCCTGCTCCTCAGCCTCCGGGGATCCCCTCCCTGGCGCTGGCCGAGTGCGCCTGGATGGCCTCGAGGCCTGCTCTCCAACCCTCTCCTGCTTCCTCACCCTTCAGTGTCCACGGTCCTGACCCTGGGGCCTCCCACTCGGGAACCCTTGTTCCCGCGCCCCGAGGTCCCCTACTACCCTGGCGCCAACGGTGCCCTTGGGAGCCACGTCCAAGACTTGGAGCCCGAGAATCCATTCCTCTGCAGAGGCCAGCCGCAGCCTTGGACACCCCTGTCGCCCGAAAATCTGAGGACGACACCCGGCCACAACCCCTCCCTCAAGTTTGCTGTGGTAAAGCTCCCCTGTGCTGGGGCCCCCAGTGGGCGATGGCGACACTTCCTGCTCCTCACCTTCCGGATTTCCCCTCCCTGGCGCTGGCCAAGGGTCCCTGGCTGTACCATGAAGCCCGAGCTCGAACCTCGCCTGCTTCCTCAGCCTTCTGTGTCCTGCATCCTGTCTGTTGGGGCCTGTTACTGGGGAACACTTTGCCCTGCCCATTGAGTCCACCTACCACTCCAGAACAAACGTTGGCTTTTTGAGCTGTGGAAAATCCTTTGAGCAAGAATAAACATCAAGCCCTCCCTGAGCCTAGCACCATCCTTGATCGTCCCAGTGCCCCGAAAATTCGAATGCAGATGCCCACGAAAACCCCTCTCTCAACTCTGCTCTGGGAAAGCTTCCCAGCACTGGTGGCCCCAGCTGGCTGCTTCGTCCCGGCTCACTGGCACACCAGGCCTGCCAGTCTCCCAAGACTTAACCCTAACACTTAGATTGGGTGTTCAGGCCCTGGACCCCAGAGACCAGACACGCAATCCCTCCCATGGATGGGAGTATCAGACTGACGGCCGGACTCAGCCTCTCAGCCAAGTGGAGACTGTTTCATTTGGTGCTCTCTAACTCCCTCAGAGCCTTGGATACCGGCATGCTCCCCTGAGGCCATTCATGCCATCTTGGACCCTCCAGGCCAAAAACCCAAGGCCTGAGGGGCATCTTGAGTCCTGCCATCAACTGAGCCCTTTGGTGAGCAGATATCTGTTCTGGCAGATCCGACCTGCCTTGTCCCTGAGACATAACCCTATCACGAAGCCTAACCCTAACCCTAATACTAACCCTAGACCAGGTTGTGTATTCCAGCATCTGTCCTCCGATGCCTGGCCCCAAAAGGCCCCACCTCCACCCCGGATGGTGGACCCATGAGCTGCACCCCATCATTGCACCTGATCTCAGGAGGAAACATTGCCATTGAGAAATATCCTGAACCCGCAGATCGGAAGAAACCTGCATGACTCCCTGAGGCCAACCCCACGTCCGGCGCCCCCAAGGACCAGGAACCGGGAGTCTCAATGTCCTGCAGACACACGTCCCCAACTCAGGCATCAGGCTGGGTTACCAAAGCACCGGCAGATCGGGGATGCCATGCCTCTACAACCTAACCCTAATCCTAGGTTCAGTGTTCAGGCTTCTGTCCCCAGAATCCTAGCCCCCTAGCCTTCCAGACTGTGGACCCCGAATTCCCAATGCAGGACTCTGGCTGCCACCCATGAGGAAACTTGACTCCATGGCCCTGTGCAGAACCCTCCTGGACGGTTAAACTTCTATGCCTCCTAAAGACACCCACACCTACGAGGACCCCCACACCATAATCCCGGAGCCTGACAGGCCATCAGAGCAATGCCCTCAACTCAGCCCTCTGGAGATCCTGAGTCCGCACTGATACATCAGGCCTGCCACTCTCCCAGGACCAAATCCTAACCCTAGGTTGGGTGTTCAGGCTCTTGACCTCAGAGACCCGATACCCAATTCCTCCCATGGATGGGAGCATCAGGCTGACAGCCAGACTCAGCCTCTCTGCCAGGAGTAGACCATGTCATTTGGTTCTTTCTAACACGCTCAGAGCCCCAGAAACGGGCATGCTCCTTTGAGGCCATTCCCACCAGCTTTTCCCCTCCAGGCTAAAAACCCAGTGCCTGAGCAGCCTACTGATTCCTACCCTCAACTCAACCCTTGCTTGAGCAGCTATCTGTGCTGGCAGATCCAATCTGCCTTGTCCCTAAGACTTAAGCCTAACCCTCAGCCTATCCCTTACCCTAATAGTAACCTAAGCCCAGGTTGTGTGTTCTGCCGTCGTTCTTCTGATGCCTGGTGCCCAACCCCCAGATGGGGTACCCCTGAGCTGCACATCATCATAGGACCTGATCCCAGGAGGATACCCTTCCATGTAGAAATGTGCTGAACCCGCAGAGCTGGAGAAACCTGCATGCCTCCTGGAGGCCACCCCCATTTCCGGCTCCACTAAGGACCAGGTGTCTCACTGTCCTGCAGACACAAGCCCTCAACTCAGGCATCATGATGGGTCACCACAGAGCCGGGAGATCAGGGCCGCCATGCCCCTATGACCTAACAATAACCATAGGCTGGGTGTTGTGGCTTCCATCACCCGAGGCCTGGCTCCCTAGCCCTCCAGACTGGGGTATCCCATATTCCCAACACAGGTGTGGAAGATACCAATGAGACAACTGGACCACAAGGCCTTGTGCAGAGCCCTCCTGGCCTGAGATACCTCCATGCCCCCTAAAGCAACCCAAACATTCCGAGGATCCCCACAACACAATCCCATAGCCTGACAGGCCGCCACAGCAATTCCCTCAACTCAGACCTCTGGAGAGCCTGCATCAACACTGTCACATCAGGCCTGCCACTCTCCCAGGACAAAACCCTAACCCTAGGATGGGAGTTCAGGCTCTGGACCCCAAAGGCCTGACACCCAATCTCTCCCATGGATGGAAGCATCAGACTGACAGCAGGACACAGCCTATCAGCCAGGGGGAGACTATTTCATTTGGTGCTCTCTAACGCCCTCATATCCAGAGAAACTGGCATAGTCTTCTGAGGCCTTTCCAGCCATCTTTGCCCCTCCAAGCCAAAAACCCAGTGCCTGAGGAGGCTCCTGCATCCTGTCCTCAGCTCAGCACTTGGGGGAGCCCATAGCTTTGTCGCCAGAACTGACGTGCCTTGTCCCTAAGACATAGCCCTAACCCTAATCCTAAACCTAATCCCTAACCCTAGCCCTAACCTTTACACCTAACCCTAACCCTAACCCTAACTCTGACCATAACCGTAACCTTTCTCCTTAAGGCATAACCCTAACCCTTGTCCCTAAGACATAACCCTAACCCTAACCCTAACCCCTAACGCTATCCCTAACCTATATCCCTAAACCTAACCCTCCAGACAGGGGATTCCAAAGCCACACCACGAGACTCTGCATGCCCTCCAGAAAGAAAGATTCATGAGCATCTATACACAATTGCACCACCGGCAGCGCCCCGGACATAATGTTGGATTCTGCTGCAACGCCAGATGGATGTCCTCCACTCAGCCATGAGGAAACCTGCCTCAATACTAGAGCTGCCATGCCCCTAGTCCTTAACCCTAACCCTAGGTTGTGTGTATAGGCTTCTGTACCCAGAGACCTAGCCCCCAAACCCGCCAGATTGGGGACACCTGTGACTCACTCTGGCAGTCTGCCAGCTGCCTATGGTGTTACGGTGCCATTTGGAGCTACTCCGACCTCAGAGCAGGAGATAACTTCATGCCTCCCAAGGCAGGGCCCAGCATCTGAGCCCCTCCTGAACACAAACCCAGATTCACACGAGCCACATATCACCCGCCCTCAACTCAGCCCACTGGGAAGGCCGCCTCAGCACTGGCAGATCAGGCCTGCCATGCCCTTAGGCCCTAACCCTAACCCTAGCTTGGGTTTTCAGGCTTCCGTTCTGAGAGTCCAGGCAACAAAGCCCCCTGGATTAAGGAACCTTGACATACACCCCAGGACTCCGCTCAATATACAGTAGGAACCTGTGCCATTTGGAGTTGTGCTAAACCCTCAGAGGGGAAGAAACATGCCTCTCTAAAGGCACTCCCATCACCTGTGACCTTCCTGGCCATAAAACCGGATTCTGCTGAGCTGCTGGACACACGTCCTCAACTCAGCCCTGAGGGGACCCCACCTCAACTTCAGCAGATCGGGCCATGATGCCCCTAGGCCCTTACAATAAACCCTGTTTAGGATTTTAGACTTCCATCCCAGGGGTCCTGGCCCCCACGTCCCCCAGATTAAGGACTACTGACTGACACCACAGGACTCCAACTGCCACACAGGAGAAAACCTTGTGGTTTGGAGCTACACCAAACCCTCAGATGGGGAGAATCTGGCAAGCCCCCCTAACGCCACCCCCACCATGAGTCATGCCCATGGCCATAAAACCGGATTCTGCTACAACGCCAGATCTATGCCCTCGACTCAGCCCTTAGGGGAGTCCGCATCAGCACCAGCACATCGGGCCTGCCATGCACTTAGGACTGAACCCTAAACCTAGTTGGGATGTACAGGATTTCATGCCCAGAGGCCTGTCCCCCAAGCCCGCCAGATTGGGCACCTCTGAGACTCATGACAGTATAGATTAAGGATGCCTCAGTGACACCCCTGGACTGCGTCTGCCCCACGGGAGGAAACCATGCCATTTGGAGCTCTGCACAACCCTCAGGGTAGGAGAAACTTGCATACAACCCTGAGGTCAACCCCTGCCTCTGTGGCACCCCTGGACACAAACTCAGAATCTGACATGCCACGTGATACCCACTTTGAAGTCATCTCACCAGGGAGCCCACCTTAGCACCAGCAGATTGAGCATGCCGTGACCCTAGGCCTTTAGCATAACTCTTATTTCTGATCTCAGGCTTCCACCCCAAGAGGCCTGGCCCCCAAACTCCCCAGATGCACGACCCCTTTGTTACAAACCAGAAACCTGACCGTCATGCAGGGGGAAGACATGCCATTTGGAGCTCCACAGTTCCCTCAGAAAGGGAGAAACCAGCGCATACCCCTCTAAAGGCACCCCCATTATCAGCCGTCCCTCTGGCCAGAAACCCTGACTCTTCTGCATTGCAAGACACATTCCCTCAACTCAATCCCGAGGTATGCCACCTCAGTGTCGGCAGTTCAGGCCTTCCATGCCCCAACGCCATTCCCCTAACCCTATGTTGTGTTTTCAGCCTTCCTTCCCCAGGGAGGGGCCTGTCCCCCAAGCCCTCTAGATTGGTATCCTTGGAGCCACACTGTAGGAGTCCACCTGCCACCCAGCAGGAAATTGTTCCGTTTGGAGCTGTGCAGAACCCTGAGAGTCAGAGAACCCTGCATGCCCCCATGAGGACTCCCCCACGTTCTGTTGCCCCCTGGCTACAAACCCGGAGCCTGATGCACCATCTGACCCCCATCTTCAACTCAGCTCCTTGGGGAACTCATCTCAGCACCAGAAGTTTGGGAGTTCCACGCCAATAGCTCAAGTCTCCCCAGGGACCCCGGCCAGCTCTAGGCAGACCTGGAATGCCCATGTCTTAGGCATAGCTCTGGGATCCGGCCTCCTTCTTCTCAACTTACACTGGCCCAGGCAATCATGAGAAAGGGGAAAGCTACCTCCTGAATGCTTAATACCTGCTTTCCTGTTCTTCCATATTTTTCTCCACTTACCTTTGTACCTGGGCAGACTAGAAGGAACACATCTATGGAACATGGACATGCTCTGACATCTGAATCTCCCTGGAAGCTTTCTGAGGGCTCCTTATGCAATAGGAAACTAGTGTATCATACCATAGTGTGTTTGAAAGTGATCATCAACAGAACAGGAGAGTGAAAATCCCTCCATTTTTACCTCACTCCTCATGAAGTCCAACATGGTCTTCTTCTTTCGTTCCTTGACTTCTATTCCAATTCGTTTCCATTCAGTGTTCATTCCTTTGCTTCAGGGGTAGGATTTTGTGATTCCTCACCTGCATAGAACACCCAGAGCTCATCAAAGCAAGTACTCTCCCTAATAGCTGTCACCCACTGAACCCTTGCCCCACACCCCTGTCCTCTAGCAACCCTTAGTTTGTGGTGTAGGTTAGAGTCTCTTTCCTCATTGGCCTTTCTCCCCTCACTATGCTCATTTGTTTTCTTTCCCAAATTCCATAAAATTCAAGTTAGAGGCTATTGGTCTTTTCTTACTGATTTTAGTTATCTAAATCCACTGTAGATCCATCCACATCCTTACGGATGGTAAGATTTAATTCTTTCTGAACCTGGCCATTGTTTCATTAAGAAGATGTTGGATAATGAATACACACACATACACACACACACACACACACACATATATGTATACATATACATATATATATATTAATATACAAATTTATATATATATATATATATATATATATATATATATATATATATATAATCACTCATCTGTGAATGGACATTTGGCCTCACTCCATTGGTTTACTATGGTTGATAATGCTGATGTAAATATCATGGTGCTGGTACCCCACTGAATGTGCATTTTCGTGCCCTTTAGGCAAATACCTAGGAGGGCAATTGCTGGATCCTAGGGTTGTTCAGTTCTTAGCTTTTGGAACACACCATATTATTTTCCAGAGTGGCTGCAACAAACCGCATGCCCAACAACAGTGTAGGAGGGTTCCGTTTTTGTTTTTATTTTTTTTTAAGATGTTATTTATTTATTTGACAGAGATCAGAAGTAGGCAGAGAGGCAGGCAGAGAGAGTGGGCAAAGCAGGCTCCCTGCTGAGCAGAGAGCCCAATGCGGGGTTCTGTCCCAGAACCCTGGGATCATGCCCTGAGCCAAAGGGAGGAGCTTAACCCACTGAGCCACCCATATGTCCCCGATGGTTTCACTTTAAGCAGAACATTCCGTGCCAGAAATTTCCTACGGAGCCAATGTAAAACCGGTGGGATAACCTGACTCACTGAGCGTCAGGCAAGCAGCCACAGAAATTCACCCCAGGGTTCCTAACACCAAGTCCCTTGAAGGCACCAGAATACATTTATCCAGGAAAATTCCCAAAGACTCTCCTTCTGACTTCACCACCTATGAAACGGCATAGAAAATATGGCTTGTCCAACCATATATAGTCCTTTGAGTGAACCTATGAATAAAAGCATCCCTTTTAAATTGTCCAAGCCTCCTTGGAATCATTTTGAAATTTCCCTCGGCCCTATTGGAACTCTTTGGATGCAAAGACGAATCCATTAGGATCCATCACCTTGGACAAAGGAGAAGCCATCATCCAAGTCTCTATCTGACCACAAACAGCCACCTCACTCTAGATGCCGGCCATTCCACCACAGCCTAGGCCCAGTGGAATAAACACTGTTAGATGAAGGAATACTTTCTATGTTCAAAACGCACACCAAGTCAATCTCATCTTCCCTTTCGAATCCAAGGGATTGCCTAGGAAAGAAATGTTTGAAATACCTTTGTAGGCCAGAAATAAACAGGGAAAATAGATCCCTACCAGGTGCTCCCTGCAGAGAAACTCAGAACTCTGTCACCCACACTAGATTGCTTACAGCTGGTTCAGCGTGCCAATTGTGAGCTCCACTGGAGACAAGAGAAAAGCCCAGGAGGTTTGGGGTGAAAGAGAGTTTTTACCTCCCATCCTGGCATGGATGTGACATTGTGCCCCATGGGTCTGCTGTTTTCTCTGAACACTGACATCCTGGGACAAGCTGCATGATGGACCCAGAAGCTGATTTCCAAATTTCAGGTCTCCATGGAGACAGAGTGAAGAAGGGTTGACAGGTGCGGATAAGCAGGCGTCTCCCACCTAAGTCTGCACACCTGCTCCGATTCCTGGAAGAAGGAGAGACACATGCTTGTTTCTTAAGTGGTCATTCACTTCCTTCTAAAGCCGACCAATGCCCTTGTCCTTTTTGGAGAAACAAACATACTCTTCCAAACAAACACTCAACTCCTCGGTTCCAAATGCACCATGAGTCGGGTTTGTTTTCCCTTGGCTCCAGAGCTCAACTGGGAGGACCCTCCTGAACCATCCTCACAGCAGATTACCAACAAACCTGGGGAAACAGGGCACAATGCTGAGTGGGGGCCTGGCTCCAGCGTTTCTTATGACCACTCTTCAGCCTGGAGAAACAGAGGCTATACAGCTCACCACTCCCTCCTGTAAAAACAAGCTATAGTGTCTCTCGTTTCAGGGTCTCTCACCAAGCACCTCCCCACTGCCCTCAGAGCCAGCAGGCTGCTCTGACTCCTCTTCCAGTGTGTTAACAATGGCAGCTCGCCACTGCATCCAGTGGTGGCAAGCAGCATTGCCATGCCTTCCAGGATCTCTGGCACTACAGCTCACCCCTCCCTCCAGTGGCGTGAACTGGCACTGCTGGGCGTTCCCCAGACTCCTAAGGCAGCTCCCAAACCCTCCACAGGTCTAAAGCCACACTGGCACTGTCCCTTCAGATTGGGGACCTCTGGGTCACACCCCAGGAACCCACCTGCCACCTAGGAGGAAACTATCTTCTGAAGCTGCGCAGAACCCTCAGAATGGAACAAACTCACATGACTCCCTGAGGACACCCCCAACTTCGATCGTCTCTGCAGTCACAAACTCACAGCCTGATGTGCTTCCTGACCCCCATGTTCGACTCAGCCCCTCGGCATCCAGCCTCAGCACCAAGAGGTAGGACCTGGATACCTCTAGCCCCTAACCCAAACTCTAGGTTGTGTTTTCAGGCTTCCGTGCCCAGAGACATGGCCAACAATCCCTCCAGATTGGGACGCCCTGAGCCACAACCAAGGACTCCAACTACCATTCCGGAGAAAATCATGCCATTTGGAGCTGCCCAGAACCCTCAGACCAGGAGAAACCCACATGCATTCCAGAGGCCACCCTCACCTCTGATGGCCCACATGGCAACAAAACCCGGAGATTGACGTACTCCTTGACCCCCCTCCTTGACTCAGCCCATGGGGGATCATGCCTCGGCAATGGCAGATTGGGCCTTCCATGGCCCTAGGCACTAACCCTAATCCTATGCTGGCTTTTCAGGCTTCTGTCTCCAGAGACCTGGCCCCCAATCCCTCCAGTTTGGGGACACCTGAGACACAGTGCAGGACTCTGGCTGCCACCCAGGAAGAAACTGTGCCGTTAGGAGCTTCACAAAACCCACAGAGCAGGAGAAACCTGCATACACTGATAAAGCCACCCCCACCTTTGGCGGCCCCCCCAGCCATGAAGCCAGATTCTGCCATGCCACCAGACACATACCCTCAACTCAGCCCTGAGGGGTGCCCGCCTCAGTGCTGTCCGATATGGCCTGCTATGCCCCCAGGCCCTAAGCCTAATCCCAGGTGAGGTGTAGAGGCTTCTGTGCCCAGGAGGCTGGCTCCCAAGACCGTCAGATTGGGGATGCCTGAGACTCACACCTGTACATTGCCAGCTGCCTAGGGTGAAATTGTGCCATTGGGAGCTGCACAGAAAACTAAGAGCGGGAGAAAACTATATGACCTGGGTCACCCCAGCATTTGCACAACCCCTAGACACAAACCAGAACTCCAATACACCGCCTGAAATCCACCTTCAACTAGGTACCAGGGAGCCAGTCTCAAGACCAGCAGATCGACCCTGCCATGCCCCTAGGCCCTAACCTAACCCTAGTTTGGTTTTTCAGGCTTCCACCCAAAGAGGCCAGGCCCCCAAGGCCCCCTGCATTAAGGATCCCTGAGCGAGAACCCAGGACTCCAGCCACCACGCAGGAGGAAACCTTGTGGTATGGAGCTGCTCCAAACCCTCAGAGGAAGAGAAACCTGCATGCCCCCTAAAGCCACTCCCACCATCAGCATACCCCCTGGCCATAAAGTCCGATTCTGCCTGGCACCAGATTCATGCCTTCAACTCAGCCGTGATGGGAACCTGTCTTAGCGCCGGCAGACTGGATCTGTATTGCCCCTAGGCCCTAACCCTAACACTAGTTGGGTTTTAGGCTTCCATTCTGAGGCGCTTGGCTCCGAAGACCCCTAGATTAATGTCCTCTGAGTGACACTGCAGGACTCCGCCAGCCATGCAGTATGAAACTGTACCATTTGGAGTTGCTCTGAGCCCTTGGAGAGGCAGAAAGCTGCATGCCCCCCTTTAAGCCACCCCAACCATGACAGTCCCCCTGGCCATAAAGCCGAATTCTGCCACACCACTGGATGCGTGTCCTGAACTAAGCCCTGAGGGGAGACCGCTTCAGTGCCAGGAGATCGGTCATGCCATACCCCTAGGCCCTAACCCTAACCCTTGTTTGGGTTTTCAGGCTTCCATTCTGAGGGACCTGGTCAACAAGCCCCCTGAATTATAGACCCCTGAGCCACACCCCATGCCTGCGCGTGCCACCCAGGAGGAAACCATGCCAGTTGAAGCTGCACAAAATCCTCAGAGTGGGAGAAACCTGCATGCCCCCCCGAGGCAACCCCGATCATCGGCTCCCCGCCAGACCACAAGCACAGAGGCTGACGCTCAGCCAGAACGCCTACCTCAACTCTGCCCCCAGAAAGCTCTCTTGCACGGGGGCCCTCGTGGGAGCCTGGCCCATGTTCCCAGATGGCCAGGATAAGCACCTGGCAAGAAAGCACTCAACACCGCGAGTGTCAGCATGGCCTGAATTGCCACCCAACACCAAACAATTCTCACCAGATTTCTTCCTCAATCGATATCTATTTGGGCAGATAGCTCATGAGAATTGGCTGGAAAACCCCTGGTGAACTCGCTACCAGCAACATGGGTCCACAAGCCCACCACCTGGCCCTGGCCGGGAGTCTGGTCAGGGCCAGAACCCTGCGAAAAAGCCCTCTAAGACCCGGGCACATGCGATGTCAGTGCCTCCAACTACTCAGACCCCCGTTGTGTCCAAACCAGCACTGGGGGATCAGACCTGCCATGCCCCTAGGCCCTCACCATAACAGGCATTTGGGTTTTCAACCTTCTGTTCCCAGGGGCCTGTCTCTCCAGTCCTCCAGATAGGGGACACCTGAACCACACCCCATGACTCCACCTGCCACAGAGACAGAAACCATGCCATTTGCAGCTGCGAACAACCCTCAGAGCGGGAGAAAAAGGCATGCCCCCCATGAGACCATCCACATTCAGCTCAACACTGGGCCAGAAACACAGAGGTTGATGCCCATTCGTACCCCCTGCTTAACTCTGCCCCTGGAAAGCTCCCTGCACCAGGGCTCTCGGGGGAGCCACGTGGGCACGGCTCATGTTCCCCGATAGCCACGTCACACACCTAGGGAGAAAGTGCTCTGGACCACGGATGCCAGTGTGCACCGAATTGCCACCCAATGCCAGCAAATTCATGTGAGCTTTCTGCACAAATCAATATCAATTTGGGCAGAAAGCTCTTGAGAACTGGCAGGGAAAACCCCGGTGAACTTGATTCCTGCAGTGCATGTCTGCAGGGCCTCTGCCTGGGCCTAGCCTGTGATCCCGAGTGGTCGAGTCCCCAACCCTGCAAGAAAGCCCTCTATGATCCTGGAGCATGCAAGGCCAATGCCTCCCACTACTCAGACCCATGGGATGCCCAACCGAGCACTGGAATATCTGGCCTGACATGCCCCTAGGCCCTAGCCCTAGTGTTCTCTTGGGTTTGCAGGCTTCTGTCCTCTGCGGCCTGTCCCCCAAGCCCTCCAGATTGGGGATACAGAGCCATACCCCAGGAGTCCGCCTGCCACTAAGGAGGAAACCCCACCCACGGAGAACCCTCAGAACAGAACAAACCCTCATGTTTCCCTGAGACCACCCCCACCTCCAGCAGCCCACCCGGCCACAAAACCAAGAGCCTGATGTGCTGCTGCACCCCTGTCCTCAATTCGCCGACCTGGGGATCTTGCTTCAGTGTGGGCACATTGGGCCTGTCATACCCCCAGGCTCTAACAGTAACCCTAGGGTGGGTTCTCAGGCTTCTGTCCCCATAGAACTAGCCACCAATCCCTCCAGATTGTGGACACCTGAGCAACAGCCCAGGACTCCGCCTGCCACCCAGGAGGGAACCCTGCTCCTTGGAGCTGTTCAAAACCCTCAGAGTGGGAGAAACCTGCATATCACCCCCTGAGGCCCACACCCACATTTGGCTCCCCACCAGACCACAAACATGCAGGCTGGTGCTCAGTTGGACCCCCCCTCCCTCAACTCTGCCTGTGGAAAGCTCTCCTGCATGGGGGCCCTTAGGGGAGCTGAATGGGCCCGACCCATGTTCCCAGATGGCCACGACAAACACCGAGTGAGAAAGAGCTCTAGACAGCGTGCACCAGCGTGGCCTGAATCATTCCCCAACGGTCGTCAATTCTCACAGCTTTCTGCTCAAATTGATATCAATTTGGGCAGGAAAAAAAGTCAGATTTAGCCAGAAAAACCCGGCGAACTTGCATTCAGCAGCATGGGCTGGCAGGGCCACTGCCTGAGCCTGGCCCGGGGTCCCAAGTAGTTGGGGTCCAAACCCTGCAAGGGAGCCCTCTGTGAGGCAGGTGCATGTGATGCCAACCACTCCCACTACTCCACCCCTGAGGTGCCCGCCCTGGCACTGGCAGATCAGATCTGCGATGCCTCTAGGCCCTTACCCTCACCCTCGGTTCGGTTTTCACGCTTCCAACTCTAGGGGCCAGTCGCCTGAGTCCTCCACATCAGGGTTCCCAGAGCCACACCGCAGGAGTATAATTCCCCCCACGAGGAAACCCGGCCATCAGGAGCTGTGCGATACCATCAGAGTGGGAGAAACCTGCATGCCCTCCCCAGTCCACCCTCACCTTTGACTCACCACTGGGACGCAAAAATGGAGGCCGAGTAGCTTTTCAGGCTTCTGTCCCCAGAGACCTGTCCCACAAGCCCTCCAGATTGTGGACCCCTGAGCCATACCCCAGGACTCTGCACCATTTGGAGCCTCCCAAAACCCTCAGAGCAGGAGAAATTTGCATGTCCCCCGAGGCCACCCCCACCTTCAGCTCCCAGCTGGGCCACAAACATGGAGCCTGATGCTCAGCCAGAACCCCTGCCTCAACTGTGTCCACTGAAAAACCCCTATGTGGGGGCCCTCGAGAGAGCCTCATGGTCCTGGCCCATGTTTCCAAGCACCTAGTGAGAAAGTGCTCTAGACTGTGGGTGCCAGTGTGGCCCGAATTGACACCCAACAATAACCAATTCTCATGAGCTCTCTGCCAAATTGATATGGATTTGAACAGAAAGCTTGTGAGAATTGGCTGGAAAACCCCCAGCACACTTGCTGCCGGTGGCTTGGAGCCAGAGGGGAACCGACTGGGCCTGTCATGGTGTCTGGAGTAGTGCAGCCCGAACCCCGAGAGAAAGCCATCTAGAGCCAGGTGCACATGTGGCCAACAACTCCAGCTACTCAGTCCTCTTGTGTGCCCACCCTGGTGCTGACAGATCAGGCCTGCCATGTCCCCAGGGGCTCACCCTAATGCTCAGTTGGGTTCTCAGGCTTCCATCCCCAGGGGCCTGTCCCCTGAGCCCTCCAGATTATGGATACCGAAGACATGCCCCAGAAGACCGCTTGCCACCCAGGAGGACAGCTGTGCCTTTTGGAGCTCTGCAGAACTCTCAGACGAGGAGAAACCTGCATTCTAACCTGAGGCCACACCCACCTGTGGCAGCCCCCTGCCACAAAACCCGGCGACTGATGCACTGCCTAACCACCATCCTCGATTCACCCTCTAGGGAATCTCACCTTTGGGCCAGCATATCACGCCTGCCATGCCCCTAGGTCCTGACGCTACCATAGCTTGTTTTTTTAGGCTTCTGTCTCCAGAGACCTGGGCCCCCATGCCCTCCAGATTGAGGACCCCTGAGCCACACCCCAGGACTCCATTGCTACCTAGGATGAAACTGCTGTTCAGAGCTGCCCCAAACCCTCAGAGTGGGAGAAAACCTGCATGCCCCACCAAGGCCATCCACATCCATTGCCCCGCCAGGCCACAAACAAGGAGGCTGATGCTCAGCCTTGCTCCCTCCCTCAACTCTGCCTGCAGGATACTCCTCTGGTGGGGGCACTCGGTAGAGGCACATGGGACCAACCTAGAACTCCCCTGTCTGCGGCAAAGCTCTGGGATCTCCCCTCCTTCTTCTCAATTTACACTTGCCCAGGCTTTCATGGGAAAGGGGGAACGCGACCTCCTGAATGCTTAACATCTCTTTCCTCTTCTGCCCAATTGCTCTCCACTTACCTGTGCCATTTGAAGCTGCACAGAACCCTCAGAGAGGGAGAAACCTGCATACCCCACTAAAGAGACACCCCTACCATCTGAAGCCCCCCGACCACAAACCCGGATTCTGAGGCACCACCTGACATATGCCCTCAACTCAGCCCCAAGAGGATCATGCCTCAGCACTGGCATATCTGGTCTACCATGACCCTGGGCCTTAACCTTATTCCTAATTTGAGCTTTAAGGTTTCCATCCCAAGAGGCCTGACCCCAAGCCCCCAAGATTAAAGACCCCTGAGTGACACCCCAGGACTCTGCCCACCATGCAGGAGGAAACCATGCTGTTAGCAGCTGTGGCAAATCCTCACAGTGGGAGAAAGCTGCATGCCTCACCTGAGGCCATCCCCCACCTTCTGCGTACCATTGGGCCACAAATGCGGAGGCTGACACTCAGCCTGCCACCCAGGAGGAAACCTTGCCATCTGAAGCTGAGTAGAACACTCAGAATCAGAGAAACTGCATGCCTCCCTGAGCACAGCCCCTTCCTTCAGCGGCCCCCTGGCGACAAACCTGGACACTGTCAAGCCACCTGATCCCTGTCCTTAATTCAGGCCCCTGGGATCCTTCCTCAGTGTCAGCAAATTGGGTCTGCATGCTCTTGGCCCTAACCTTAACCCTAGATTGGGTTTTCGGTCTTCATCCCCAGAGGCTGTTACCCAATTCTTCCGGATTTGGACCCCTGCGCCACAACACAGGACTCTATCTGGCACCCAGGAGGAAACTCTTCTGTTTGGAGCTGCACAGAACCCTCAGAATGGGAGAAACCTGCATGTTCCCTGAAGCCATCTTCACCTTTGTTAGCTCCCTAGGCACAAACTCAGAGTGAAATGCAACACCTGACCCTGGACCTCAACTCAGTGCCCCAGACATCCATCCTCAGCAATGGCAGATCAGGCCAGCCATGCCCCTGTGCTCTTTCCCTAGCCCTAGGTTGTGCTTACAATCTTCTCTCCTCTGAGGATCAACACCAAAGCCCCATTGATAGGTTACACCTGAACTATACCAGAATATTTCGTGACCCCCTGAGGCTATCCCACTTTCAGCAACTCCCTGTACACTACCTGGATCCTAACACTCACACTGATTCATGTCATCAACACTGATCCCCAGGTCGCTCATCTCAGGGTGGCAGATTGAGCCTGACATGACCAACAGCCCTAACCTAAACTTAGGTGCATTTTCTGTCTTGTGTCCCAGAATATACGTACCAAAGCCCCACATATGTGGGACCCCTGAGAAATGACAGAGGACTCTGCCTTCTACCCAGAAGGACACAGTAGAATTGGAACTCTACCAAGGACTCAGTGCAGAAGAAATCTGCCTTTCCCCTCTATGGCCACCCCCATCTTCTGTAGCCCCATGGACACCAACCCGGAGCCTGACTCAGCCTGACACATGTTCTCCACTCAGTCCCCTTGAGAGCTCTGCACAACATCAGCAGATCAAGCCTCTCATGTTCCTGTGACCTAGCCCTAACCCTAGGTTGGGTTTTCAGGCTTCTGTCCCCAGAGGACTGGTGCCCAAGTCCCACGGATGGGGATACCTGAGCAATATCTGCCTGTCACCCAGAAGGAAACCATACCATTTGGAACTCTGCAAAGGATTCTGAGCAGGAGAAATTTGCCATGCACCACTGAGTTCACCAAGAATCAGCAGCTCCAGGGAGACAATCCTGAACCTGACACTCGCTCTATCCATCACTCTGTACTCAGCCCTCTGGATAGCTTGCCACACCACCGTAAGATTGGGACTGCCATGCTCCTAACCCCTAACTGAAGCTTAGTTTGTGTTCTGAGCATTCCATTCCTAGGGGCCTGGCCCCCTGCCCCAGGGACTGGGGTCAACTTAGCCATACCACAGGACTCAGCTTAACACGCAGGAGCAAAGTGTGCCATGTAGACCTCTAGAAAATATTCAAATCAGGAGAAAATGCCTGCCCATCTGAGCCTATCCTAGCAAACCCAACTTTCAGTGGCCTCTAGACCACAAACCCTGTGCGTGACCTGAACTGGAACACTCACCCTTAATTCCAGCCTCTAGGAAACACACACTCTGTCAGGTGTTTGGGCCTGCAATGCCCCTTGACCCTAACTCTATCCCTAGGTTTGGTTCTCAGGTATCCGTCACTTAAGTGTGGGCTCCAAAGACCCAGGATTTGGGGATGCCTGAGCAATACCAGAGGACTCAGCCTCCTACCCAGAAGGAAATCTGTTCATAATGGACTCCAAGAAGTATGTAGGTCAGTAGAAATCTGAAGCCTGATCTGTTTCCATCCCAGTGAACTCCCAATTTCAAGGGGTCATGGATTGAAACCCTGAGCTGGACACTCACCATAACCCATGCCCTCATCTCAGCCCTCCAGGACGCTCACCACATGGTTGGCAGTTCAGACCTTCCATGCTCCTAGGTTCTAACCATAACCCTATTTGGAGTTCTAAGAGTTCCATCTGTAGAGGCCTGGCTCCCAAGACCCAGTTATTAGGAACGCTTCAGCAACACCAGAGGATCAGCCTACCACACAAAAGGAAACTCCCTTTTTTAACTCCAGACTGGATTCAGAGCATGAGAAATCTGAATGCAGAACTGAGACAATGTCAGTGAACCTACACTTTCACCCACCCTCTGAACACAATCCCTGAGCTTGATACACACCCTAAAATTCCATTTTAACTCAGACCTGGTGAAGATCTCCGCAGTTCTGTCTGATTGTATCTTCCAGTCTTCAGGGCCTTAACGCAATGTAAGGTCTAGACATGGGGGAATATATGAACAGACATTTCTCCAATGATGACACACATGTGACCAACAGATATATGCATCAATGTTCCATATCACATGGCTTCTGGGAAATGCAAATCTAAACCACATTGAGGTGTTCTATCACACCAGGCACAATGTCTAAAATTAACAAGACATGAAACCACAAATGTTGGTGAGGATGGCGAGAATGGGGAAGCCTCCTGCACTCCTGGTGGGAATGCATACTGTTACATCCACTCTGGAAAACAGTACGGGGTTTCCTCAAGAAGTTCAAAGTAAAATTACCCTAAAACACAGCAATTGCACTACAGGGCTTTTACCACAAAAATAGAGATGTAGTGAAAAGAACTGGCCCCTGCACCCCAGTGTTCATTGCAACAATATCCACTATAGTTAAACTATGGGGAAAAAAAAAAAAAAACAGATATCTATGGACAGAGGAATGGATAAAGAAGATGTGGTTCATATATTCAATGGAATATTACTCAACCATCAGAAAGGATGAATCCTTATCAACACATCAACCTGGATGGGTCTGGAAGATATTATGCTGAGTAAAATATGTCAATGAAAGAATCACAATTATCATATGGTTTCACTCATATGTGAAATATCAGAAACAGGGCAGAGAACTGTAGGGAAAGGAAGGGGAAACAGAATGGGAAGTCATCAGATATGGAAAAAAAAAACGTGATGGACTCTTAACTATAGAAACAAACTGAGGGTTGCTGGATGGGGGGGGAGTGTAACTGGGTGATGGGCATTAAGGGACGCACGTGATGCAATGAGAACTTGGTGTTATACACATCTGATATGTTATTTAACACTACATCTGAAACTAATGATGTATGGTAAGTTGGCTAATTGAATTTAAATTTTTTTAAAAAATGAAAGAACTCAAAGAAACTCTTAAAAATTTGTATGGAATTAAAAAAGATACTGAACAACCAACACAATGTTCCGAAGAAAAACAAAGCTGGAGGAGTCACAATTCCATATTTCAAATTATAGTACAAAGCTGCAGTCATCCTAACAGTATGGGACTGGCGCAGAAATACACAGAGCAAAAAAGGGAACAGAATCGAAGCTCAGACAAAAACCCACCATCACGTGCCCAATTAATCTTCTGCAAAACAGGCAAAAAGATTAAAAGGGAAAAGGACAGTCTCTACAACAAATGGTGTTGGGAAAACTGGACAGCTATGCACAAAAGAATGAAATTAGACAGCTTTCTTACACCAGATGGACAAATAAACTCAAAACAGTTTCAAGACCTCAGTGTGAGACCTGAAATCATAAAAATCCTACAAGAGGACACAGACAGTAACTTCTCTGACATGAACCAAACATTTTCTAGACATTACTCCTAAGGCAAAGGAAACAAAAGCAAAAATAAACTACTGGAACTACATCAATATAAAAACTTACAGCACAGCAGAAGAACAATGAAAATGTAATAGATAGAAGACAACCTACTTAATGGGAGAAGATGTTTGCAAATATCACGTGCAATAAAGGGTTAGTGTCCAAAATATGTAGAACTGATACAATGCAAAACCCAAAAAACAAATAATCCAGTTCAAAAATAGACAGAAGACATGAACAGACATTTGTCCAAAGAAGAAATACAGATGGCCAACAGTCACGTGAAAAGATGTTCCCCATCACCCATCAACAGGAAAATCCAAATGAAAAGTTCCATGAGATATTACTTCATACTATCAGAATGGCTAACAGCAGCAGCACAAGAAAACAGATGTTGGGAGAATGTGGATAAAAGGGAACCCTCTTGCACTGTTGGTGGGAATGCAAGGTGACACAGCCACTGCGGAAAACAATACGACTGCTCCTCAAAACGTTAAATATAGAACTACCTTATGATCCAGCAATCACACTACCGGATGATTACCCGAAGAATATGAGAACAATAACTCAAAAGGATGCATGTGCCCCTAAGTTTCCTGCAACATTATTTACAATATTACAATATGGAAGCAATCCAAGTATTTCTTGATAATTTGATAAATGAGATGATACATGTATACACACACACACACACACACACACAGTGGAAAATTACTCAGCCATAAAAAGAATGAAATCTTGCCTTTTGCAGACACATGGATGGAGCTAGAGAGTACTATCCTAAGTGAAATCTGTCAGTGGGAGAAAGACAAATGCCTTGTGATGTCACTCTTCCATGGAATTTAAGAAACAAAGATACATAAATAAAGGAGAAAGAAGATACAAAATAAAATACCAACTCTCTGGTTACCAGAGTAGAAGTTGATGGAGGGATATGTGAAATGGATGACGGAGACTAAGAGTACACTTTTCTTGATGACCGCTGAGTAATATATAGAATCACTGAATCACTATATTGTACACCTGAAACTAATATACCACTGTATGTTAACTCTACCTGAATTAAAATGAACAATAAAAAAGTTTTTTTCTCTCAGTAAACTATTTGAAAAAGCTTTTGCTATGCAATGTTCCTAAGACTTACTTGAGAGTATTTACTCTACAATAATTATTCACTCTATGCCTGGAATTCAAATTTTACTGAATTCTTATACTTTTCCTGTTAATTGGAGCCCACAGGAGCCATGGTTCCTTTCCACCCGGGGTCAGCACCTATGCTTTCAAGAGTGTAAGTAGAGACGGATGTCACTTCATTGTCCAGAAAGCTATTATTGTTTCTGTTTTCGTGTGAGATTCTCATAGAGTATGGGACAGGTTTCAGAGCAGGTTTGTTATACTCCCTGTATCTCTAATTCAGTGGTCATTCCCTGGATCTGTTTGGCTGATAAGTTCCTGTGGATGGACTTGCTTCCAAGCGCATACCTGGAAGACAAATGTGGGTGGCCTTGGTGTGGGACAGGAAGAGGACCAAGTACAGACAAAGGTTTGATCGCTCCCCTGATCTAGGAATGGCCATGGGAGTGGGTATGGTAGGCAGAAGCCACAGGAAACCCCTAAGGTCACCAGCTGAAAGCAGGGAGATCAGGTCATCTTGAGATGCAGGGCTTGAAGTCTGTTCGGAGCTACCTCTGGGCAGGAAGGAAGGAAGGAAAGAGAAGGAGAAATTGCCTGCACCTGGCCCATGCCAGCTTCCCACCACTACTGGTACACATCAGTCTACAGAGCTGACCCAGCCTGGGCACAAGATGGGCGGTCTTGGGTCCCTCAACCCTCAGTGGGACAGATGGCTTCAGGGCTCAGGGACATACAGAGGGAGGTGGGAAGGAGGGCTGCCCCTCCCAGGTCATCCCGTCCTTTAGCAGGAAGCCCTCCAGGACTGCAAAAAACCCACTGACAGTTTTGAAAGATATGCCATGGATGAACTAACACATTGGGAAATACAAAACAATGTTCGTTTTTAAGTTCAGAGCTGTCAGCTCATGAAGTGAGAAGATCTTCCCTGAGGAAGACTGAGGGGAGGGCAGGTCACGCTGAAAAGAGAGATGTGGCTTTCTTGATTGGGGACCTGCAGCCCCCTTCCAGGGCAAGGTATTATCCTCACATCACAGAGGATCCATGGAAGTGATCCATCAAGGGACTGACTGAACTGCCTCTTGAGAAGGTACACTGGCATCAGGTTACACAGGGAAGAAGCGGAGGGCCAGATGGAGGGAGGGCAATACCCTGGAGGCCATGGGGCAAAAGCAGAGGCTCATGACCATGAAGATGATGAAAAATAGGAGGCAGCAGCATGGGAGCTGGCACAGTGCTCACAGCGACAGTGACTGTGTGCCTTCTGTGCCAGGTACAGTTGCCTTCTGTGGGCTACAGACTAGTCCTGACCACAACCCTAGGAACTGTGCACCACTACCACCCTCCTCTCCCCATGCTGCTGCTAGGAATCACAGCCACAGACCCTGGCCAATTTTTTATAGAAATGAAGGAGTGGCTCCCCCAGCACACTGCCCCTCTGGTGGTGGTCCAGTGAAACCCTTGTTCTTGGCTAGAAACTGCTGTCTACCTGTCTCCACACAACTCAACAGACAGGAGGGTGTCCCTGAGTTCCACGGGATCTTATGAGACAGATTAACAGACCCCACTACCCCACCCACCACCAACACCCAGTGGGTCACTCAGGACCTCGGCTATTGTCATGAAGCTCACCATGATCTGTTTCTGTCATTTTCAATGAATGTTCTGTTCCCGCACAATGCCATACTTCCTGGTTGCTGACCTGGGGCCAAGCCATGAACCCACATGTCACTTTTCTGTTACAGAAGGCCAACCCTGCACCTCATAGAAAATGTTTCTAATGAAGTGCAAATCCATCAGGAACACAGTGTGAATGGTGGCACACTGCCTGCATGGTAGTCAGTAATTCTAACAAAGGTTGACCAACCCCACCATCTCACAAAACCTTTCACTGTATGGAGCTCCTTCTCTACCCTCAGAAAAAAAGACCAGGAAACAAACCTTTATCCTGAATGCTCCCTTCACCTTCTGGTTCAAATCTTGTCCAACCACAATCGTATGAAACTAGAAAGCAGTCACAAGAAGAAAATGGGGCAGTCAAAAATATGGAGAGATTTAACAACATGCTACTAAACTAACAACAGTCAAAGAAGAAATCATAAGAAACTTTAGAAGTACCTTGAGACACAAAAAAGAACCTACAAAACTTACGGGATGCAGCAAAATTAGTTCTAAGGGGGAAGTTCATAGAAATTCAGTTCCTCATCAATCCACAAGGAAGCTCTCTTATAAACATTATAATTTTACATGAGAAAGAAGTATATAAAAAAACATGCAAAGCCCCAAATCAGTAGGCATAAGGAAATAACAAAAAGCAATTTGAAAATAAATACAATGGTGACTGAAAAGACAAAAGATCAATGAAAATAAGAGCTGCCGTCGTTGGAAAGATAAACAAAAACAAAAATAAGAAACTTTTAGCTAGACTCACCAAGAAAGCGAGAGGGCTCAAATACAATCAGTACAGAAAGATAATTAATTCCTGTCTCACACCAAAATCCTAGAAAACACAGGCAGCTTTTGTAGGCCGCAATGAACTTAATGCACAGCCTGTCACACAGCCTGAGCTCCAACCTCAAGTAAACCACCCACGTCGCTAGCCCCAGAGCCAGCAGATAGGACCTTCAATGCCCCTAGGCCTTAATCCTAAACCTAGGTTGGGTATTCAGACATCCATACCCAGAGCCCTCCTCTTAAATCCCTCCATATGGGGGACACCTGAACCCTAAAACGGGACTCCTCCTGTACACCAGAAGGAATCCTTGTTTTTTGCAGCTGAACATAAACCCCAGAGCAGGAGAAACCTCGATGGCGCCATGAAGCCACCCCCACATTCGGCACACCTCATAGACACAAACTCCAGCCTGAGAGACCACCTGACACTTGCCCCTACATCAGATTCCGGGGAGCTCACCTCAACATCTGCAGATCAGACCACCCATGCCCTAGGCCCTAAACCAAACCCTAGCTTGGGTTTTCAGACTTCCATCTCCAAATTCCTTGCCCATCAGCCCTTAAGAATGGGGACTCTGGAGCCACACCACAAGACTCTGCCTGCCCTCCAGAAGGAAACTGTGTCCTATGGAGCTGCAAAAAAACCCAGATTAGGAGAAACCTGCATGGACCCTGAGGTCGCCCCCAAGTTCGGAGGTCACATTGGACAAAAACCCATATCGTGACCATGAGCCTGAGCCCCATTTTCAACTCAGCCCCATGAGTAGCTTGCCGCAGAGCCAGCAGATCAGGCCTGCCATGCCTGTAGGCCCTAATCCTAGCCCTAAATTGGCTTTCAGGCATCCATACCCATAGACCTAGTCTCCGATCCTTCCATATGGGGAACCCCTGAGCCATAAAACGGACTCCTCCTGTCCCCCAGAAGGATACCTTGTTATTTGCCCCTGCACAAAACCCCCAGATCGGGAGAAACATCTATGGCCCCATGAGGCCAGCCCCACATTCGGCCGCCCTCATGGATACAAACTCCAGCCTGATCGACCGCCTGACATGTGCTCTATCTTCAGATCCCAGGGAGCTCGCCTTAGAGTCTGCAGATCAAGCCTGCCATGCCCTAGACCCTGACCCTAACCCTAGCTTGCATTTTCCAACTTCCATCCCCAAAGTCCTGGCCCACAGGCCCTCCAGACTGGGGACTCCAGAGGCACACCACGGGACTATGCCTGCCCTTCAGAGGAAACCATGCCCTATGGAGCTGCACAAGTGCACAGATTAGGAGAAACCTGCATGGCTTCCGAGGCCACCCCATTTATGGAAGCCGGCGTTGGACCTAATACTCATTCTGGCACACAGCCCCAACCAACAGTCATCCACCCAGGTAGCTGGCCTCAGAGCCAGCAGATTGGATCTGGCATGCCCCTTGGACCTAATCCTAATCCTAGCTTGGGCTTTCAGACATCTGTCCCCAGAAGCATGGTCTAGAATCCTTCCATGTGGGGGACCTCTGAGCCACAAAACACAATTTGTCCTGCCCCCCAGAAGGAAACCTTGCTATTTGGAATTGTGTAAAACCCCCAGAGTAGGAGAAAACTGGATGGCCCCTGAAGCCACACCCACTTTGGAGTCTGACCTAGAAACAAACCCTTATTGTGACCTTCAGGCCAAGCCCCCTTTTCAACTCAGTCCCCTGGGGAGTTCACTCAGAGCTTGCAGATTAGGTTTATATGCCCCTAGGCCCTCATATTAACCCAAGTTTCGGTTTTCAGGCATCCATACCCAGAGCCCTGCTCTTGAATCCCTCCATATGGAGGACCCGTGAGCCATAAAATAGGAGTCCTCCGGACCCCCAGAATGAAACCTTGCTATTGTGACCTGTGCAAAAACAATACAGTGGGGGTAAAAAAAAAAAAAAACACTCCATGGCCCCATGAGGCTACCCCCACATTCAGCAACCCCCATGGACATAAACTACAGCCTGAGTGACCGCATGACACTCCCCCCTAACTTTAGGTACTGGGGAGATCATCTCAAAATCTATAGGTTGGGCCTGCCATGCCCTAGGCTCTAACACTAACCCTAGTGTGGGTTTTCAGACTTCTATCCCCAGAGTCCTGACCCACAAGCCCTCTAGATTGGGATCTCTGGAGCCACACCACAGGACTCTGCCTGCCCTCCAGAAGGACCGTGCCCTATGGGGCTGCACAAAAACCCCATATTAGGTGAAATCTGCATGGCCACCGATACCATGCCTCTTTTGTAGGGCGCCCTAGACATTAATGTGCAACCTGACACTCAACTGGTGCCCTCCCTCAACTCAGGCACCTGGATAGCTCGCCCCATAGCCAGCAGATTTGGCCTGCCAAGCCCCAAGGCGCTAATACTAAACCTAGCTTTGGTTTTCAGCTATCTGTCCCCAGAGGCCTGGTCTCAAATCCCTCTATATGGGGGACCCCTGAGCCATAAAACAGAACTCTTCCTGCCCCAGAAAGAAACTTCCTTTTTGTAGCTGTGTAAATCCCTCAGAGTAGGATAAACCTTCATGGCCCCTTAGGCCACTCCCACTTTCAGAGGCTGCCCTGGACAGGAAACTGTATTATGACCCTCAGCCTTAATCCCACCTTCAACTCAGCCCACTGGGTGGCTTGCCCCAGAGCCAGCAGATGAGGCCTGTCATGACCCTAGGCCCTAATCCTAACCCTAGTTTGGGTTTTCAGGAGTCTATCCCCAGAGGCCTGGTCTCAAATCCCTCCATATAGGGAGCTCTGAGCACAAACAAAAACAAAAACAAACTAACACAAACTCCCTGTGCCCCCAGAAGGAAACCTTGCTATTTGGAGCTCTGTAGAAACCTCAGAGGAAGAGAAACCTGCATGGCACCTAAAGCCACCACCACTTTCAGAGGCCACCCTAGACACACATCCACATTGTGACCCTCAGACTGAGCCCTGTTTTCAATGCGGTCCCCTGGGCAGATAGCCCCAGAGACAGCAGATAGGGCCTGCCATGCCCCTAGGCCCTAATCTTAGCCCTAGACTGTGTTTTAAGGCATCCATTCCCAGAGGCCTGGTCTTGAATCCCTCCATATGGGGGACTCCTGAGCAACAAACAGAACTCCTGTCCCCCAGAATGAAACCTTGCCATTTGAGCTGTGCATAACTGCCAGAGTGGGAGAAACCTTCATAGAACCTGGAGGGCACCGCCATATTTGGTGGCCCCCATGGACACGATCTCCAGCCTGAAGCACATCGTGACACCTGTAATAACTTCAGATCCTGAGGAAGTCGCATCAGCATCTGCAAGCTGCGCCTGCCATGCCCTAGGCCCTGACCCTAACCCTAGCTTGGGTTTTCAGGCTTCTGTCCCCAGAGTCCTGCCCA
>JAHRIG010000633.1:0-22803 GCA_020311275.1 Eira barbara
CAATAAATATAAATGGACGGAAAACTCCAAACACATTTTATGAGGCCAGCATTACCTTGATCCCAAAATCAAAGACCACACCAAAAAGGAGAATTACAGAGCAAAATCCTTGATGAACACAGATGCAAATTTTCTCACCAAAATACTAGCCAATAGGATCCAACAATACATTAAAAGGATTATTCACCACGACCTGGTGGGATTTATTCCAGGGCTGCAAGGTTGGTTCAACATCCACAAATCAATCAATGTAATATAATACATCAATAAAAGAAAGAACAAGAACCGTATGATACTCTCAGTAGATGCTGGAAAAAGCATTAGACAAAGTACTGCATCCTTTCCTGATCAAAACTCTTCAAAGTATAGGGATAGATGGTACATGCCTCAGTATCATCAAAGCCGTCTGTGAAAAACCCACACTGAATATCATTCTCAATGGGGAAAAAGTAAGAATTTTTCCCCTAAGTAACATCAGAAACATGGCAGAGATGTCCACTATTATCACTGCTATTAAACATTGTAATAGAAATCCTAGCCTCAGCAATCAGACATCAAAAAGAAATAAAAGACATCGAATCAGCAAAGAAGAAGTCAAACTCTCACTCTTTGTTGATCATATTATACTTTACGTGGAAAACCCAAAAGACTCCACTCCAAAACTGCTAGAACTCATACAGGAACTCAGTAAAGTGTCAGGATGTAAAATTAATACATAGAAAACAGATGCATTTCTATACACCAACAGCAAGACAGAATAAAGGGGAAATAAATAGTCAATCCCATTTACAATTGCTCCCAAGATACCTAGGAATACATCTGACCAAAGTGGTAAAGAATCTGTACTCAGAAGACCATAGAGTACTCATAAAGAAATCGAGGAAGACACAATGAAATGGAAAAACGTTCCAAGCTCATGGATTGGAAGAACAAATATTGTGAAAATGCCTATGCTACCTAAAATAATGTACACATTTAATGTAATCCCTATCAAAATATCATCTATTTCTTTTTCAAAGTAATGGAAAAAAATACAAAAATTTATATGGAACAAGAAAAGACCCCAAATAGCCAGAGGAATGTTGAAAAAGAAAACCAACGTTGGTGGCATCACAATTCCAGACTTCAGGCTCTATTAAAAGCTGTAATCATCAAGACAATATGGTAATGACACAAAAACAGAATATTTTTCAACAGAAATTGATCCTCAACTCTTTGGTCAACTAATGTTTGACAAAGCAGGAAAGAATGTCCAATGGAAAAAAAAAACAGTCTTCTTTCAACAAATGGTGTTGGGAAAATTGGACAGCCACATGCAGAATGAAACTGGACCATTTACTTACACCACACACAACAATAGACTCAAAATGGATGAAAGATGTCAATATGAGATAGGAACCCATCAAAATCCTTGAGGACAACACAGGCAGCAACCTCTTCAACCTCAGCCACAGCAACTTCTTCCTAGAAACATCGCCAAAGGCAAGGGAAGCAAGGGAAAAATGAACTATTGGGACTTCATCAAGATCAAAAGCTTTTCTTTTTCTTTCTTTTTAAAAAGATTTTATTTATTTATTTGACAGACAGAGATCACAAGTAGGCAGAAAGGCAGACAGGTTGGAAGAGAGCAGGCTCCCCACTAAGCAGAGATCCTGATGTGGGTCTTGATCCCAAGACCTGGATATCATGACCTGAGTTGAAAGCAGAGGCTTTAACTGACTGAGCCACCCAGGCTCCCACAATCAAAAGCTTTTCCACAGCAAAAGAGTCAACAAACCCAAAAAACAACTGACAGAATGGGACAAGATATTTGCAAATGACATATCAGATAAAGGGCTAGTATCCAAAATCTGTAAAGAACTTATCAAATTCAACACTCAAAGAACAAATAGTTCAATCAAGAAATGGGCAAAAGACATGAAAATATATTTCTGTAATGAAGACATCCAGATGGCCAACAGATGTATGAAAAAGTGCTCCACATCATTCAGCATCAGAGAAATAAAAAAAAAAAAAACATACAAACAAAACAAAACAAAACAAACAAACAAACAAACAATGAGATATCGCCTCACACCGGTCAGAATGGCTAAAATTAACAAGCCAGGAAATGACAGATGTTGGAAAGGATGTGAAGAAAGGGGAACCTTCCTACACTGTTGGTGGGAATGCAAGCCAGTTCAGCCACTCTGGAAAACAGTATGAAGGTTCCTCAAGAAGTTGAAAATAGAGCTACCCTATGACCCAGCAATTGCACTACTGGGTATTTACCCTTAAGATGCAAATATAAGGATCCAAAGGGGCATGTGCACCTGAATGTTTCTAGCAACAATGTTGACAATACCCAAACTATGGAAAGAACTTAGATGTCCATCAACAGATGAATGGATAATGAAGATGAGAGACGTGAGATAGATATATATATATATATATATATATATATATATATATATCAGCCATCAAAAGAAATGAAATCTTTCCATTTGCAACAACGTGGTTGGAACTAGAGGGTATTATGCTGACAGAAATAAATCAAACAGAGAAAGACAATTATCATATGATCTCTCTGATATAAGGAATTTGAGACGCAGACCAGGAGTCTTGGGGGGTAGGGAAGGACAAAAAGTGAAACAAGATGGGATGGGGGTGAGACAAACCATAAGAGACTCTTAATCTCACAAAACAAGCTGAGGGCTGTTGGAGGATAAGGAGGTAGGGAAAGGGTGGTTGGTTTATGGACATTTGGGAGGGTATGTGCAATGGTGAGTGCTATTAAATGTATAAGCCTGGTGATTCACAGACCTGTACCCTTGGGCTAAATAATACATTATATGTTAATAAAAATAATTTAAGAAAAGTTAGTCTCAATGTGAATGGGTTAAATATTCCCATCATAAGACACAAGGTTTCAGATTGGATTAGGAGGTAGAACCCATGCATATGCTGTTCACAACAGACTCATTTTTTTAAAAAAGATTTTATTTATTTATTTGTCAGGGAGAGAGAGAGAGCATGTGCACAAGTGGGCAGAGCAGGCAGAGAAGCAGACTCCCCGCTGAGCAAGGAGCCCCAGGTGGGACTCGATCCCAGGACTCTGGGATCATGACCCGAGCCAAAGGCAGCAGTTCAACCAACTGAGCCACCCAGGCATCCCACGACAGACTCATTTTGAACCAAAGACACCTCCAAATTAACGTGAGGGGATGGAGAAAAATTTACCATGCCAATGGACTTCAAAAGAAAAAAATGGGACAGTGATTCTCATAACACAAATTACATTCTAAACCAAAGACTGTAGTAAGTTAGGTAGAGGGACACTATATCATACTTAAAGTGTTATTCCAACAAGAGGATGTAACAACTGTAAATATCTATGCCCCCAGCAGGCAGCTACATAAATCAACTAACAACCAAAAAAAGAATAATACTGATAATGATATGTTAATAATAGGAGATTCAACACTCCACTCACAGCAATGGATAGATCATCCAAGCAGAAGATCAACAAAGAAAAAAGTGCTTTCACATACTTGACCAGATGGAATATATATATATATATATATATATATATATATATATATATATAAACATTTCACCCTAAAAATAACATTTCACCCTAAAATAACACATAATAATAATAATAATAGTAATATTAATAATAGCAATATTATTAATAATAACAGTATTATTACATATTCTTCTTGAATGCACATGAAACTGTCTCCAAAATTATTCACATATTGGGTCACAAAAGAGAGCTCAACCAATATTAAATGATTGAGATGATTCCCTGCATATCTTCAGACCACAATATTTTGAAACTGAAACTCAACCACAAGGAAAAATTTGGAAGGTACTCAGACATTTGTAGGTTAAAAAGCATCCTGCTAAAGAATGAATAGGTCGACCAGGAAATTAAGGAGGAACTTAAACAATTCATGGAAACCAATGGAAATAAAAACACAGCAGTTCAGAACCTATGGGATACTGCAAAGGAAGTCCTAAGAGGGTGGTACATAACCATCAAAGCTTTCTCAAAAATTATTAAAATCCCATATGTACAAGCTAATCTTATACCTAAGGACCTGGAGAAAGAACAGCAAATAAGGCCTTAGCCAAGCAGGAGAAGAAAAATAAAGATTAGGGCAGAAATCAATGCAGTAGAAACCATAAACAAAACTGATAAAATAAAATAGAAGCTGGTTCTTTGAAAGAATTAATAATATTGATAAACTTCCAGTCAGACTTACCTAAAAGAAAAGATAAGGGACCCAAATTAATCAAATCATGAATGAAAGGAGAGAAATCATGACCAATACCAAGGAAATAGAGAATTATTAGAACTTATTACCCACAGCTATATGCCAACAAACTAGGCAACTTGAAATAAAGATATGCATTCTTGGACATTTATAAATTACCAGGACTGAAACATGAAGAAATAGACAATCTGAACAAAGTAATAGCAAACAAAGAAATTGAAACATTAATTAATAAAAAAAAAATCCCAAGAAAATAGAGTCCAGGGCTGGACAGCTTAACAGGGTCATTCTACCAAACATTTAAAGAAAAAAAAAATCATGCTTATTCTACTGAAGATGTTTCACAAAATAGAAATGGAAATAAAATTTCCAATCTCATTCTATGAGGCCATAATTTCCCTGAACCCAAAACCAGGCAAAGACTCAATTAAAAAGGAGAATTACAGGCCAATATTCCTGATGAATGTGGAAGCCGAAATATTCAACAAGATATTAGCCAATATGATCAAACAGTATATTAAAAGGATTATTCACCAAGACCAGATGGGTTATATTCCTGGGGTGCAATGGTGGTTCAAAATTTGCAAATCAATCAATGCTATAGATCACATTAACAAAATAAGAGACAAGAACCATAGGATCCTCTAAATCAAAGCAAAAAATCATTTGACAAAATACAGTGTCCTTTCCTGATTAAAACTCTTTAAAATATAGGGATAGAGGGAACATACCTCAATATTATAAAAACCATCTATGAAAAGCCTACAGATAATATAATTCTCAATGGAGAAAAACTGAGAGCTTTTCTCTTAAGGCCAGGAACATGACAAGGTTGCTCACACTCACCAATTTTGTTCAGCATAGTATTAGAAATCCTAGCTTCAGCAATCAGACAACAAAAAGAAATAAAAGGTATCCAAACGGGCAAAGAATTAGTCAAGCTCTCTCTCTTCAAATATGACATATTTTGTGTGGAGAACACAAAATACTTCACCCCCAAATTCTTAGAACTTACACAACAATTTAGCAACATGGCAAGGTACAAAATCAATGCACAGAAATCTTGCATTTCTATAAACTAACAATGTGACTGAAAAGAGAGAAATTAAGGAATCAATTCCTTTTACAATAGCACCAAAAGTCATAAGATAGTTAAGAATAAACCTAAGTAGAGGGGGCAAGATGGCAGAGAAGTAGGAGATACTGTTTCAACCGGTCGCATAAAGTGAGCTGATTATCTACCAGAACACTCTGAACACCCATGAAATCAGCCTGAGATGTAAGATTATACAATTCTGGATCTCTGTTGGGCAGAAGACTCTAATGGTGAGGTAAAGCAGAGTTTTGAATGATGGGACTGATATCGGAGGATAAACAGAATGGGGAGGAAGCCACCAGAAGTGACCCTTTGGAATGAAATACATCAATGTGCGAGTGCCCTGTGATTGAGGACAAGCGTTAACCTGGAGTCTGGTTAAAAGCACTCAAAAAGAGCAAAATATCTTAAGGGGTAACTGGTGGAATCAGGTGGTCATGGGGATGGGCTTAAGCCCATGGACCCAGAATGGCCACTGCCCGGGACCACCCATGCCAGAATGACTGAGGTGAAGCCTCCAGTCTGTGGTCTCTGAGCTGCTAGTGCTCAAGTGAGAAAGTCTGGGTGGACACCAAGCAACACTCTCTAGAACCACAGCCTTTTGCCCTCTACAGGCATGCTGTGTGACCTCGGCCTGAACTGAGCTCCACGCCCTCCCCTGAGAGAGGTACATGGGGATGCTAGGCAGTGGTCTCTAGGACCAGCCTAGAGTCTAGACACTCCCAGCCCCAGTGGGGCTAGAAAATCTCAGCATGCTATTTCTGGGTGTGAAAATCTAATCGTGCTATCTCTGTTTGGGATATTTCAGGCAGTCTGGACCTGTCCAGACAGCAACCCAGCAAAGGCAGCCACTGGAAGCAAACTCCCTGGACCAATATTGCTGTTTTAGTAGCACTGAGGTACAGAGACAAGCCAGAACTCCTGCAACCCCTGAGACAGTGGCTGGGGATATGCCCTGATGGTGAGAGGTGGCAGGGTGGAGTCTGTGTGCTCTGGACCACCCAGAGGGGAACAGACTGAGGCTTCTTTCTGAGATAGAGGTCTGGGTGAAGTTTGCTTTCCTCTAAACCTCCAAAGAACCACCAAAAGCCACCAAAGAGAAAATGAAACAAACAAACAAATAACAACAACAAAAAAACCCTTCAGAGAACAAAATCCTGAAAAACCGGTTTCCACAGAGCCCTGCCCATTCGTAAGGGGCAGGAAGACTCAACCCAAATAAGACTGCCTGAAAAACAACTCTGCAGACCCCTCCTCCAGAAAGACAGCCAAACAAAACAAAACAAAACAAACAAACAAAAAACACACAGAAGACAACCACCTCAGTGTCCCCATAAAACTGGAAAAGCCCAATATCAGGGGGGAAAAAGATATTAAGCTCCCAGTATTGCCTTCAAGCATGTATATATTTCATAGATACTACTTTTATTTTTAATTCATTCCCACTATTCTTGTACTTTTTAATATATTTTTTAAAATTTTTAACCTATTTACCATCCACAACAAGAGGCTCAATATAATAAATTCCCTAATAACCTTTTAATTTGAAGTCTTCTAATACACATACATGTGTTTTTCTTTTGCTTTTCTATTTTTTGTAATATCCATATAGAGATAAGCTTCAAGGTAATCCTCTTTCCCCAGTCAATACTACCCCTATATATAAACCAGTTTTAATCCCCCTTTATGTCAGGAAGTTTGAGTCTTTTAACAAAGATAGCAAGATATATCCAGGAAAAATCAAATTAACCATCCTCACCCACACTGAGGATTTATAACCACCCTCTCATTTTTTTTTCTGTCAGTGTTTTTGTGTATTTGTTTTTGTTCTGGTATTATATAAATCTTATTATTGGGGTTCATTTTGGCTGGGTTCTTTTTTTCTTGTCATTTAATTTTGTTGTTTTTTTTCTTTGTCTGTTTTGTTTGTATGCCTTTTTAACTTCAATTTGGGGCCCATATTGGCTGGGTATTCTCCCTCTCTCTTTTTTTTTTTTTTTCTCTGTCTCTCTCTTTTTCTCTCTTTTTTTTTTTTTTCTTTTTCTCCATTTTTGGTGGGGATACCGATTTGCTCAGAAGCGTTCCAGCGTGCAGCTTGCCTGAATCACAGTTGATATATTCAGCTACAACATCCCCTCAGCCATCTCTCACCAAAATGACAAGAAAGAGGAATGCCCAAGAGGAAAATTCAGAGGCTGTGCCCTGTCCATTGGAGCTATTGGATGTGGACATAAACAGTATGTTCAAAAGGGAATTCAGGGTAAGAATTATCCAGGCAATGGTGAGGATGGATAAAACCATTAATTACAACATGGAATTGATAGGGCTGAAGTGAAAGCCACCAGGGAAGAATTTAAAAATGCTATCAATGAGTTTGAAACTAATCTAAATTCTCTAGAGGTTAGGGTAACTGAAGCAGAAGATAGAATTAGTGATCTGGAGGACAAACTGATAGAGGAAAAGGATCAGGAGGAAGCCTGGAATGAACAGCTTAGAAGCCATGGAAACAGAATTAGAGAAAAAAGTGACACCAAGAAACGTTCCAAGATCAGAATATTGGAATCCCTGAGGGGGAGGAGAAAGAAAGAAAACTAGAAGATATAATAGAACAAATTCTCCATGAAAATTTTCCCAGTCTTGGGAATGGAACCAGGGTTCATGTCCTAGAGGCAGAAAGGGCACCCCCAAGATCATAAAATCTAGAAAGACCTTGAGACACCTGATTGTGAAACTGATGAATTATAATTTTAGACAGGAACTCTTGAGAACAGCTGGGGGAAGAGATTACTTACGTGCAGAAGAAAGCCCATCAGAATAGCATCAGACCTGTTCACATAAACCTGGAAAGCCAGAAAGGGCTGGCAGACATATTCAGGGCACTAAATGAAAAGAACATGCAGCCAAGGATACTTTATCCAGCAAGGCTAACGTTCAAAATGGATGGAGAGATAAAGATCTTCCAAGACTGCCAACGTTTAAAAGAGTATGTGACCACCAAGCCGGCATTACAAGAAATATTAAGGAGGGTTCTATAAAAGAAGAAAGAACCCAAGAGTGTCATGCAACAGAAATTTATGGAGACATTATTCAGAAACAAGGACTTCACAGGAAATATGTCAATAACAAAAAAATCTTTCAATAATCACTCTCAATGTGAATGGCCTAAATGTTCCCATAAAATAGCACAGAGTTGCAGATTAGATAAAACAGGACCTATCCATATGTTGTCTACAAGAGACCCATTTTGAACCTAAGGATACATCCAGACTGAAAGTGAAGGGACGGAGAAGCATCTTACATGCGAGTGGGCCTCAAAATAAAGCTGGGGTAGCAATTCTTATATCAGATAAATTAGATTTTAAACTAAAGACTGTAGTCAGAGATACAAAAGGGCACTACATCATTCTTAAAGGGTCTATCCACTAAGAAGATCTAACAATCATGAATATTTATGCCCCCAATATGGGAGCAGCCAACTAAATAAAACAACTGTTAATCAAGATGAGGAGTCATATTGATTTGAATATATTAATAGTATGGGATCTTAACACACCACTCTCATTAACAGACAGATTATCCAAGCAGAAAATCAATAAAGAAACAAGAACACTGAATGACATATTATACCAGATGGACCTCATAGATATAAACAGGACATTCTACCCTAAAACAACAGAATCCTCATTCTTCTTGAGTGTACATGGAACTTTCTCCAGAATAGACCATATACTGGGTCACAAATCAGGGCTCAACAGATACCAAAAAATTGAGATTATTCCTGCAATTCTCAGACCACGATGTTTTGAAACTGGAGCTCAACAACAAGAAAAAGTTTGGAAAGAATTCAAACAACTGGAAGCTAAAGAACACCTTGCTTGAGGACGTTTGGATCAACTAGGAAATCAAAGAAGAACATATACAATTCATGGAAACCAATGAGAATGAAGAAACTTCAGCCCAAAAATATGGGATAGAGCAAAGGTGGTCCTATGAGGAAAAGACATAGCCATCCAAGCCTCCCTCAAAAAAATTGAAAAATCCGGAATACACAAGCTCTCATTACACCCTAAAGAACTGGAGAATCAAAAACCACTTAAGCCAACTCCACACACAAGAAGGGAAATAATAAAGATTAGAGCAGATATCAATGAGATAGAAACTAGAGAAATAGTAGAACACATCAATGAAACAAGAAGCCTGTTATGTGAAGAATGAATAAGATCAATAAACCATTGGCCAAACTAATTGAAAAGAAGAGAGAGGACCCAAATTAATAAAATTTTGAATGAAAAGGGAGAGATCATGACTAACACCAACGAAATAGAAACAATCATCAGAAATTATTATCAACAGTTATATGCCAATAATTTAAGCAACTTAGACAAAATGGATCCTTTCCAGGAAACCTATAAACTTCCAAAACTGAATCAGGAAGAAATTGACAACCTGAATAGACCAATATCTAGTAATGAGATTGAAGCAGTGATCAAAAACCTCCCAGAAAAACAAGAGCCCATGACCTGATGGATTCCTGGGGAATTCTACCAAACATTCAAAGAAGAAATAATATCTATTTTCCTGTAGCTGTTTCAGAAAATAGAAGCAAAAGGAAAATTTCCAAACTCTTTCTATGAAGCCGGTGTTACCCTGATCCCCAAACCAGGCAAAGACCCCATCAGAAAGGAGAATTTCAGACCAATATCCCTGATGAATACGGATGCCAAGATTCTCAACAAGATCCTAGCTAAAAGGATCCAAAGTACATTAGAAAGATTATCCACCATGACCAGGTACAATTTATCCATGGGACACAACTGTGGTTCAACAATTGCAAATCAATCTATGTGATAGAACAAATAAGAGAAGAGAGAAGAAGAACCACATGGTCCTCTCAAATGATGCAGAAAAATCATTTGACAAGGTACAGCACCCGTTCCTTATTAAAACATCAAAGTATGGGGATAGAGGGAACATTCCTCAACTTCATAAAAGCTATCTATGAAAAGGCCACAGTGAATATCATCCTCAATGGAGTAAAGCTGACAACCTTCCCTTTGAGATCAGGAATATGACAAAGATGCCCATTCTCACCATTCTTGTTCAACATAGTACTAGACATGCGAAACAGCAGTCAGACTACAAAAATAAACAAAAGTTATTCAAATTGACATTGAAGAAGTTAAATTCTCTCTCTTCATATATGACTTTATATGGAAAACCCAAGAGACTCTACCCCCAAACTACTAGAACTCATATGGCAATTCAGTAATGTGCCGGGACACAAAAATCAATGTACAGAAATCATTTGCTTTCTTATACACTGACAGTAAAAATATAGAAATGGAAATTAGAGAATCAGCTCCATTTATTATAACACCAAGATTAATAAGATACCTGGGAATAAACCTAACCAAAGAGGTAAAGGATCTGTACTCAAGGAACTACAGAACACTCATGAAAGAAATTGAAGACACAAAAAGATGGAAGATCATTCCATGATCATGGATCAGAAGAATAAACATTGTTAAAATGTCTATAATGACCAGAGCAATCTATAATTTCTATTTCATTCCAATCAAAATTACCCCAGCATTTTTCCAAAAGCTGGAACAACCAATCCTATAATTTGTAAGGAAGATATCTGAATTGCTAAGGAAATGTTGAAAAAGAAAAACAAAACTGGGTCATCACATTGCCTTATTTCAAGTTTTACTGCAAAGCTGTAATCACCAAAACAGCATGGTACTGGCACAAGAACAGACACATAAACCAGTGGAATAGTGTAGAGATCCCAGATATGGACACTCAAATCTGGTCTGATAATCTTCAACAAAGCAGGAAAAAATATAGAGTGGGAAAAAGACAGTCTCTTTAATAAATGGTTCTGGGGCAATTGGAGAGTGTTGTGTAGAAGAATGAAACTCGGAGATTCTCTAACACCATACACAAAGATAAACTCAAAATGGACAAAAGAGCTCAATGTGAGGTAGGAATCCGTCAGAATCATAGAGGAGAACATAGGCAGTAACCTCCTTGACATTGGCCACAGCAACTTCTTTCAAGATATGTCTCCAAAGACAAAGGAAACAAAAGTGGAAATGAACTTTTGGGACTTCATCAAGATCAAAAGCTCCTGCACAGCAAATGAAACAGTCAACAAACAAAGAGGCAACCCGCAGAATGGGAGAAGATATTCACAAATGACACTACAGACAAAGGGCTGATATCCAAGAGCTCTAAAGAACTTCTCAAACTCAACACACACAAAACAGATAATCAGGTCAAAAAGTGGGCAGAAGACACGAACAGACACTTCTCCAATGAAGACATTCAAATCGTTAACAGACACATGAAAAAAAAAATGTTCATCATCACTGGCCATCAGAGAGATTCAAATAAAAACCGCATTGAGATAGCACCTTACAGCAGTTAGAATGGCCAACATTAACAAGACAGGAAACAACGTGTGTTGGAGAGGATGTGGAGAAAGGAACCCTCTTACACAGTTGGTGGGAATGCAAGTTGGTGCAGCCACTTTGGAAAACAGTGTGGAGATTCTCTAAGAAACTAAAAATAGAGCTACCCAATGATCCTGCAATTGTACTACTGGGTATTTACCCCAAAGATACAGATGTAGTGAAAAGAAGGGCCATCTGTACCCCAATATACATAACAGCAATGGCTACAGTTGCCAAACTGTGGAAAGAACCAAGATACCCTTCAACTGATGAATGGATAAAGATGATATGGTATATACATATACATAAATACATACATATATACAGACAGACAGACAGACTGTGGAGTATTATGATTCCGTCAGAAAGATGAATACCCAACTTTTGTATCAACATGGAAGGGACTGGAAGAGACTATGCTAAATGAAATAAGCCAAGCAGAGAAAGTCAATTATCACATGGTTTAGCTTATTTGTGGAGCATAAGGAATAACACTGAGGACATGGGGAGATGGAGAGAAGGGAGTTGGGAGAAATTGGAGGCAGAATTGACCATGAGAGACTGTGAACTCTGAGAAGCTAACTGAAGGTTTTGGAGGGGAAGAGGGTGGGAGTTTGTGAGACTGGGCGTGGGTATTATGAAGGGCACGTATTGCATGGAGCAGTGGGTGTGGTGCACAAACAATGAATTATGTAACTCTGAAAAGAAATAACGATTTTTTAAGAAAAAATGGAAATATCAAATCAATCAAAAAATGAATAAGCAAATAAAAATTTTGCAAATATTGAAAAAAAAGAATAAACATAAGTAAAGAGGTAAAGTATCTACACTCTAGAAACTACAGAACATTTATGTAAGAAATTGAGGAAGACACAAAGATATGGAAAAATATTCCATGCTCATGGATTGGAAGAATAAACATTGTGAAAATATCTATGCTGCCCTGAATCATCTGCACTTTCAATAAAATCCCTATCAAAATACCTATTGACATTTATTACAGAGCTGGAAAAACAATCCAAAAATTTGTATGGAATCATAAAAACCTCTGAAAAGCCATAGTGATATTGAAAAATAAAAATATAGTTTGGGGGGGCATCGCATTGCCTGACTTTAAACTACATTACAAAGTTTTGGTCATCTAGACAGCATGGTATAAACACAAGAACACATATACATCAATGGAACAGAATAGAGAACCCAGAAATTTACCCTCAACTCTATAGTCAACTAATCTTCTACAAATCAGGAAACAATATCCAATAGAAGAGACAGTCTTTTCAATTAAAAAAAAAAATGGACAGCCATGTGCAGAATAATGAAACTGGTCCATTCTCTTACACCATAGACAGAGATAAACTCAAAATGGATGAAATACCTCAATGTGAGACAGGAATCAAGTGAAATCTTATGGGATAACATAAGCAATAACTCTTCAACATTGGCCACAATAACTTCTTTCAAGACATGTTTCTTGGGATGCCTGGGTGGCTCAGTCAGTTAAGTGTTTGTCTTGGCTCAGGTTATGATCCCAGTGTCCTGGGATCAAGTCCTTCATCAGGCTCCTTGTCAGCAGAAAGCCTACTTCTATGTCTGCCTGCTCTAACTGCCTATCCCACTGCTTATATTCTCTCTCTATCTCTCTCCCTGTCTGACAGATAAAGTTCTTAAAAATGTCTCTAAAGGGAAAGTGAAATGAAAGCAAAAATGTAATTTTGAGAATTCATCAAGATAAAAAGAAAGCTTTCACATCAAGGAAATAGGTAACAAAACTAAGAGGCAATCCACGGAATGGAGGAAGATATTTGTGAGTGACATTACAGATAAAGAGTTGGTATCCAAGATCTAAAAAATCTTCTCAAACTCAGCACCCCCAGAAAAAAAAAAATTCAGTCAGGAAATGGGCATAAGACATGAACAGACACTTCTCCAAAGAAAGACATACACATGGGTAAGAGACACATGAAAAAATATCCAACATCACTATCATCAGGGAATTACAAATCAAAACCACATTGAGATACAACCTTACACCTGTTTGAATTGCAAAAATTAAAACAGGAAATAAAAAGTGTTAGTAAGAATATGGAGAAATGGGAACCCTCTTGCACTTTTGGTTGGAATGCAAGCTGGTAAAGCTACATTGGAAAACATTATGGAGGTTCCTCAAGATGTTAACAATAGAAGTACCTTAAAACCCAGCAATTGCACTACTAGGTATTTTCCCCCAAAATACAGACATAGTGAAAAGAAGGGGCACATGAACCCCAATGTTCACAGCAGCAATGTCCACAATAACCAAACTGTGAAAGGAGTTGGGACTGTTGAAATAATCTTCAACAGATAAATGGATAAAGAAGATGTGGTTCATATACACAATTGACTATAACTCATCCATCAAAAAGGATGAATGCCCACCATTTGCATTGACATGAATGGAACTGAAGGAGATTATGCTGAGTAAAATAAGTCAAGCAGAGAATGACAATTATCATACAACTTCACTCATATGTTGAACATAAGGAATAGTGCAGAGGACAACAGAGAGGGGAGGGAAAACTGAATGGGAAGAAATCAGAGGAGACAAACATGAGAGACTATGGATTCCAGGAAAAAAAAAACCTGAGTGTTTCAGAGAGGAAGGGAATGAGAGGATTGGGTAGCTGGGTGATGGGTATTGCAGAGGGCACATGTGGTGGTGAGCACTGGGTGTTATACACAACTAATGAATCATTGAAAACTACATCAAAATCGAATGATGCACTATATGCAGGCTAATTGAACATAATAAAATAGAATAAAATAAGAATTATATCAATAAAGGATCTAGGAATGTAAAGAATGGACTTTAAGTTGATAAACCACATCAACAAGAACTAAGCTACTGGTAAAAATCAAACTTTCTCTGCCTCTATTATGTATAAACTTCCATCGTTCAAGAGGCTGAAACACATAGAGGAACACTGTTGTATTTAAGAAGTATCTACTTTACCTAACTCTATAGTTATAGGAACATGGTATTGCAGGAGGAATAGAGATATAGAAAAGTGGAAGAAGGGGCGCCTGGGTGGCTCAGTGGTTTAAAGCCTCTGCCTTTGGCTCAGGTCATGATCCAAAGGTCATGGGATCAAGCCCCCCATTGGGCTCTCTGCTTAGTGGGGAGCCTGCCCCCCACCCCTCACCTGGCTCTATGAATTTAAAATGGAAAAATGGAAAAATTTCTTTTAACTGGTGTATTTAGATCATTAAGTTTAAGATAATTATTGTTATAGTCTTTAGTATGCCATTTTACTTTCTCTTTTTCTTCCTGAGATAATTTGATTTTTTTAATATTCCATTTTGTTAGTGTTTTTTAGTATAGCTCTTTGCATATCTCTTTAGTGCTTTTCTTCCTCCTCCTATTTCTTCTTCATCTTCCTCTTTCCCTCCTCTCCTTCTTCTTCTCCTCCTTCTTCTTCCTTCTTCCTCTTCTTCTCTCTTTTTCTGTGTATCTATATAGGCAAGTATATCCTTAAGGGATTTCTCTAATACCATACACACATGCGCGCGCACGCGCACACACACACACACACACACACACACACATATATATGTGGGATCACCATTTTTAAAAACAAAGTGTAATATTAAAACTGTGCCTTTATTACTGTCCCTTTTAATCTTGATTTATTACAATTATATTAAATATTTACCGTTTATTGATTATATTCTTTTTATTAACTCATATATACTCTCTTTCTGTTTCTCTCCTTCTGATTATTTAGGATTTTGTATTACATTGTATTCTTTATGTTTCGATATATTATTTTAACATTTGTCTTTTAAGGTAGATAGCCTGGTAACAAGATATTTTATTATTTTCTTTGTCTGAAAATATTTCAACTTTCCCTTTATAACTAAAGGATATATTTACTGGTTACAGAAATTTGCGTTGACATCTCTTTTCTTTGCCTTTTCAAACATTCATACCAATTTTTTTTTCTGGTCTCCATAGATTTCATGAGCATATTCCTGTCATTAAAATATTTTCCCTCCTTGGGCGCCTGGGTGGTTCAGTTGTTAAGCATTTGCCTTTGGCTCAGGTCATGATCCCAGTGTCCTAGGATTGAGCCCCACATTGGTCTCCCTGCTCTGCAGGAAGCCAACTTCTCCCTCTCTTGCTTCTATTGATTGTGTTCCCTCTCTCACCATCTCTCTCTATTTCTCTGTCAAATAAATAAATAAAGTCTTTTAAAAATTAAATAAATAAATAAATGAAACTATGTCTTGGTTTCTAGAAAGATAAAGAAAATGTCCAAAACCTTCACCAGGTAAGGAAAAAAAAAAAAAAAAAGAAAGAAAGAAAAGACCAAAACACTTAAATGATAGGTGAAACAATACAATTGGTGCTACGGAAATTAAAAGTATAAGGATACCTGGGTGGCTCTGTCAGGTAAGCATCTGCTTCTGGCTCAGGTCATGATCCCAGGTTTCTGAGATCAAGCTCTGAGTCAAGCTCCCTACTCAGTGGACAAAGAAGTTGTGGTCCATATATGCAATGGAATATTACTAAGCTGTCGAAAGGATGAATACCTAGATTTTGCATCAACATGGATAGGACTGGAAGAGATTATGCTGAGTGAAATAAGTCAAGCAGAGAAAGTCAATTATCATATGGTTTCATTTACTTGTGGAACATAGGAATAGCATGGAGGACATTAAGAGAAGAAGAGAAAATGAAGGGGAAAATCAGAGAGGGAGATGAACCATAAGAGACTATGGACTCTGGGAAACAAACTGAGGGTTTTAGAAGGGAGGAGTGAGGGGATGGATAAGTCCAGTGATGGATATTAAGGAGGGCAAGTATTGCATGGAGCACTGGATGTTATATATAAACAATGGACATTGGAACACTACATCAAAATCTAATGATGTATAAATTCCACCTGGTCATGGTGGATGGTTTTTTTTTTTTAATTTTTAATTTTTTTAAAAAATTTCCATTCAGTGTATTAGAATTCATTGTTTATGCACCGCACCCAGTGCTCCATGCAATACATGCCTCCATAATACCCACCACCAGTCACAGCCAACTTCCCACTGCCCGCCCCTTCAAAACTATCAGATTGTTTTTCAGAGTCCATAGTCTCTCATGGTTCATCTCCCTCTCCGATTTGAACAAACTCCCTACTCCTCTCCATCTCCCCATGTCCTGCGTGTTATTTCTTATACTCCACAAATAAGCGAAACCATATAATAATTGACTGTCTCTGCTTGACTTATTTCACTCAGCATAATCTCTTCCAGTCTCACCCATGTTGATACAAGTTGCGTATTCATCATTCTGACAGAACCATACTACTCCATAGTGTATATGGACCACATTTTCTTTATCCATTCGTCCGTTGAAGGGCATCTTGGTTCTTTCCACAGTTTGGCGACTGTAACCAACACTGCTATGAACATTGGGGTACAGATGGACCTTCTTTTCACTACATCTGTATCTTTGGGGTAAATACCCAGTAGTGCAATTGCAGGGTCATAGGGAAGCTCTATTATTTTTTTTTTTAAGATTTTATTTATTTGACAGACAGACATCATAAGTAGGCAGAGAAGCAGGCAGAGAGAGAGAGGAGGAAGCAGGCTTCCCGCTGAGCCGAACGCCCGATGCGGGCCTCAATCCCACGATCCTGGGGTCATGACCTGAACTGAAGGTAGAGGCTTTAATTCACTGAGCCACCCAGGTGCCCCAGGAAGCTCTATTTTTAATTAAGGAATCCCCACACTGGTTTCCAAAGTGGCTGTACCAACTTGCATTCCTACCAGCAGTGTAAGAGGGTTTCCCTTTGTCCACATCCTCTCCAATACACGTTTACTGTCTTGCTAATTTTGGCCATTCTAACTGGTGTAAGCTGGTATCTCATGTGGTTTTGATTTGAATCTCCCTGATGGCTAGTGATGATGAACATTATTTCATGTGTCTGATAGCCATTTGTATGTCTTCATTGGAGAAGTGTCTGTTCATGTTTTCTGCCCATTTTTTGACATGTTTATCTGTTTTGTGTGTGTTGAGTTCGAGAAGTTATTTTTAGATCCTGGATATCAGCCCTTTGTCTGTACTGTCATTTGCAAATATCTTCTCCCATTCCGTGGGTTGCCTCTTTGTTTTGTTGATTTTTTCCTTAGCTGGGCAGAAGATATTAATCTTGATGAATACCCAAAAGTGCATTTTCGTACTGTTTCCATTGCCTTTGGAGACACATCTTGAAAGAAGGTGCTGTAGACGATGTCGAAGTGGTTACTGCCTATGTTCTTCTCTAGGATTCTGATGGATTCCTGCTTCACGTTGAGGTCTTTTATCCATTTCGAGTTTATCTTGGTTTATGTGTAAGAGAATGGCCGAGTTTCACTCTCCTACATATAGCTGTCCAATTTTCCCAGAGCCATTTATTAAAGAAACTCTTTTCCCACTGTATATTTTTTTCCTGCATTGTTGAAGATTATTTGACCATAGAGTTGAGGGTCCATATCTGGGCAATCTACTCTGTTCCACTGCTCTATTTGTTTGTTTTTGTGCCAGTACCATGCTGTCTTGGTGATCACAGCTTTGTAGGAAAGCTTGAAGTCCAGCAACCTGATGCCCCCAGTTTTGTATTTCTTTTTCAACATTTCCTTAGCCACTCAGATCTCTTCTGATTCCTTTCAAATTTTAGGATTATTTGCTCCAGCTCTTTGAAAAATGCTGGTGGAATTTTGATCAGAATGGCCTTGAAGATATAGATTGCTCTAGGCAATATAGATATTTTAACAATGTTTATTCTTCCAATCCATGAGCATGGAATGGTCTTCCATCGTTTTGTGTCTTCTTTGATTTCTTTCATGAGTGTTCTGTAGTTCCTCCAGTACAGATTTTTTACCTCTTTGATTAGGTTTATTCCGAGGTATCTTAGGGTTCTTGGTTCTATAGTGAATGGAATCAATTCTCTAATTTCTGTTTACATGTGTTCATTGTTAGTGTATAAGAAAGCAACTGATTTATGTACATTAACTTTGTATCCTGCCACATACTGAATTGCTGAATGAGTTCTAGTAGTTTGGGGGTGGAGTCTTTGCGTTTTCCATATAAAGTATCATGTCACATGCAAAGAGAGAGTTTGACTTTTTCATTGCCAATTTGGATACCTTTTATTTCTTTTTATTGTCTGATTGCTGTTGCTAGGACTTCTAATACTGTGTTGAACAAGAGTGGTTAGAGCGTCATCCTTGTCGTGTTCCTGATCTCAAAGGGAAGGTTGTGAGCTTTGTCCCAGTGAGGATGTTATTTGTTGTGGGTTTTCATAGATAGATTTTATGAAGTTGAGGAATGTTCCTTCCATCCCTATACTTTGAAGCATTTTAATCAGGAAAGGATGCTGGATTTTGTCAAATGCTTTTTCTGCATCAATTAAGAGGACCATGTGGTTCTTCTCTCTTCTCTTATTGATTCGTTCTATCACATTGATTGATTTGCGAATGTTGAAGCATCCTTGTAACCCAGGGATGAATCCCACCTGTCATGGTGGATAATCTTTTTCATGTGCTGTTGGATCCTGTGTGCTAGGATCTTGTTGAGAATCTTAGCATCCATATTCATCAGGGATATTGGTCTGAAATTCTCCTTCTTGGTGGGGTCTTTGCCTGGTTTGGGGATCAGGGTATTGCTGGTTTCATAAAACGTCTGGATGTTTGCCTTCTCCAATCAATTTTTGAAACAGTTTCAGGAGAATAGGTGTTATTTCTTCTTTGAAAGTTTGGTTGAATTCCCCAGAGAATCCGTCAGGTCCTGGGCTCTTGGTTTTTGGGAGGTTTTTGGTGACTGCTTCATTCTTATTACTAGATATCGGACTATTCAGGTTGTCAATTTCTTCCTGGTTCAAGTTTGAAAGTTTATAGTTTTCCAGGAATGCATCCACTTCTAGGTTGCTTAACTTATTGTCATATAACTGTTGATAATAATTTCTAATGATTGTTTCTATTTCCTTGGTGTTAGGTGTGATCTCTCCCTTTTCATTCATAATTTTATTAATTTGAGCTTTCTCTCTTTTCTTTTGGATTAGTGTGACCAGTGGTTTATCCACCTTATTCATTCTTTCCAACAACCGGCTTCGAGATTCATTGCACGTTCTACTGTATCTCTAGTTGCTGTCTCATTGATCTCTGCTCTGATCTTAATTATTTCCCTTCTTGTGTGTAGAGTTGGCTTAATTCGTTGTTGATTTTCCAGTTCTTTAAGGTGTAGAGATAGCTGCTGTATTCTGGATGTTTCTTTCTTTTTCTTTTCTTTTCTTTTTTTTTTTTTTTTTTTTTTTTTTTTTGAGGGAGGCTTAGATGGGTATGTATTTCTCCCTTAGGGCCACCTTTGCTGTATCCCATAGGTTTTGGACGGAAGTGTCTTCATTCTCACTGGTTTCCATGAATTGTTTAAGTTCTTTGATTTCCTGGTTGATCCAAGCATTCTTAAGCAAGGTGGTCCTTAGCTTCCAGGTGTTTGAGTTCCTTCCAAACTTTTCCTTGTGGTTGAGCTCCCATTTCAAAGCATGTGATCTGCGAATATGCAGGGAATAATCTCAGTCTTTTGTTAATGGTTGAGCTCTGAGTTGTGACCCAGTATGTGGTCTATTCTGGAGAAGGTTCCATGTGCACTCGAGAAGAATGAGTATTCTGTTGCTTTCAGGTGGAATGTTCTGTATATACATATGAGGTCCATCTGGTCCAATGTGTCATTCAAAGCTCTTGTTTCTTTATTGATTTTCTGCTTGGATGATCTGTCTATTACTGAGAGTGGCATGTTAAGATCTCCTACTATTAATGTATTCATATCAATATGACTCTTTATCTTATTTAACAGATTTCTTATGTAATTGGCTGCTCCTTTATTGGGGTCATAAGTATTTAAAATTGTTAGATCTTCTTGGTGGATATCCCTTTAAGAATTATGTAGTGTCCTTCTGTATCTCCGACTACAGTCTTTACTTTAAAATCTAATTTATCTGATATGAGAATCACTACCCTAGCCTTCCTTTGAGGCCCATTGGCATGAAAGATGCTTCTACATCCCTTCACTTTCAGTCTGGATATATACTTACGTGCCAAATGGGTCTCGTGTAGACAACATATGGATGGGTCCTGTCATTTTATCCAATCTGCAACCCTGTGTTGTTTTATGGGCACATTTAGGCCATTCACCTCGAGCATGTTTATTGAGAGATATGTTTTTATTGACATTGTGTTACCTGTGAAGTCCTTGTTTACATAGATTGTCTCCATATATTTCTGTTCAATGTTATTCTGAGTTTTTTTTTTCCTCTTTTATAGAACCCCACTTAATATTTCCTGCAGTTCCGGTGTGGTGGTCACATACTCTTTTAAACCTTGCTGGTTCTGGAAGCTCTTTATCTCTCCATCCATTTTCAATGTCAGTCTTCCTGGATAAATTGTCCTTGGCTGCATGTTCTTCTCATTTAGTGCCCCGAATACGTCTTGCCAGCCCTTTCTGGCTTGCCAGGTTTCTGTGGACAGGGTTGACATTATTCTGATGGGCTTGCCTCTGTATGTAAGGAATTTCTTCACCCTAGCTGCTTTCAAGAGCTCCTGACTACAATTATGATTCATCATTTTCACAGTCAGGTGTCTCAAGGTCTTTCTAGATTCTATGATCTTGGGGGCAGCCCTTTCTGCCTCTACTACACGAATGCTTGTTCCATTAACCAAATTGGGAAAATTTTCATGGAGAATTTGTTCAACTATATCTTCTAGTCTTCTTTCTTTCTCCTCTCCCTCAGGGATTCCAATAATTCTGACGTTGGAACGTTTCATGGCATCATTTATTTTCCTAATTCTGTTTTCATGGCTTCTAAGCTGTTTATTACAGGTTTCCTCCTGATACTTTTTTCTATGTTTGTCCTCCAGATCACTAATTCTATCTTCTGTCACAGTTACTCTATCTTTTAGAGAATTTAGGTTAGATTGGAACTCATTGATAACACTGTTAACATTATCCCTGGTGGCTTTCGCTTCTGCCCTAATCAATTCCATTTTGTCATCAAAGGCTTTCTCCAACCTAGTTATTGCCTGGATAATTGTTAGCCTGAATTCCCTTTTCAACGTACCATCTATGTCCATATCCAGTAGCTCTGATGGAGAGGGCCGAGTCTCTGAATTTTTCTTCTGTTGGGCATTCCTTCTTCTAGTCATTTTGGTGATAGATGGCTGAATGGATGTGTAGCCAAATGTATCAACCGTGGTGCAGTCAATGTGCACCCTAGAATGCTTCTGAGCAATCGAGAGTCCCCACCATAAAGAAAGAAAAAGAAAAAAAAAAGAGAAAGAGAGACAGGGAAAAAAAAAAAGAATAATAAAAGAGAAGGTCCAGCCCATATAGGCCCCAAGGTAAAATTTATGAAGTATAGAAACAAAAACAGACAAACTTTTTAAAAAGACCAACAAAAGTAGATGAGAAGAGAAAAATAAACAAACAAATAAATAAATAAAAGAACCTTGTCTAGAAGAACTCCAAATAGAAGATTTATACACTCAGGACAAAAACAAATACACAGAAATACTGACAGAAGAAAAAGATTGGAGAGAGGTTATAAATTCTCAGTGTGGGCGAGGAAGATTATTTTGAATCTTCCTGTATCTTGTATGTATCTTGTATGTATCGTGATATTTTGTTTAAGGACTAAATATTCCTGAGATAAAAGGGGATTAAAATTGATTTAATTCAGGTTGTTTTTCAGAGTCCATAGTCTCTCATGGTTCATCACCCCTCCAATTTCCCTCAACTCCCTTCCCCTCTCCATCTCTCCATGTCCTCCATGTTATTTCTTATGCTGCACAAATAAGTGAAACCATATGATAATTGAGTCTCTCTGCTTGACTTATTTCACTTAGCATAATCTCTTCCAGTCCCATCCATGTTGCTACAAAAGTTGGGTATTCATCCTTTCTGATGGAGGCATAATACTCC
>JAHRIG010000634.1:0-10847 GCA_020311275.1 Eira barbara
TTTTTTTTTTTTTTTTTTTTTTTTGTAAACGTGCTTAAGATCTATTACCTTAGCAAGTTTCAAGGGCACTATACAGCATTACAACTACAGTCTCCATGCTATACATTAGATCCTCATAACTTATTCATCTTATAACTGTATGTTCTTACCCTTTGACCATATCTCCCCAACTCCCAGCCACTGGCAACCAACATCCTACTATTTGTTTCTATGAGTTTATTTCTTTATTTTTTAAAAGTCCATGTATACATGATAGCACACAGTATTTGTCTTTCTCCTTCTGGATTTTTTCACTTAATATAATGTCCTCCAGTTTCATCCATGCTGACACAGATAGCAGAATTTCCTTCTTTTTCATGACTAAATAATATTCATGTTTTCTTTATCATTAAAATATAATGGATATACAATATTATATTAATTTCATGTGTACAACACAGCAATTTGACTATTACATACACTACTCATATTAGACAATAAGCGTGATCACCATCTGTCACTATACCCTGTTATTACAATATCATTGACTATATTCTTTAGCTAGACTTTTCATGTCCATGACCCACATTTTCTTCACCCATGCAACACTTAGGTCGTTCCAATGTCTTGGCTACTGTGAATAATGCTGAAATGAACATAGGGTGCAGATACCTCTTTGAGATCCTGTTTTCACTTCCTTTGGATATGCGCTCCAAAGTGGGATTGCTGCATCACATGGTAGTTTTACTTTCATTCTTTTTGAAAACAAAAACAAAAACAAGCTGTATCAATTTATGTTGCTACCACTGTACAAGGGTTCCATTTTCCCCACAACTTTGCCAACACTTGTTATCTATTTTCTTTTTTATATTAGCAATTCTAACTGTGACATAAGAATATTTCATTGTGGATTCGATTTGCATTTCCACGATGCTTTGGAAAGATATCTATTCAGATCCTTTATCCATTTTTTTAAAATGTTTTTTATTTTTTATTTTTTTTATTAACATATTGTGTGTTATTAGCCCCAGGAGTACAGGTTGGTGAATCGCCATGTTTACACGCTTCACAGCACTCACCATAGCACATACCCTCCGCAATATCCATAACCCAACCACCCTCTCCCTACCCCCTTCCCCCGGCAACCCTCAGTTTGTTTTGTGAGATTAAGAGTCTCTTATGGTTTATCTCCCTCCTGATCCCATCTTCTTTCATTATTTCCTTCCCTACCCCTGAAACATCTCACATTGCCTCAAATTCCTCATATCAGGGAGATCATATGATAATTGTCTTTCTCTGATTGACTTATTTCGATCAGCATAATACCCTCTGGTTCCATCCACGTCATCGCAAATGGCAAGATTTCATTTCTTTTGATGGCTGCATAGTATTCCATTGTATATATATATATATATATATATATACCATCTCTTCTTTATCCATTCATCTGTTGATGGACATTGAGGTTCTTCCTATAGTTTTGCTATTGTGGACATTGCTGCTATAAATATTCTGGTGCACATGCCCCTTCGGATCACTACATTTTTATCTTTAGGGTAAATACCCAGGAGTGCGATTGCTGGGTCATAGGGTAGCTCAATTTTCAACTTTTTGAGGAAGCTCCATGCTGTTTTCCAGAGTGGCTGCACCAGCTTGCATTCCCGCCAACAGTGTAGGATGGTTCCCCTTTCTCCGCATCCTCGCCAGCATCTGTCATTTCCTGACTTGTTAATTTTAGCCATTCTGACTGGCATGAGGGGGTATCTCGTTCTGGTTTTGATTTGTATTTCCCTGACGCCGAGGGATGTGGAGCACTTTTTCATGTGTCTGTTGGCCATCTTGATGTCCTCTTTGCAGAAATGTCTACTCATGTCCTCTGCCAGTTCCTTGATGGGATCATTTGTTCTTTGGGTGTTGAGTTTGACAAGTTCTTTATAGATTTTGGATACTAGCTCTTTACCTGATATGTCATTTACAAATATCTTCTCCCAGATACTCTGCCAGAATACATTTGTTTCCCTGGCCAGCCCCAGTGAAGGGAAATCATAACAACTAAAAGGAACACAGTTTCTCCTCTCTTTCCCAAATCGTCTAGGGGGAGGTTTTAGGCACAGCTTATAAATGAGCAGGAATTCAAGTTCATTTCCTGGCAAAGGGTACACTGGTTTCTCTCAGCATTGCTCTTTTGTCAGTGCTGGATTTTTGACAGAGAGCTATCCATATTGTTAGAAGAAATAGGATGATCCTCTCTGGAACCCACCCACTTTTGAGTATGCTTTCTTTTTTCGGTCTCCCCATTCCCCCATTTCCCTTTATTACCTATTTGACCAACATCCTTCCCCCAGTGATGCACCCAGCTCGGAGGGATGCTTAACCTGCAGGTGGGGCTAAGGACAAGTATACACCTGCCTAGAAAGGGGCTGCATTCAGAGTCAGCCATGATGTGGCTCCATGCTGTCATAAGCCAGCCTAGAGCACCATTAGGAAATAGTACCATCAAATTTCGTGGTGTGGGTTTCTTACACATTTTTTTATATAAACTTCTTTTACAAATATGTTTAGATTCAGGCCACACTGTTTTTTGATATAAACTTCTTTTACAAATATGTTTAGATTAAGGCCTGGCATCAGACAAAATGAAAGAAGAATGCTGTGAAGTGGGAATGGTATTAAGTTATTAAATTATACTGAGTTGTGTAATCACAGTCTCCATTAACCCCTCCTACCCACGGACATAGCCCAGAAAACTTTTCAGTAGAGTTTCCACGTGCCCTCAAATAGAGTCTAAGAATATAATAACTTGAACTCTTCCCCCACTGTTCCACCTTTTGTCCTATCCTGTACTGAATGCAAGGTATTTTGACTGCCCATCCCCATTTTCAGAGAGACTGCAGTGAAGGCAGAGAGTAATGTGGTCATCCAGGGAATATTCTGTTTCTTGGTCTACTTCTGTACTTAGTGTGCTAACTTTTGTCTGCCAGTGGACCTCCGACCACATGTGGGAAAACCAACAAATACTAAAAGTATAGGGTCTCTGGGTTGATCTTGGGAAGTGTCAGCCAACATTTAGAATTCTCTCAGGGCTCAGAATGACTCTTCATCTGCAAGGACCAAGATAATTACCCTATTCTTTCCTGAGAGAAGGAACTCCAGATTCCTGATGCAGCACCTTATGGTTTCCAAGGCAACATACACACACACACACACACACACACACCCTCCATTATTTTATTGTTGGCAAAAGTGTTTACAAATCTGTGACATGCAGCTGATTTAGATTCAAGCAAGCATAGGAGAAATATCTAGAGGGCAACACTTGGAACAATACTGAGCTCCCCACCCAGAAGGGTTCTGCTGCCTTAGCCTGCGATGCTGGTGGCAAGGAGAGGCGTGCCCATGGGATGCTGAAAAGGAGCACGAGGATGGTGGAGGGGGGGGAGGTCAGCAACATGGAGTGTGGGGGGAAAGGGAGAGGGAAGTTGTGAAGGTGAGAGGGAGAGATTGCCTCTGGCCTCTTGCTGTGGCCACTCCAGAGCCCTGAGCACTCCTTGCCAGGGCCTCTGGGGACTCTGTGGTCCTTCCAATTAGAGCAGGTGTACAAAGAGCAAGGGCTCTTACTATTCTTTCCATCCCTGTGGATGCTGATCCAAGGCTCCGGAGCTGAGGTGACCTCCCATCTGTCACTGCTCCTGTCTGCTGGCAAAATGCAAGGGTGGCCCGAGGCAGAAGGATCGAATTCTATGCCCATCCAGAATATCTTTCAAAGTGGAAAGTGAGAAAAAAGAAGTGTGGGAAGGAAGAAAGAAAACTACAGTCGATCTTATACACCACAGGTTGGAACACTAGGTGTACACTTACAAGCGCATTTTTTACAAACAAAGCATACTACACTTAATATATGTTCTCTTTGTTATGACATTTTTTTCCCTCTAGCTTACTTTATTTTATGAATGCAGTGTAGAATCCACATAACTTGCGAATTAGCAGTTAATCATTTCCTTATGTTTTCTGTAAGGCTTCCAGTTAGCAGGTGACTATTAGTAGCTCAGTCTTGGGGGAGTCAAAACTTATACACAGATTTTTGACCTTGAGAGTCACCACCCTTAACCCTGTATTCTTCACGGGTCAATTTGAGTCTCTATTTGCAGAGGACATGCTTAAATAAAGAAAAAAAATTCAAAGCATCTACACACAAAAATATTAGAGTCCATAAACTCAATCCATAAGGTTGCAGGGTATTATATGTACAAATATCACTTGTGTTTCTATGCACTACCACTGAACAATCTGAGAAGGAATTTAAGAAAGCAATTCCATTTATAGCAGCACTGAAAACAGTAAAATGTTTAGGCATAAATTCTTTGTAGGAGAAGTAAGACTTGTTCACTGAAATGTATAAAACACTGCTGTAGGAGATTAACGACCTAATGGGAAAAACCACTGTGTGCATGTATGGATGATTGACTCTATTCCTATGACAATACTACACAGGTTTCCTCAGAGTCAATATGGTTCTATCAATATTTTTACTCTGCATTTTCTAATGCTGTCAGTCTCTTGGAGTACATTACCTTTCAGACATTGTCGTTCTCCTCTCTTAAAGATAGGGTCTTGTTCATATTTTCCATTTATCTATTTTTCATTTTCAAGTGATGGAAAACTGTTATAAAAAAATGTTTTCTTGTCCTTTTCTGGTGATTCTCCGATCTGCATCAGCTCTGGGTTCTGTTCAGATGACTGATCTGCCTCCTGATTAGGGGTCATTTCTTCTGTGAGAGCTCCAGGCCCTGTTCCCTCTATTGCTTTCAAATAATTGCCCCTGAGTTGCAGACCCTGCCTCCTGGAAATTGTATAAAACAAGATACTGAGTTATGATAGATGAGGTTTGGGATTTAGTAAGAGCTGGGTGGTGCCTGTGTGGCTAAGTCAGTTAAGCATCTGCCCTCAGCTGGGGTCATGATCCGTGGGTCCTGGGATTGAGTCCCATGTTGTGCTCCATGCTCGGCAGAGAGCCTGCTTCAACCCCTTCATTGCCGCTCCGCCTCCTTGTATTCTCTGTGTGTGTGTCTCTGTCAATTACATAAATAAAATCTTAAAAGATAGGTTGAGAACTGTCATGATCCTGAACTTCCAGGGAATTGATGACAAGGACCACAAAAGAGCGGGCCAATATGCCTTTGGGCTTTTTGAATTGCAAATGGGCACATGCAAAGGCATGATACATGGTTTTGGAAGATAGCTCAGCAACAAACTCGGCCATCATGGCCACAAAATCCATGACCCACCAGTTACTCTGTACACAGATTACACTGCTTTAACTTTGGCCAGTGGCAAGTATTTTGGAAAACATCAGAGACTTGCATCAGAGCACATCCAACCAATATGGGGATGACATAAAGGGTTGTATTCCCAAATCAGTCCCCCCAAACCATAAATCGTACCCAGTATCAAGTTTTACTCACCTTTTCAAGGGTCAAATATTGAGGTACCAGCAAAGCACCTGAGACCCCAGCAACACTAACTGCAGGAACCTGCTTCCCACAGGATGACATGCTCTGAGTCAGACGAAACATGTTATCTCTAAGTTTTCTTTTTTTAACTTTTTAAAAAATTTTATTTATTTATTTGACAGAGAGAGACACACAGGGAGAGAGGGAAAACAAGCAGGAGGCATGAGAGAGGGAGAAAGAGCCTTCCCGCTGAGCAGGGAGCCTGATGTGCGGCTTGATCCCAGGACCCTGAGATCATGACCTGAGCCAGAGGCAGAGGCTTAATGACTGAGCCACCCAGGTGCACACAATAGAGCTGTTTGGGGTGATTTCCCATGGCCATGCTTACATACCTCATGTGACCATTCCAAGGAATGCGGCCATTTTAATCGATAGATTCTAAATTTGATTTCTTAAATAGTTCTAAACACATCATATACACCGTCCTGAGAGCATGCCAGAGAGGGGCCCTCCCAGGGGTCACCAGCATTCGCGTTTTGCTAACAGGGTCTTCACTACATGTTAACAAGGAAAATTGACCAGGGTACTTCCTCTTTCTTCTTTCTCTCTCTCTCTCTCTCTCTCTCTCTTTTTCTCTTTCTGTCTTTTTCTTTTTTTCTGTTTCTCCCTTCCTCCCTACTTCCTCTCTGCCTCCCTCCTTACTTCCTTCCATTCTTTTCTTTCTTTTTTCTCTCTTCCTCTCTCCCTCCTTCTTCCTTCTCTTTTCTTCCTTCCTTCCTTCCTTCTTTTCCTTCTTTCCGTCCTTCCTTTCTTTCTCTCTGCCTTCTTTCTCCCTCTCCCTCTGCCCGTCAACCCTGTTAGAAATAATAAAGAAAGAAATTTTTAAAAAAAGAAATAAAATTTAACATCACGATCTTACGTGAAACTAATACATGCAGTATGTTAAGTGTAGAAGAATTTCTTTTTCTTCTTCTTCTTTTTTTTTTTTTTTTTTTTAATTTTTCTAGGGGCTGGGGTGGCTCATTTGTTTAAGTGTCAGTCTTTGGCTCAAGTCAGGATCCCAGGGTCCTGGGACAAGCCTCATGTCCATTTCCCTGCTCAGTGGTGAGTCTGCTTCTCCCTCTCACTCACCCTCCCCCCAGTCACCACTCCTGCTCTCTCCAGCACTCTCTCCCCAATAAGAAAATAAAATAATTAAAAAAAAAAAAAAAAAAACATCGGGTGAGCCTGGTTTTGGGTATTTGGTGGGGGGGCATATTGCATGAAGCTCTGGGTGTGGTACATAAACAATGAATTCTGGAACACTGAAAAGAAATTTTAAAAATAAATAAAAGTTAAACAAAAAACAAACAAACAAAAAACCAATGCGATGGTCCTCTCTGGAATCAACACACTTATAACTCTATTTTCCTTTTGCTGCGCCCTACTCCACGCCCATGTCTCTTTACTACCTGTCTGACCTCCATCCTTCCCCAGTGATGGAGACAGCTCAGATGCCCTGCTCAACCTGGAGGTGGGGCCAGAGAGAAGAGCACACATGGTACAATGGCCTGCCTTCAGAGTCAACCATAAGGTAGCTACAGGCAGTTAGAAACGAGCCCAATGTACCATTAGGAATGAGCACTGTGACATTCAGTGGTACAGATTTGAGGTGTAGTAATAACATCAACTTCCTTGTGCAAGTATATTTAGCCTCAAGCATGAGGCCATGGGATCAGAAGATTGAAAGAAAACTGTGTCAAGTGGGAAGATACTCAGTTACCAAAGTCCCTCTGACTTGTAGAACTGTTTTGTCTGTTAGCCCTCATTTCCACCACAGAAGCTAGAAAACATTCAATGGAGTCCCCACTTGTCTTCAAATTTAATCTGAGGACACAGTGATTTAATCTGTTAACCCAAACTTTCCATTTTTTTCCTCACCTGTGTTGAATACCAGGGATTTTGATTGCCCATACCCATTTCCAGTGAGACGGCAGTGAGGGGAGACAATAATGTGGTACATCCAGGGAACATTCTGTTTCTTGGTCTTCTTCTGTTCTTAGTGTGCCAACTTTAGTCGGCCAGTGGACCTCTGACCGCACATGGGAAACCCAAAAAATACTAAAAAGGTAGGGTTTCTGATTTATCTTGGGGAATGTATAGCAACAATTAGGATTCTCCAGGGCTCAGAATGGCTCTTGATCTGCAAGGGCCAAGCTGCCCCATCCTTTCTTTCTTTTATTTTTTAAAAGATTTTATTTATTATTTGGCAGAGAGATAGAGAGAGAGCACAAGTAAGCAGAGTGGCAGGCAGAAGGAGAGAGAGAAGCAAGCTCTCTGCCAAGCAGGGTACCAGTGTGGGGCTTGATCCCAGGACCCTGCAATCATGACCTGAGCTGAAGGCAACCACTTAACCAACCGAGCCACCAACCACCCTTGCCCCATCCTTTCCTTAATTGGAGTAATTCCAGATTCCTGACTCATGCACCTGTTTATGTTTTCTTTATTGCTTTTTGTTTGTTTCTTTGTTTTTGTTTTTTAGCTAGTCTCTGACACCAACATGGGGCCCCTTAGATGAAGAGTTGCACACTCTACCGACTGAGCCAGCCATGTGTCCAAGGCACATATCATGATTTCCATGTTGGCAAAAATAAATCAAACTCTGGGAATTGCCTTCGATCTGCTCTCCTCCCTCTGGGCATGTTTCCTGAGTTCCTGCTGTGTGGGAGTCCTGTTTCCCACCCACTGATGCAAGACCCTGTAGGAAACCATGCCGTATCCCATGGGATCTCTGTTATCTTTTCTGTGTAATCCTCTCTGGCTCTCAGTGTGCTCGTGCTCCTAAAGACACCTCTGACTAGGACTGCCCTGGGCTCCTGGAGCTACTTTGTACCCAGTCCCAGAGAGTGAGGAGTAAGTGCCGTATATGACCACCAGCCCCATTGAACTCCCCTCCCCAAAGGCACTCAGGCCTTCACTAATAGGTACAGGAGGGTGAAATCCCCTTTCCTGGCCTGGGATAAACAAACTCAGAAACACAAGTTACCTCCAGGTTTTCCTGTCCCTCTCAGGACAAAGCTCCCACACGGTTCTTGCTGAAAATCACCCCTTTCACAGCCATGAACTCAAAATGGTCACTGACCTATGTGGAAGAGCCAAAACGACCATTCAAGAAGATACGCAGGAGAAAATATTCAGGACTTTGTATTAAGTAAAGAGTTCTCTTGCTACAGCAAGAAGAAAACATTTGAAAAACATAAGAGAGAAACGTAAGGTGACCATGTTTTTTTTTTTTTTTGTTTGTTTGTTTGTTTTCATTTGTTTTTTTTTTTTTTTTCATCAAACATCCCCACTGAGAAAAAGAACAGAGAAGTCACTGATAAGGAGACAATATTTGTGGATTAAATTCCCAAATGAGAACTCCCATTCACAAGACATAAGAGTACTTTGAACTCACTGAATGGGCAGAAGGAACACACTGTTAATAAAAAGCCAGTATAAGACTCGGATACACATGTTACCAAAGAAGACACATGCATGGTTCATAAGCACAGACAAAGGTCATCAATGTTACTAGACAGCAGGGCAATCCATGTAAAACCAGGGACCATTTTACACCAACAAGTGTGATTCTGATCAAAAGAAAATACCAAGTGTTGCTGTGAACATAGAAAAAGTGGACCCTCCTCGATTGTTAGGGGGAACAAAAATGAAAGAGCCACTTTGGAAGCCACTTTGAGAGTTCTTAAGAATTCAGCACAAGCTTCCCATAGACCCAGGAATTCCACAACCAGACATCTATCCGACAGAAATAAGAACATTTGTTCACTCAAGCCTGGTTCAGAAACCTTTGGGGCAGCATGACTCACAGCAGGAAAAATCAGAGAGCAACACAAAGGGCCACTGACTGGTGAATGAACAAAAGGTGGCCCATCTGTGCCATGGAATTCGACTCAGCAACAACAGGAGAGAAATCTGATTGAAGCTACAGCATGGAGGACCCTGAAAAGCATGCTAATTGAAAGAAGCCAGTCACCAAGGACTACATACTATCTCATTCGATTTATGTACAATGTCCAGAAAGGAGCCATGTATAGAGACAGAAAGCAGATCAGCACTGCTAGGGGCTGGAGGAGGGAGTGAAAATTGTCTGCAGAGGGGCTGGAGGAGGTGTGGGGAGGAGAAGGAAGCCTCTAAAACAAACTAGGGTCCTAGCTGAACAACGCTGTTATTGTAGGGACACCCTTACAATGGATGAAATTGTCGTATGCAAATTTCACCTAAAAAAAAAAAAAAAAAGAAAGAAGGTGACAGTCCCACCTCAGTGTGTCCTGGGGTCCCCAGGCAAAGACTGGCTAGTGAGGTGCCACATCCTGGGTCCAGCAGTTAGTGATTTTGAGCCTGGTTTCTGAGGTCACAGCCAGAGTCAAGGATTCAGGGCCTGTGTCTTCAGCCTCTGGCCCCCGCAGATGCCTTGAACTCCACAAGGGGGCAGATGACTAAAGGGGAAGACCTCCAGGTGGCACAAGTAGATCAGGGGGCAGGAGGCAAAGATGGGGGAAAACCAGCTCCCTGGAGATTTGGGGAGGAAGTGAGGGCTGTAGAACACATGAAAGCAGCTGGCAAGATCTGGAAAGGTTTTGTTTTGTTTTGTTTTTTTTTTTTTAAGATCTATTTATACATTTATTTATTTATTTATTTATTTGACAGAGAGAGAGAAAGAGAGAGAACAAGCAGGGGATGCCGCAGAAGGAGAGCAAGAAGCAGGTTTGGGGAGACTGATGGGGGCTCCATCCCAGGATTCTGGGATCATGACCTGAGCTGAAGGCAGACGTTTAACCTACTGAGTCTCTCAGATGCCCCTGGATAGATCTGAAGTAGGTTGCGTCCGCTGTTTAGGCTCTACCCATCAACTTTTAGGTTAACAACCAAAGACATAATGACATAATTGATGCTTTTCCTGCACTGGTACTGAGGCTCCCCTCCCCCATCAGAATAGGGAAAAGAGCCCGTGCTGCTATTAAAATTCGTCTAAGTCTAAATGCAACAGTTTGGGCTGGTTTAGGGGAATCTGCCCATTTCTGGCCATCTATATATGGCCAGCTTCTGGGCGCTGAGCCATCTCTGCAGGGACTTAGAAGGGGCACCCTTGTCCTTCAAATTGGAGCTGGGCTTGTGAAGAAGGGCTCCTGCTAATCTGTATTTCCCTGGCCTCTGCTGAGCAACCTCGTTCAATATCAGGTGCTGCAGTGACCTAAAGTGGGGAACCTCCTGCGTGTCACTGCTTCTCTCTGGCAGAGTCCAAAGGAGGCCCATGGTAGTGGTGGAGGGAGAGGCAGGGATAGAATTCTACACTCTGTCAAAACGTCGTCCATAGTGAAGATTTAAAAAACATATTAAGAGGATAGATGTCAGATTATATACTTGGTGATACAGTAA
>JAHRIG010000643.1:0-13241 GCA_020311275.1 Eira barbara
GACTCAACTTTCCCAGGATAAAGGGGGATTAAAACTGGTTTATATATAGGGATATTATTGATTGAGGAAAGAGGATTACCTTGGAGCTTATCTCTATGTGAATATTTAAAAATAGAAAAGAGAAAGAATAACACAGGTATATGTATCAAAAAAGATCAAGTGAAAATGTTATTATGGAATTCGTTGTATTGAACCTCTCCTTGTGATGGCAAATAGGTTTAAAAAAATTAAAAAATTAAAAATAATGAGAATAGTGGGAATGAATTAAAAATAAAAGTTGTATCTATGAAGTATACAGGTTTTAGGGCAATATTGGGAGCTCTGAGGGAACCGGTTTTTCAGTCTTTTTTTCTCTGAAGTTTTTTTTTTTTTTTCTTCCCCCTCCCTTGGTGACTTTTGGCAGTTCTTTGAAGGTTCAGAGGAAAGCAAACTGCACCCAGACCTCCTTCTCAGAGAGAAGCTTCAGTCTGATCCACTCTGGGTGGTCCAGAGCACCCAGACTCCCCCTCTGCCAGCTCCCACAAGCAGAGCACGTCCCCAGCCACCCTCTCAGGGGTTGCCAGAGCTCCTGCTTGACTTTGTACCCCAGTTCTACTAAAACCATGAGCAATATTGGTCCAGAGAGTTTGCTTCCAGTGAGTGCCTTTGGAGGGTCTGTTGTCTGGGCAGGTCCAGACTGCTCAAGAGATCCCAACCAGAGACAGTGCCCTGAGACTTTAATACCTGCCCAGGCTGGGAATATTCAAACTCTAGAGGGTCCTAGAGACTTGCTAGTGCCCTCACGGCTCTCTCTCAGGAGATGTTATGGAGCGGAGCTCAGAGCCCAGAGTGCAGCATGCATGCAGAGTGCAAAAGGCTGTGGTTCTAGAGAGTGCCATCTGTTATTCACATAGAGGCTGTCATGTGCTCTGCCATGCAGACATTCTCCTGCTCCCCAGTGGCTCAGGGACCATGGCCTAGAGGCTTTGCCTCACTCTCTGGCACTGGTAGTTGCAGTGGCAATCCTAGGTCCATGGGCATAAGCCTGTGCCCATTCCCATCTGATTCCACCAGTTGTCCCTTCAGATCTGTTGCTTTTTTGAGTGCTTTTAACCAGACTCAAAGTTAATGCTGGTCCCCAATCCCAGGACACTCTTGTATTGGGGTACTACTTTCAAATGGGTCACTTATGGTGTCTTCCTCCCCTTCTGTTTATCTTCTGATATTCGACCAATCATCCCCCCTCCAATTTATCAGTACTGGGTCTTATGACCCCATAAAGATCCAGAAGTGTATAATCCTACATCTCAGGCTGATTCCATGTGTGTTCAGAATGTTCTGGTAGATAATTGGCTCACTTTAGGGGACTGGTTGAAACAGCGTCTCCTACTTCTCTGCCATCTTGCCCCTGCCTCCTCTGTCCAAAGTTTTTGAAAGCAATAGCTTTTGTAAGAGGAAATATAATGGCAATAGAGTCTTACCTCAAACACCAAGAAAAAATTCAAATAAACATTTACCTTACACATAAAGGAACTAGAAAAGGAAGTACAAACAAAGTTCCAAACCAGCACATAGAGGATATAACAAAGATTAGAGTAGAAAAAATGAAATAGAGAATAAAACAAAATAAGTTAAAATAAAATAACACAGATCAATGGATCCGGGAACTGACTCTCTGAAAAAAATAAACAAAATGGATGTACTTTGAGTCAAATTCATTAAGAAAGAAAGATGAGAGAGACTGAAAGGACTAAAAAAATCTGTTGGGCCTATTTCAAACTAAAAATTTCTGCACCACAAAGAAAACCAACAACAAAACAAAAAGGCAACCTACTAAATGGGAGAAGATATTTGCAAATAAATATCTGATAAGGAGTTAATATCCAAAATACATAAAAAAACTTATATAACCCAACACCCCAAAAACTCCAATGAAAAATGGGAAGAGGTCCTGAATAGACATTTTTACAAAAAAGACATAGAGATGGCCAACAGACAAATGAAAAGATGCTCAACTTGTCTAACTATCAGGAAAATGCCAGTCAAAATCACAATGAGATATCACATTACACTTGCTACAATGGCTAAAATAAAACACACACCCAGACACACACACACACACACACACACACACACACACACACAATAACAAGTGTTGGTGAGAATCTGGAGAAAAGGGAACTCTTACTATTGATAGGAATACAAATTGTTACAGTTACCGAGGGAAGACTATTGAGTTTTCTTTATAAACTAAAAATAAAATTACCATGTGATCCCATAATTCCGTTACTGGATATTTACACAAATGAAATAAAAACACAAATCACAAAAAGATATGTTCACCCCTATGTTTGTTGCAACATTATTACAATAGCTAAGGTATGGAAGCAACCCACGGGTTGATCAATAAATGTTTGGTCAAAGATGTCACACACACACACACACTTGCATGCACACACACACACACACACACACACACACACAGAGGAACGTTACTCAGCCATAAAAGAAAAAAAAAAATAAGATCTTGACATCTGCAACAACATGGATGGACCTAAAAGGTATAAAGTTAAATGAAATGAATTAGTTCAGAGAATGACAAATACCACATAATTCTACATCTTTGTGGAATTTAAGAAACAAAGCAAACAAAAACAAAGAAAAAAGAGACAAAAATTAACTAGACTCTTAAAAAAAAAAAGAAAGTTGGGTTGTTGGATGGGAGGTGGGTAGGTTGATAGGTTAACTAGATAAACGGGATTAAGAGTACACATATTTAGATAAACATAAGTAATGTGTAGAATTGCTTAATCATTATAATGTATACCTGCAACTAATAGAACACTGTATGTTATTTATGCAAATAAAAAAGGGAGAGAATGAGAGAGAAGGATTTGGAATTTTAAAAACCATGAAACTAGAGCTTCAAGGTAAGTTTATTTCATGTATATTTTATTTATTTGATTTTTTAAATTTTATTTTATTTTTTCAATGTTCAAGATTCATTGTTTATACACCACTCCCAGTCCTCCATGCAATATGTGCTCTCCTGAATACCTCACCTAATCCCCTAATCTCACCTAATCCCCACCCCCCTCCCTTCCAAAACCCCCAGTTTGTTCCTCAAAGTCCACAGTCTCTCATGCTTCGTCTCCCTCCCCAATTTCTCCCAATTAACTTTTCTTTTCCTTCTCCTAATATCCTTCATGTTATTCCTTATGCTACACAAGTAAGTGATTGCCAAAGTGTGAAAAGAGCCAAGATGCTATTCAACAGACAAACGGATAAAGAAAACATTGTCCATGTATACAATGGAATATTATGCCTCCATAAAAAAGGATGGATACCCAACTTTTATATCAACATGGATGGGACTGGAAGAGATCATGCTGAGTGAAACAAATGAAGCAGAGTCAATTATCATATATTTTTGTGTATTTAGATATGTGTGATTAGAAGGCATTTGTTTATGTGAATTTTTACGTTGGTTTATTTATGTATTTATTTATTTAGATAATCTCTACATCCAACAAGGGGTTCGAACTCATGATTCTGAGTTCAAGAGTCACATGCACGTCTGACTGAGCCACCCAGGCACCCCAATATGAAATCTTAATGATGAGATTATTTTAGTCTTATTGAGCATAGATGCTATATTTAGCTGGATAAATCACTACCTAAACTGAGATAGAGCACCTTTCGACAGGATTCCAAAGCCTTAAATCCATCAATCCAAGGAGCAGAGAGGCTGTTTTTTGTCTTTTCTTTGTTGGCACTATCAGTTCTGCTCTAAATTACGTAAAGATTGTGGAAAGAGTCTTACAACTCAACACCTGGCAACCTTTGTGTATACGTACTTTTCAAGACTGGAAGTTCAGGACAAACCTCAAAATATTGAGAGCATTTAGTCTCTGCTCATAGGTGTGATTATATTCAATGTTATTCTTCTTGGAAATAGAAGATGGAATACCGGTATCACTGGACACATGAGTATTTAATTATTTTCTTGTATTCAGAAAGAATGTGAATGATTTCTCCCTGGATTTAATTAAAGTCTTTCACCTATGAGAGAATCTCTGGAGCTTAGATAATCAATCTAATGTTCACTCTGCAAGTATTATAAAAACTGACAGAAGGCCATTGTTACTAGAAGTTTACAAAGTCATTCAAACTGAGATTCCAGAAATAGTTAGGAAAGACAGGGAGATATAGATGAAATATGCTACTTAATTGTTTCAAATATGCCACCTTTATAAGAGGAAAAATGAAGGCAGGTGATGGAACATAACCATAGACTACAAGCCAAGTTACTTTTAATACCTTGAATGTCCACAGGATCAGCTAATAAGCAGAAATAAATAATTCACCCATGAAAGTTTTCTGTTTTACAGAGGGGATGTGAATAAACATGGTGATATTAATATGATTAATTATGGTGCTCCTGAAAATCTGCCAAAATATATTCTGCCTCATGCTCCAGATAGATGCTTCATTAACACAAGGCCAGTTTCACACCCTCTAGAAATTTCAACTCAAAGGGCAGTACTAATTAAACAAAATGATGCTGATTTCCACACAGCTTTTAATCAGGGAACAAGTCACCATTACCTGAACTCTCTTTTGAAATCTATTAAAGTATGTATATTTAATGTCATCCAGGTAAACAGTTCAGGTTAAAGTGTAACTGCTTTATTAATAGTATAACATGTAGATACCCTCTTGTCAAATGTCTGTGTTGGAAAATGAGTAAAACATTGGTCAGAAAAAAACTATCTGGTGCTGGTAAAACAGATAACCTTTAGGTTGTATCTTAAATCCACAAAAAATGCTTTATTTTTATATGACACATCCATTATGAACCATCTGAGGGCTTTGTTCCCCTGGAATTTCATCTTCATTCTGACTGAGTTGCACATACCTGGATATTCCTAGTTGATATGGCAGAGAGAAGAGAATCTGGTCAAATACACACACTGATTATTTGTGCATCATTGACCTTCATTTCCATTTTATTGCCCAAAGCAAACCTCATGGCCAAATCTGTCATTATAGTCTGTTAGTAAGTTCTAATAATCTCAAAGAGAAGGAATTGAATATGGTGTGCAGGCCAACAGTCTCTTTCAAGTTCCCTGGATGATTCCTCACTATAATTTTCCAGTGTTCCACTTTGAAAACAGAAACTTTCAAATTAAACTCCATCCATGTCAATGAAAGGTAATAATTTTTAATGTTTTCAGTTACAAGTAGTGAGTTCTGTTGGAAAACAGTAAAAATATAGACCCAACGATATCAGTCTAAGGCCAAAAATTGTTGAATTGATTTTTTTTTATTTCAGTAGTTTTCTAATTTTTCAATTAAAGTGCATTACTGTCCTTAAAAACACAACAAACAAACAAACAAAAAGACGGAACAGAATGACAAAATAGAAAGAAATTTTCAAATCAACATGTCACACATCGGTATAAACCCAATGTCCTGCCAAAAAAAAAAAAAAAAAAAGTTTTCATTTCCCTACTCACTCTAAAGCTTGAATCTTGATTCATTTCATCAGAGACTCCCCAAGCAACAGGAAAGATTGTGATATTAAAATATTCATTTATCCTTTTGCAGTAATTGAACATTGGTCTTATTTCTGGGCAAACACAGCTACTCCTCAAGGTTGTGGCTAAAACAGTATTCATATATATATTAAAAGTAAAACAAAAACAAAAACAAAAAACCCAGTTCATCAGCCTTTATTAAGTTCTCACCTAAGTCTCTTTATTTTTAATTCAATTTCATTTTTTCCGTGTACCAAGATTCATTGCTTATGCACCACACCCATTACTCCATGCAATACGTGCCCTATGTAATACCCACCACCAAGCTCACCCAACCCCTCACCCCTCCTCCCCTCTGAAACCCTCAGTTTGTTTCTCAGAATCCACAGTCTCTCATGGTTCATCTTCCCTTCCAATTTCCCTCAATTCACTTTTTCTTTCCTTCCCCTAATGTCCTCCATGTTAGTAATTGAAGCCATATATAATAATTGACTTCATGCTTGACTTATTTCACTCAGCATAATTTGGTCCAGTCCCATCCATGTTGACACAAAAGTTGGATATTCATCCTTTCTGATGGAGGTGTAATATTCCATTGTGTATATGAACCATATCTTCTTTACCCTTTTGTCTGTTGAAAGAAATCTTGGCTTTTTGCACATTTTGGCAATTGTGGCCATTGATTCTATGAACATTGGTGTACCTAAGGCCCTTCTTTTCACTGCATCTTTATCTTTGGTGTAAATACCCAGTAGTGCAACTGATCCTCCAGTTATATAATAGTTTGTTTTATGAAATGTCATGGCTCCATTCATATTTTTTTCTTGTTCTTCTTATGCATATATACAACTTTCAGAGCTCTTGTATTTTAAAGCTGGAAGGATCCAGACTTTAAAATAATGTTTTGATTTCACTGTTTTAGTTTTCATTTTAAACCTAAGCTATATAGAGCTTGTGGATTAAACAGAATTAATTGCCAAATTAAAAAAAAATATAGTGCTTTATTGTAGCAATATTTCCTTCAGAGCATTAATGTGAATAGTGAAAATGCCTGTCATACAATATTTAATTAACATTAAACTAAAGACGATTGATCATTTTCTTTCGCATCTATAATACGGATATAAATAATTAAAGAAAAATAATGAACGAACATCTAAAAATAATGAATATGTATTGTGTGTGTATATATATATATAATTTTTAAATTATTTTAATCTCAATATAGTTAACATACAGTGTTATATTAGTTTCAGGTGTGCAATACAGTTATTATTTTGCCATTTTGGAAGTTTATATTTATTTTTGTCTTCACTGTCATATAATTTTGAAAACTCTTCCTATAATTGTGGCTTCTCAGTGTATGTATCAATGCCTCTCCAAGATGGAAGCCAGAGACCATTTTTCCCAGCCTCTCTTAGTACAGTTACTGCTGGCATTTTAGCCATATTCTCCAATCATATGCATTAATGTTAGAATTCACTGTCAAAGTTAGTGACAGGGTCCTCTCATCTATAATAACTTCATAAAAGTTTCCTTTTTTGGGGGGATTGGGATTTTCTGGTAACCCTATGGCCTGGTAATTTTGTATCTACAAATATAATTAATTGACATCCCATGTATAATGTGTACATATGTATACCAAATGCATATTTATAAAACCATGGTTCATAATAATCCCAAATGAAAGATGACTCAAGTATCAATCAGTAACAGTATAAATTGTGTCATAATCGTGTAATAGGATACTACACAAAAATGAGAATCAAGCACCAATAGACATCAGCAATAACACAGATAAATTTCATGAATGTGATGCTTACTGAAATAATTTAGAAACAAATAAATATGTCTTAATGATTCCATAATCTAAACTTAAAAATAACATGGAAATTTTGTCAAAAGTGATATTTGTGAGAAGAATGGTTATCTTTCTAGGGTGTTGCAACATGAGGACATGCAAAAGGAGCTCTGGAGGGCTGGTAAGGTCTGTTTCTTGATATGGCTGGTGGTTATAAGATTGTTCCTCTTTTATGAAAAACTCATTGGGCTGCTATTTATGATTTATGTAATTGAAATGTGCCCCTCCATAAAAAAAAAAAATCACTTAGGGGGAAAAGAATGGTGATGTGAAGATGAAGGCTGGTATGGAATTCTCTCTGGAAAGGATGGTAGGAAAAATAACATGCCCAGGACAGAGGGTGTAGCTCCAGCTTCTGCACCAGCATTAGCAACACCAGAGCTTCTGTCCAGTTGGAGCAGCCATGTCCCACTGTGATGACATAGGTTAAATGTCTATGTTGACCTCCAAGTGTGCCACTTCCTAAGGTTCTGTAATCAATTTAACATGTCATCAACTTTCTTTTCCACTTAAACTATTGCTGTATTTCTCTAATTCATATAATATTTTCCTACTTACAATTGGGGAGTGAGAAGATTATCAAGTATGAGTAATAAATGTATAAATAGAGGTACTGTGGGAAGATATTAATTTTTTATTTCACAAAGTCTGAGATATATTTCACAAAATCTGAGATACCTCACGTAACCATAGAATAGACTTGCATCCAGGACAGTGTAAAAACAATGATTATCCTAAGGTCCAAGAGTGGTAAAATATCCTGCCATTTTTCTCTCCCTTTCCTGTGGTTTCACCACTTTATAGGACAGAAACCAGGAATGATGAGTAGTTCTGGATATTATTGTTGTTGTTGTTGTTGTTGTTCAGAAAAAAAGACAGGCTAGAATTAGGTTTTTCTACAAGGGTTCTAAGTGGTTTCCCCCCTTTTGTTCTTAAATTTTTTCCCACTAGAGATATAATATTCATATTCCAGAACTTTCAGAAACCACAAAATGGTAGTTTTACATTTCACACAACATGAGCTGTTTTATTCGTGGAGCTCATATTTATAGGAATCTTTGTCTTGGTGAGTAAATATCGTGTTTGGACTGCTGAAATATCTTGATGCATTCAGTGATTGTTCACCCATGGACTCTTGGATCATTTATTTGCTTTCATGGAAGGAACTCCATTACAGTATACAGGATCATAAATCTAATTCTCTTCCAAGTTACCAGAGATGTACCTATACAAAAGTTGGCCCATATTATATACGAAATAAATGGAAAAATATATAAACAAATAGAACAGTCAGAATAAGCATCACCGAAGTTGCAGAATTAAAAAAAAAAAACACAAAAAAACATAAGCAAACAAAATATCTCATTTGAAATTGTTTTTACAATAAACTAAAATTCACTACAGTTTTTTTTTATCATGAAGTAGAAAGGTGATAGGAAAAAAAAAAAAAAAACAAACAAGCAAAAAACCTCAAATATCATGTCACTTGAGAATTGTGTCCAGAATCAGATACTCTATCATCTTTGTTACCATAACATGTTCTACTAGACATATCTCTTGTGAATTAAACATATATCGACGTATCACCTTTGCTAGCACAAAGCCTGATATTTATAAAAGATAAAATTGTTTAATAAATGTGTAGCCTATTTCTTAGATGCTCTTATTTCCCTGGATAGTAAGCACTCCACTGCTTTCCATGCTGGGATGGAATGGAATAACTTTTCAATAAGAATATTAAAAGTTAACTGGAGGAAATCAGAGGGGGAGATGAAACATGAGAGACTGAGGACTCTGAGAAACAAACTGAAGGTTTTGGAGGGGAGATGGTGGAGGATGGTTGAACCTGGTGGTGGGTGTTGAGGAGGGCACATATTGCATGAAGCACTGGGTGTAGTGCATAAACAATGAATCTTGGAACACTGAAAAATTAAAAAAAAATATTAAAAAAATATGGTTCTTAAAAAAGAAAAGAATATTGCACACCTAAGCATGGAATGACTTAAAGTCCCTCTAGGCATCTTTTTTTCCCCTCTAGTCTTCTCTTAAATATAAGAGGAGTCAGTGGTGCTGAGTAATGATTTAGAAGCAATAAATGCTTGAGGGACAAGTTTGGTGGTGGTGGTAAGTGTGTGTATGTATTTCTGTCAGGAGATGTCTCAAATTCTATTTTATAAATTTTGTAACTAAAACTAAATTGGGTGGCTAGAGCAAAACACTCTTACAGCACCCTAATGTGAGTGTACAAACAAAAACAGGCATAAACAAATACCCATTGAACCAAAAAATACTATTCTATATGACTGTATGTTAATTTTTATGCATCAATATTACATGAAACTCAACCACATGAGGGCCATGTAGTTAGCTGTTTATGCTGCTAAACAGCTGCATAAAGATATACAGATACCTTAATTTATTTAAAATTTTCCTATCTGTAGATGGACATTGTTGTTGTGCACAACTATTAATATTGTAGTAAATACCTGTTGGTGGAAATTTTATTTGCTATTTCTCTAGAACTGATCCAATGTTTTGTAAATACCTTGTGTCACTTTAGACAACGAAAGTGTTATTTTCCTCATTATGTTTCCAATTTTATTTTTCAATTTTTTTTTTTTCTGTCTAAGAATGAAAAAAATTGGCTATAGGTTATTATGGTTTTTACCTGTCCTTCTGTAGAAAGTTGAGAATTAGATAATTTAATTGTTAATTATATAATTTTATTTCATCTTTTCTTAATGGCTTTAAGTGGCCTTTACTAGATATTCTGTTATACATTGTCTTTTCAGTTATTAAATTAAATTTAAATTTTATTTTATTTTAAAGAATTCTCCATGGACAATCAAATCGCCAGGAACCCAATCTCATCTATCTTTGCTCAAAGAATTTTCAATTGGTTAAATGTCCGTGGATGCATATATTAATTTGGAGGATAATTGCATCTTTAAAATACATACTTTTCATAATCATGGATTATAAATTATCCCTCTGGTAATTCATATCATTGAGGTCATTTCATAAAATCTAGTGGTATTATACATGTAGTTCTTCAAATAATTTTCCAAATATGTTTCTTGATGTTTTATACTGCATAAAGAATAATATGTATAATTCTTCCCCATTTTTAACAATCTGAAATCAATATTGAGGTCTGTCCATTGATTTATCCAATAACGTGATGAATTATTCTATTAATTAAATGGTTATTTTTAAAATATTTTTTCCTTTTAAAATATTTAATCATTTAACAGAGATAACTAGAGAAAGATCATGAGCAGGAGGAAGGGGCAGTGGAAGAGTGAGAAGCAGAATTCCTATTGAGCAGAGAGCCTAACATTGGGCTTGATCTCAGGATCCCAAGAGCGTGACCTGAGCCAAGGGCACATGCTTAATCAATTCACCCACTCGGCACCCTTATTATTTTTTCTTTTTTTAATAAAAATTTGTATCAGGGCACCTGAGTGGCTCAGTCGTTAAGCATATGTCCTCTGCTCAGGTCATCATCCTAGGGTCCTGGGATCCCTGCATCAAGATCCCTGCTCAGGGGAGAGCCTGCTTCTCCCTCTCCAACTCCCCCTGCTTGTGTTCCCTCTCTTTCTGTGTTTCTCTCTGTCCAATAAATAGGAAAATCTTAAAGAAAAAGAATTCTATCAGCTAGTGTTATCAGATCAGGGAAGATGGCAGAGTAGAAGGACTCTAAGCTCAAATTGTCCCATGAGTACAACTAATTAACTGTCATATCAGTGTGAATAACTCAGAAAATGAACCAAAGGCATACAGAACAAACTCCACAGCTGAATATAGAAAATAGATCACATCAAAAAGGGCAAGGATGGTGGAAACATGTTGAGGATCTAAAGAGAACCATGGGACTGTCCACTGGAGGGAGGGACCCACAGACATGGAAAGGAGAAAGAAATGGTCTATCACACTGGGGACCCTGATTAAGAAAAAGAGATCTGTATAACATTTGTGTTTTTTTTTTTTTTAAGATTTTATTTATTTGGCAGAGAGAGAGAGAGAGAGAGAGAGAGAATACACAAGTAGGCAGAGAGGCAGGCAGAGGCAATGAGAGAATCAGGCTCCCTATCAAGCAAGGAGCCCAAAATGGGACTCGATCCCAGGATGCTGGGATCATGACCCAAGCCTAAGGTGGTGGCTTAACCAACTGAGCCACCCATGCATCCCAACATTTGTTTTTTAAACCAAAGGGGCCACATCTTATAAATTCTTATATCTTGTCTGACTTAAAACATGGAATTTTAAAAATCACTGGACTCAGTTCCGGAAGAATAAGTAGGGTGAGAGGAAAATGAGCCCCTGGCCTTAGAGAGACAGCACAACAAAAAGCCCACAGAGAGCATAAAAAAAAAAAAAAAAATGAAACACCTGTGGCAAGAGGAGGGAGATTTGTTTATACTAATCTCAGAGCATGGGGTTGGGGGGTCAGAGATTTTTGGAAGACTACTCCAGGAACTAAGGACATGGAAGATGAAATTACCATCCCCATCATCCAGCCAAAACACATTAATCTGTGGGAACCAGCATGGTGCTGACACTCCCTGCTTAACTTCTTAACACTGCATTTGTCCCCCCTTCCCATGCTTCAGTAGATCTGCCTCATCCACCAGCCTGGTCAGTTCTAGCACTGCAGATCCCCTACACCAAAAGACCTGCACAAACCCTGCTAAAATCACACTTCACACTCCCCCTCTCCCAGTACTTTGTGGGTCCATCTTCTCCAGCCAGATTTGGCTTGGTCTCAGTCCTGTGGGTCCACACTCACAGAGGACCTCAGCATGGACTTTGTTAAAACTGTGTATCCCACCATCATGAATGTTGTGGATATGTCCCTTCCAATAAGGTCTTGGTCAGAACCCCTCCAAATTGGGATAACAGGCCTGGTAGTGTGGATGATGCACTGATGGGGTGACAAAACTTTAAAGTGACTTTTTTTCCCTAGGGAAAGGGAATGATAAGTGAATAAATCACTCAGAGTGCTGTCCCAACAGCGGACTGGGGGCAGACAGTTAGTTTGATTGCAGGTGCCACATGTGAATAAAAGTGTCTTGGGAACAACATGATAAAATAACATGCAGTCTGGTGCTACTGAATCTTTGATAAAGGCTCTGTTTGACTGAACTCCACCCTACAGCAGCCACAGACTGGTTCACTAACACCTAGGACCAAACACTGGTCCTGGCAAAGAGTCATTGTAGATGACTGGACAAAAGAAAGAAAAAACTCAGCCACAGAAGCAGTTGTGCACATCACACACAGGAGGCAACTTTCAAGTGTGGTTCCTTTGTGCTTGCACTATGGTGGATACTACACAGGAGGGCCTACAGGATCTCTTCTTTGTAAGGTCACTACTTTCAAGAGGAGGAGATGGAGCTGACTTTACTAACATAGAGGAAAACACACACACACACACACACACACACAGAGTTGGAGAAGATGAGGAGACAGAAGAATATGCCCCATATGAAAGAACAAGACAAATGACAGAAAGAGACCTTAGTGGGATTGGGATAAATAATATACATAATAGAGAATAAAGTAATGATTATAAAGATACACGCTGGACTTGAGAAATGAGTGGAAGTCATCGGTGAGACCCATAACAAAGGGATAAAAAGGAACAAATAAGATATTGCCAACACAATAAATTAAATTAAAAATAAACTAAGTGGAATAAATACTGCATTACAGAAAAGAGAAGGATGAACTAGCTACCTGGAGAATAAAATAAAAGAAAGTAATCAAGCTCAGCAGGTGAGAAGGGAACATTATGTAAAAGGATAGTAGACCCTGGGAACTCAGTGACATCATTAGCATAATAACATTTGTATTATAGG
>JAHRIG010000646.1:0-10658 GCA_020311275.1 Eira barbara
AAAGATTTGGTACAATCATGTTTCCTTTTTTCAGGCATGTAGTGTTGTCTTCTGGAATATCCAAGGTGACAGTTAAGCAGATAAATTAATCCTGCTTCATGTACACTAAAAGAAACCCTTTCTTTCCTGACTGCCCTACCTTTTTAAGTGAGCTACCTCTTCTTGGCTGGCCCACTGGAGTTGTGACACCACACGCATACTTCAGCTGCTTCACTGGAGTCACTCAACAGTGGCAATTTGGCTCTGTGGCAGCAGCTAGAAAATGTCATGACAGAGTTGGGATCCCACCAGCTGCACTCCTACTTCCTCTTTCAAGTTGATAGGCTTGCTTTTCTCGGCCTCCTTCCTCACGTTCTTCACCAACATATCTCCATACTGGCCAATGATGGAGAACATCTACACACAAAACACAACACCACCTGAAGTTAAATCCAAGAATCAAGTCCTAGAATGATGTGGCTTTCACAAGTATGGAGAAGTGATTTGTAATAACAAATCTTATTGTGTCTCTTGTAGGACATGAAAAGACCATTTTTTTAATGTTTTATTTCTTTTCAGTGTAAGAGTATTCATTGTTTTTTCACCGCACCCAGTGCTCCATGCAATCCATGCCCTCCCTAGTACCCACCACCGGGTTCCCCAAACCTCCCACCCCCCACCCCTTCGAAACCCTCAGATTGTTTTTCAGAGTCCATAGTCTCTCATGGTTCACCTCCCCTTCCAATTTCCCTCAACTCCCTTCTCCTTATTTGTGGAGCATAACAAACAATATGAAGGACAAGGGTAGATGGAGAGGAGAAGGGAGTTGAAAAGACCATTTTTACGAAGCCCAGATTCCGCAGACTTCCCCTTAGAGATGGACTATGATTGTATTTCCTACCTGCTCCCAGATGTAATCCTTAACTTTCTAATTGAACTTCTTCTTTTCTTACCTCCTTGACCTTTCCGCTAGTGAAAGTAGGGGACAGCAATGTTCGCATCCTCTTCCATTCTTCATCCTCAGACAAAGAGATTGCACTTTTCATAAATCCCACTGGACCAAAAGACTAGAGTCAAAGAAAAACACAATTTGCCCTACATAAGTTTTGGAGGTCTCAAAGGTTTTGGCAAATTTGTTAAACAGGCAAAAATCATTTATCAAATATTTCATGATTATCAACTTAGTCATAGGCCCTATGGCAGGTGATCAACAGATACTTATCCCAAATGCCTAATTTTTGCAAGGCTGGGGACATATCCAGCCACCTGCTGCACTTTCCAGCCTTTATATTCCATCTCTTTTTCAACACAAATGTGGTATGGGGAAATTTGGCAGGGAAATTACTGCTCCAGGAGAATACATAGGATTAACACCTAATACATTCTCCTAAGCTGAGCAGAGTAGAACTGGATTGGTGGAAGGCAGCCAGATAGCCTGGAAAACTGTATGTTGCCTCAGACTAGTTCTACCTTTTACATATATCCACAGCATGAGAAACTTGAAAACTGGATGACTTGACATGGTGATTAAAAAAAAAAAAAATTGTAGTTAGCACTAAAAAGATTAGGAATCTCTTTGCTCCTGTGACGAAATGGTACAATAACATGGAAATTTCTTCTCCCCATTTTCCCCCAAGAGCATAAGGAAAAAAGAGAGAACTAACTCTATTTCTCATTTAGGGATTGGCCTAGCAAGCCAACCAGCTTGAATATTTCTTGCATTTTCCCAAACTATGTTTTGTTTTAACATGGATATCTCCATGGCTAAAGTTAACAACTCAGGGAACAACAGATGTTGGCAAGGATGCTGAGAAAGGGAACCCTCTTCCATTGTTGGTGGAAATGCAAACTGGTATAGCCAGTTTGGAAACGGTATGGAGATTCCTCAAAAACTTAAAAATAGGGGGCGCCTGGGTGGCTAAGTGGTTTAAGCCACTGCCTTCGGCTCGGGTCATGATCTCGGGGTCCTGGAATCGAGTCCCGCGTCGGGCTCTCTGCTCAGCGGGGAGCCTGCTTCTCTCTCACTCTCTCTGCCTACTTGTGATCTCTCTCTGTCAGATGAGTAAATAAAATCTTAAAAAAAAAAAAAACAACTTAAAAATAGAGCTACCTTACAACCCACCAGTTGAACTACTAGGTATTTATCAGAAGGATACAAACATAGTGATTTGAAGGGGCACATGCACCCTAATGTTTACAACAGCAATGTTCACAATTGCCAAAATATTGAAAGAGCCCAGGTGTTCATGACTGATGAATGGTTAACAAAGACCTGGTGTGTATATACAGATATATATGTCTACACATATACACACACACACACATACATACATATATATACACACACACATACATACACACAATGGAATATTACTTAGCCATCAAAAGAATGAAATCTTGCCATTTGCAATGACATGGATAGAACTGGAGGGTATTATGCTAAGAGAAGTAATTCAGTAAGAGAAAGACAGATGCCATATGATTTCACTAATATGTGGAATTTAAAAAACATAACAGGGGTGTCTGTGTGGCTCAGGTCATGATACTAGGGTCATGGGACTGAATCCCACATCAAGCTCCCTGCTCAGTGGGGAGGTTGCTTCTCCCACTCCCTCTGCTTCTCTTCCCTGCTTGTGCTCTCTCACTATTTCTATGAAAAAAAAAAAAAAAAGATGAACATATCAGAAGGGAAGTAAAAATAAAACAAGAGGAAAATAGATATGGAGGAAAACCATAAGGCACTCTTAACTAAAGGGAACAAACTAAAGTTGCTGTGGGGAGGGGGTGGAGGGATAGGGTGACGGGATGATGGGCATTGAGAGCACTTGATATAATGAGCACAGGATATTGTATGCAACTGACAAATCACTGAATTCTACCTCTAAAACTAATAATACTGTATGTGTTAACTCAATTGAATTTAAATTGAAAACAGTTTTAAAGATTTATTTATTTATCAGAGAGAGAGAGAGAGCACAAGAAGGGGGAGCAGCAGGCAGAGAGAAAAGTAGGCTCCTCACTGAGCAAGAAGCCTGAAGCAGAATTAAATCCCAGGACCCCAGGATCACAACATGAGCCAAAGTCAGATGCTCAACCAACTGAGCCACCCAGGTGTCCACAAACCCTCCACAAATTTTTAATTACAATAAAATGAAAATAAAAAATAAAATGGATACCTTCAACAATATTTCATGATAAAAAACTCACAAACAAGGAAGAGACAGAAAGTTCCTCAATTTAGTAATGAGCATCTAAAAACCTTACAGCTAACATCACCCCAGTGAGGAAAGACAGATGTTATATCACTAAGATGATGGAAGAAGACACTTCAGTCTCTGTCACCCCACAAACACCAACAATCAGACAGCTATATGCAAAGCAAAAATAGGCTCCAGGGCTTAGGAGTCATTTAAGAAGCTTCAACATCACACTGGAGCAGAACTCCTGAGAATAACTGTACAAGAAAAGTAGGGAGAAGAGTTTCATTTTGCCTGAATCACCCCATGACCCAGGCCAGCACTGCTCAGCACCAAGAGGACCCCCTCTGACCTGAGATATTTCCCCTTCCTGGGTAACAGCAGAAGGATAAGCGACCATTAGCCCCAGCTCTTCGGGGCATGGCACAAATGACCTGTTTTGGTTTCAAACCTCCCAGAGACTGGCATGGCTGACACAGCTAGACACAGCTAGGAACAAAGAAGGGCAGGACTACCAGTATTGGTCCAGTGGAAGGACTGACCATGCTTCTTTGTGTTCTGCTCTGCAGAAGTCTCTGGCAGGCTTTGCTGCTGAGACGAACAATGGGACCAGCGCTGTGTACCCTCTAAGATTTTGCTGCTAATAGTCCCAGAGGTTTTCACACTTGCAGACTCAAGGTGCCAGAGTCCTGCTGTGGCCCATCTGCACTCACATGAGCTGCCTCAGCCAGTGCCACCACCAACACTAGGAGCCCCAAATCTACACCACCAGCCAGTCTTGGCCTCTATGACTAGGCATATGGACAGTACCAGCCCAGACCCCAGCATCTTTCAGGGGCCAGAGGCCAGGCGTGACTCCTGTCACTGGACTGCACTGCCATTTGAGACCACAGCCAAACCCTGAAGATGCACACCTACACACTGCCAGCCTGACCTCTAGTTATGAGCCCCACTGCTGGGCATGCAGTACTGGCTAGCCCTGAAACCACGTGAGTGCACACAGACAGCTCAGGAACTCAAAGCTACCTGTGTGCCCACAGTTGGTACTGCCCCCACCCCTGGCACTAGCTCTGTTTTGGGCATGAGCCTGCTTTCAGCCCTCCAGATGAGTGTGTGCATAGCACCAACTCTGGCCATCATTGTCCTTCTCCAGTCTCCTGGCGCTGGATCTGGGGGTGCTGCTGAAGACCTCAACAGCTACCGCGGCCACAACGAACCCTCCTCTGCCCTTGTTGCCAAGAATCCTGCAGTTGCTCAAGGTGTGGCCCCCAAATGCATGAACCAACCATGCCCTCCTGGATTATTTTAAATTATCCAGTCAGAGTGGGGAACAAAAATGAAAAGAATGGGGGGAAAAGCGTACAGGACTTATAGGACACCATCAAGTGAAACAACATTCATATTATGGGAGTCCCAGCAGGCGAGGAGAGAAGAGGGCAGAAACCTAACTGAAAGAAACAATGGCTCAAAACTTCTCAAACCTAGAGAAATGTATGAAAATCTCGGGTCATGAGGCTTAAAGTCCCCAATAAGATTCAATCTGAAAAGGACTTCTCCAAGAGACACTATAATAAGACTGTCAAAAATTAAACCCCCCAAAATTCTTGAAAGCAGCAAGAGAAAAGGAGTTCATCACATCCAAGGGAACACCATGAGGCTACCAGTGGAATCCTCAGTGGAAATCATGAAAGGCAGAAGACAGTAGGTTATTTATTTGAAATGTCATTAAAAATACCAACTAAGAATACCTTACCCGCAGAAAAACAAGGTTTTCAGAAATGAGAGAGAGAAAAAGACATTTCCAGACTAAAAAAAAGTGGACAGAATTCATTACCACTAAGCTTGCCTTACAGGAAATAATAAGGAGTTCTTCAAGTTGAAAAAACAAAAAGGGTTGTTACTAGTAACATGAAATCACATGAAATTATAAATCTCACTGGTAAATACAAATGTCTAAATTCTGAACACAGTGATATTGTACTGGTGATGTAAAAATTACTTATATCTCTAGTAAAACTTAAAACACAAATAATTTTAAAAATGACAACTAACTTCTTACAGATCTTGGATACAAGCCCTTTATCTGTAATGTCATTTGCAAATATCTTCTCCCATTCTGTCGGTTGCCTCTAACTAACATAACATAATTTACAAAATGAAAAAAAAAAAACAGGATGGCAAATATGAGTGCATATAAAACTGTTGAAATCTAAGTTCTGTGACTAGAACCAATGTCAAATTCAGCTTGGACACTGTACTATGGTTATGCAGGATATTACCATAAAGGAAATAGACTGAAGGCTCCATGACATGGGACCTCCTGTGACAACTTCCTGTGAATGTATTCTTATTTTGAAATAAAAGTTTTATATTTAACTATGTAAATTTAAAATAATTCCATGCCTACCCGCCGGTTTGTGAAGACAGAATAACATTCTTTCACTAGTACTGTTTTGATCATGTCTGTATCTGTGATAGCCAACACAGGCCGTCGCCCATCATAAAACCTGTGTGGGGAAAACAGACCCGATTACACTTAACATGACAGTTTCTACAGTGCAGTCATGCCTGGAAGTGGATTTTTATCCTGATCATACCTAATCCATTCTCTGAGATCATGGTTAGAAAAAAAAATTAAAACAATTATTAAGTTTAGATGTGTACATGGATATTTCCTGAACCATTCTCCATAGTTTTTTGTATATTCATAGCAGCAATGTCCACAATAGCCAGACTATAGAAAGAGCAGAGATGCCCTTTAACAGACGAGTGGATAAAGAACATGTGGTTCATTTGTGATGGTGTGGATGGAACTAGAGGGTATTATGCTTAGCGAATAAGTCAATTGAAGAAAGACAACTATCATATGATCTCCCTGATATGAGGAAGTGGAGATGCAATGTGGGGGGTTTGGGGGTGGGAAAAGAATAAATGAAACAAGATGGGATCGGGAGGGAGACAAGCCATAAGTGACTCTTAATCTCACAAAACAAACTGAGGGTTGCTGGGGGGAGGGCGGTGGGGAGATGGTGGTGGGATTAGGGACATTGGGGAGGATATGTACTATGGTGAGTGAGAGCTGTGAAGTATGTAAACCTGGTGATTCACAGACCTGTACCCCTGGGGCTAATAATACATTATATGTTAATAAAAAAAATGTGGTGCATATATACAATGGAAAGTTACTCAGCCATCAGAAAGGATGAATACCCAACTTTTGCATCAACATGGATGGGACTGGAGGAGATTATGCTAAGTGAAATAAATAAAGCAGAGAAAGTCAATTATCATATGGTTTCACTTATTTGTGGAACATAAGGAATAGCATGGAGGACATTAGAAGAAGGAAGGGAAAAATGAAGGGGGGGAAATTGGAGGGGGAGATAAACCATGAGAGACTATGGACTCCAAGAAACAAACTGAGGAATTGAGAAGGGGGGGTAGGGGAATGGTTGAGCCTGGTGATGGGTATTAAGGAAGGCACGGATTGCATGGAGCACTAGCTGTTATACTCAAACAATGATTCACAGAACACTACATCAGAAACTAATGATGTACTGTATGGTGACTAACATAACATAATAAAAAAAGAGTAAGGTTTACACTTAGTCAAGACTTAGAGAACATCACATTGTATGTGTTTGTCATGTTAAAATAGCTACCAATAAAAATAAAATATTTTGTTTATTTGAAAAAAAAAATTTTTAAGCTTCATCAAAGAAGACATACAAATGGCTGACAGACACATGAAAAACTGTTCAACATCATTAGCCATCAGGGACATTCAAATCAAAACCACATTGAGATACCATCTCACACCAGTTAGAATGGCAAAAATTAACAAGGAAGGAAACAACAAATGCTGGAGAGGATGTGGAGAAAGGGGAACCCTCTTACACTGTTGGTAGGAATGCAATTGGTGCAGCCACTTTGGAAAACAGTGTGGAGGTTCCTCAAAAAATTAAAAATAGAGCTACCCTATGACCCAGCAATTATACTCCTTCCTGGGTATTTACCCAAAGATACAGATGTAGTGAAAAGAAGGGCCATATGCAATCCGACGTTCATAACAACAATGTCCACAATAGCCAAATGGTGCAAAGAGCAGAGATGCCCTTCAACAGACAAATGGATAAAGAAGATGTGGTCCATATATCCAATTGAATATTACTCAGCCATCAGAAAGGATGAATACCCAGCTTTTGCATCAACATGGATGGGACTGGAGGAGATTATGCTGAGTTAAATAAGTCAAACAGAGAAAGACAATTATCATATGGTTTCACTTACTTGTGGAACATAAGGCATAACATGGAGGACATTAGGAGAAGAAAGGGGGAAATTAAGGGAGGAAATTGGAGGGGGAGATGAACCATGAGAGTCTGTGGACTCCAAGAAACAAACAGGATTTTAGAAAGGGGAGGGAGATAAGTTGGCCTGGTGATGGATATTAAGGAAGGCAAGTATTGCATGGAGCACCAGGTGTTATACACAAACAATGAATCACGGAGCACTACATCAACAACTAATGACATATTGTATGGTGACTAACAATAAAAATAAAAAATAAAATATTGCAAATATTTTAGAAGTATGTCAAGCATTTCAAATAACTTATCTATATTAACAAAAAGGAAGTGAGGGTGGTAAATAACTGAAGGTAAGTAAATTATCTAGGAACAAAAAAAATGGAGAATCCATCTACCCAGTAACTAAACATTATAATTTTGAAGCTATATTAAACATGGAAGACATTAGAGAGAATAAGTGAAAATTTTGCATACACTGACCACATATATGGAAGATGTGTCTGCAAATGAAAAGATTTGGAATGCTCAAGAAGTGATAGTTAAATTATGAATTATTTCTTTGCCCTATTTACTAAAATATACTTCCCAGTTATATTCAAAAGGAAATATTATTTTTAATATTGAGAGAGCTCCTTGACAGCATTGTCAGAAAATTTTCAAACAAAAGAAAAGAGGAAAAAGAAATACAGAAAAGTATAACTCATTTTGAATATATTTCCTTTTGTTACTTATATTTATTCTTTTTTTTTTGCATTTAAAATTTTTTTTATTTCTTTTCAGCGTAACAGAATTCATTGTTTTTGCACCACACCCAGTGCTCCATGCAATATGTGCCGTCCTTAATACCCACCACCTGGCTCCCCCGACCTCCCACCCCCCGCCCCTTCAAAACCCTCAGATTGTTTTTCAGAGTCTCTCATGGTTCACCTCCCCTTCCAATTTCCCTCAACTCCCTTCTCCTCTCCATCTCCCTATGTCCTCCACGTTATTTGTTATGCAGAACATTCCACCCTAAAACAACAAAATACTCATTCTCCTCAAGTGCACATGGAACCTTTTCCAGAATAGACAACATACTGGGTCACGAATCAGGACTCAATTGATACCGAAAGACTGAGATTATTCCCTGTATATTTATTCTTATATGTGGGTCCCAGGTGTGAGTTCCTTGGGCTTCAAGTGACATCCTTAAGCAGCAGGACATGCCCACTTTTACACATGTCTCACACAAAGCTGACTCTTTATATGTGATCCATCCTTTTTAAAAAAATATACATAACATATAACATTTAATGTATTATTTGCTTCAGGTGAATCATCAGTCTTACACAATTTACAGTGCTCACCATAGCACATGCCCTCCCCAATGTCCATAACCCAGCCACCCTATCCCTCCCCGCCACCCCCCAGCAACCCTCAGATTGTTTCTTGAGATTAAGAATCTCTTGTGCTTTGTCTCCCTCCCTGTTCCCATTTTGTTTCATTTTTCCCTCCCTTCCCCCCATGACCCCGACCCCACCCTGCCTCAAATTCCTCATATCAGAGAGATCATATGATAATTCTCTTTCTCTGGTTGACTTATTTCACTTAGCATAATACCCTCTAGTTCCATCCATGTCATTGCAAATGGCAAGATTTGGGTGTTTTTTGATGGTTGCAGAGTATTTATATATTTATATTTATATAAATATATATATATATACCACATCTTCTTTATATGTGATCCATCCTTATCCAGCCTGACTTGATTGTCAATATGGCCTGTTAATGGGACTCTGTCATCAGCATGAGGTTTACTTTATGCTTAATTATAACGTAAATAAATAAAATTTATTTTGCTTCCACTATAAACCATTTGCATTTACTAGAACAAACTGAAAGATTTTCCACAAGTCCCCTATTCTTTCCTTGACGTCATAGGATTTTCAAATGGTTTCGTGATCACATCTAAAAATGGATGACACCACTACACTAAATATGACCCATCTCCAAAAAGTATTCTAAAACTCAGAAGGTTGTAGTAGGGGTTGGGTATATTTAGTGTTAAAGCAGTGATAGCAGTTACTGAGGTGGCACTCAGGTCTGCTCTCCCAACAGCCTGATCCTATTTCTTGGATGATTCCCCTCGTCCCATCATGTTTCTTCAGAAACATGTGGGTGGACAAGGGACAGTGCTTTGGGGTAACCTTTTTTTTTTAAGAATGTTATTACCTTAGCTTTTTTTTTTTTTTTCAGCGTAATAGTATTCATTGGTTTTTTCACCACACCCACTGCTCCATGCAATCCGTGTCCTTAGTTTTTTTTTTTTTTAAATAGAGCTTCCCTATGACCCTGCAATTGCACTACTGGGTATTTACCCCAAAGATACCGATGGAGTGAAAAGAAGGGCCATCTGTACCCCAATGTTTAGAGCAGCAATGGCCATGGTCGCCAAACTGTGGAAAGAACCAAGATGCCCTTCAACAGATGAATGGATAAGGAAGATGTGGTCCATATACTCTATGGAGTATTACGCCTCCATCAGAAAGGACGAATACCCAACTTTTGTAGCAACATGGACGGGACTGGAAGAGATTATGCTGAGTGAAATAAGTCAAGCAGAGAGAGTCAAGTATCATTTGGTTTCACTTATTTGTGGAGCATAACAAATAACATGGAGGACAAGGGTAGATGGAGAGGAGAAGGGAGTTGAGGGAAATTGGAAGGGGAGGTGAACCATGAGAGACTATGGACTCTGAAAAACAACCTGAGGGTTTTGAAGGGGCGGAGGGTGGGAGGTTGGGGGAACCAGGTGGTGGGTATTAAGGAGGGCATGGATTGCATGGAGCACTGGGTGTGGTGAAAAAGCAATGAATACTGTTACGCTGAAAATAAATAACAAATTAAAAAAAAAAAAAAACAAACCCTTTAAAAAAATCCAATTAGCCAACATATAGTACATCATTAATTTTTGGTATAACATTCAATGATACATTAGTTGTGTATAACACCCAGTGCTCATCACATCATGTACCCTCCATAATGCCCATCATCCAGTTACCCCATCCCCCCAACCACCTCCCTTTCCACAGCCTTCAGTTTGTTTCCCAGAGTCAACAGTCTCATGGTTTGGTTTGCTCTCTGATTTCCTCCCATCGGTTTTTCCTCCCTTCCCCCATGATCCTCTATGCTA
>JAHRIG010000647.1:0-11966 GCA_020311275.1 Eira barbara
CTTCTAGGTTTAGGCTTTCTATGCTGCTCTTTCTACAGTTCCTTTAGGTGTAGGGTCAGGTTGTGTATTTGTCCTTTGTTGCTTCTTGAGAAAGCTTGTAATGCTATATACTCTCCTGTTATGGCTGCCTTTCCTGCATCCCAAAGATATTGAACAGTTGTGTTTTCATTCTCATTCGTTTCCATAGTTTTTAAAAATTCTTCTTTTTTTTCTATTTTATTTATTTATTTGACAGAGAGAGACCACAAGTAGGCAGAGAGGCAGGCAGAGAGAGAGAGAGAGGAGGAAGCAGGTTCCCTGCCAAGCAGAGAGCCCGATGTGGGACTTGATCCCAGGACCCCGAGATCATGACCTGAGCTGAAGGCAGAGGCTTAACCTACTGAGCCCCCCAGGTGCCCGAAATTCTTCTTGAATTGACTGGCTGACCCATTCATTCTTTAGTAGGATGCTCTTTAGCCTCCATGTATTTGAGTTCCTTCCAACTTTCCTCTTCTGATTGAGTTCCATTTTCAAAGCACTGTAGTCTGAAAATATGCAGAGAATGACCCCCATCTTTTGGTACTGTTTGAGATCTGATTTGTGACCCAGTATGTGATCTGTTCTGGAGAACATTCCATGTGCACTATAGAAGAATGTGTACTCTGTTGCTTTGGGATGGAATGTTTTGCATATATCTGTGAAGTCCATCTGGTCCCATATGTCATTCAAAACCCTTATTTCCTTGTTGATTTGCTTAGATAATCTGTCCATTGCAATGAAAGGTGTGTTAAAGGCCCTACCATTATTGTATTATTGTCCACGTGTTTCTTTTATTTTGTTATTCATTGAGGTTTGGTGATGGTGAATATCTTTTCATGCGACTGTTGGCCATCAGTATTTCTTCTTTGGAGAAATGACTGTTCATGTCTTCTGACTATTTTTTAACTAGATTGTTTGTTTTTTGGGTGTTGAGTTGTATCCATTCTATGTATCCATTCTATGTATCCATTCTATGTATTTTGGACACTATTCCTTTATTGCATAGAATATTTGCAAATATCTTCTCCCTTTCAGTAACTTGTCGTCTTATTATTACTTCTTCATAGTTCTTCTGCTGAGCAGAGACTATTTTGATATGGTCCCAGTACTTGATTTTTGCTTTTATTGCCTTTGTCTCAGGAGACAGTCTAGAAAAATGTTGCCTTGGTCCATGTCAAGAAGTTACTGTCTGTGCCCTCTTATAAGATTTTTATGATTTCAGGTCTTCCACTGAGATCTTGAAACTTTTGAGTTCATTTGTCTGTATGGTGTGAGGAAGCAGAGTAATTTCATTCTTTTGCGCATAGCTGTCCAGTTTTCCCAACACCGTTTGTTGTAGAGACTGTCCTTTTTCTTTTCAATATTCTTGCCTGTTTCTGGAAGATTAATTGGCCACATAGTTGTTGGTTTATAAATGAGCTTCTATCCTGTTCCCTTGGTCACTGTGTATATTTTTGTGCCAGTATCATACCATTAGGATGACTAGAGCTTTGTAGTATAACTTGAAATCTGGAATTGTGACTCCCCCAGCTTTGTTTTTCTTTCTCAAGATTGCATTGGCTGTTCAGTGTCTTTGGTGATTTCATACAAATTTTTAGGAGTGTTTGCTTGAGTTCTTTTTATTCAACTTAAATTCAGGGAGCCAACTTATAGCACATCATTCATTTCAGATGTAGTGTTCAGTAATAGATCAGGTGTGTATAACACCTAGTGCTCATTGCACCATGTGCCCTCCTTAATGCCCATCACCCAGTTACCCCATCCCCCATCCACCTCCCCTCCAGCAACCCTCAGTTTTTTTCTATAATGAAGAGTCGCTCGTGGTTTTTCTCCCTCTCTGATGACCTCCCATTCAGTTTTCCCTTCCTTCCCCTCTGATCCTCTATGGTGTTTCTCTTATTTCACACATGAGTGAACCCATGTGCCATTTGTCTTTCCCTGATAGACTAATTTCACTCAGCATAATACCCTCCAGTTCCATCCAGGTGGATGTGATGGTAAGTCTTCATCCTCTCGGATGGCTGAATAATATTCTGTGTTAGAAATGAACCACATCTTCCTTTATCCATTCATGTGTCTGTGGACATCTGGGCTCTTTCCATAGTTTGGCTAGAGTGGATATTACTGAAGTCAACACTGGGGGGCAGGTGCCACTACTTTTCACTCAATCTGTATCTTTGGAGTAAATACCTAGTAATGCAATTGCTGGGTCATAGGGCAGCTCTATTTTTAACTTCTTGAAGAAACTCGATAACATTTGGCAGAGTGGCTGTATGAGCTTGCATTCCCACCAGCAGTGTAAGAGTGTTCCCCTTTCACCACATCCTTGCCAACATTTGTTGTTCCCTGCCTTGATAATTTTAGCCACGCCAGCTGTTGTAAGGTGATATCTCATGGTGGTTTTGATTTGTATTCCCCTGATGGCTATTGATGTGGAGCGCTTTTTCATGTGTCTCTTGGGTACTTGTATGTCCTTTTCGTAGAAAGGTGTGTTTATGTTTACACCTATGCCTTAAGCTGGATAAGGGTAGTCACAGAAGCATGGAAGTTGTGATCTGCTTAGTTGTGGAATCCTTCAAGGACATTTGAATTAGGGACTAGAGTTAAGGAGAGTATCAGGCTCAGGCTTTGCATTCAATATGGTGTGAAAGTATAAATAAATAATTGGTTCTTCTCCGTAACTATTTGGATTACATGCTAACCTTTACTCACCGTAAAATACTTTAACAAATGGTTCAAGATTTCATTCAGATTTTTCCTGCTCAGATCCTTTCTAGGGTTCCAAAAGGCATGATTTCTGACTTTGTTGCAGGATGAGCCCTCTGCTTTGTTCTGGTATCCCCATTCCCTGGGGATTTGGAGCCAGTCCTCTGGGCATGGGGTTGGGGCCCTTGATCGTGCCAGATTCAATCTGCCAGCTGTATGGTAGGACTCCCAGAGTGCTGAGTTGAGGGTGTGCGTCAGGCTCCAGGCTTGTGTCCAGCGGGCCACTGAATGTGGGGGTGGCCTTAGGTGCACATGCAGATTTCTCCCGCTCTAAATCATTTCCAGAGTTTCAAACAACATGGTTTCCTTCTGGGTGGCATGTGGAGTCCTCTGGAATTGCTCAGATATTCCCAGTTCATGGGGTTTAGAGACAGATCTCTGGGGAGAGACCCCTCTGAGCCCAACCTAGGGTTAGGTTGGGGTCAGGTTTAGGGTCAGGGTTTAGGGTCAAGTTAGGGTAAGGGGTTGGGGTTAGAGGTAGGGTTTAGGGGTAGGCATAGGGATTTGCTAGGGTTAATTCACTGCCTTTTAATTCAAGATGTCCATGCTTAAATGAGACATTTTCTTAGAGTATTTTAAAGTGAGTAAAGGTTAGCGTGTAAACCCAAATAGTTACGGAGAAGAACTAAATGTTCCAAGGCAACATTTAAGACAATATTTCTTGACATTTATGTTTAATGGTCAAAATAATTGAAAATAGAGTTGCTTATCACTTTTTCCACATATGTATTTGCTGGCCCTGTCTTTCTCGTCTTGGCTGAAAACCATCTTCTCAGTGGGCTTCCTTAATGGGTCTCTCTGAATAGGATGGCTCTCTTAGCCCCTAGCCTTCTTTCCTTCCTATCGTTGATCCACTGATTATATCCCATGCTCTTTGCAAGTTCCCAGGTAGGACTAGATGCATCCATACATTTCCACTAAGTAGATACTCCATAAATATTTATTAATTGAACAAGTATGACTTTCTTTTTAATCAAAGGTATCCACATTTTATTAATGAATTTTTTTACCATTTCGGTATATATTTGGAGAAATCTATTGCTCCATGAATACACATCTGTCAAGGCTATGGCTTCATTATGTCCTGTGTCATGCTTCCCTGAGCTAGCTGGAGCATTCATGACCCATGTATGAAGCTCAGCTTCAAACCCTAGGTGTGAGTTCTGTGAAGGTCCTGGGGGGGCATTTGGGGGACTTGCCAGCTGGACACCACCGTGTCATCTGGGGCCAGATGTGATGTGAGCACCCCATCTTTCACTATCTTTTCCCACCTTCCTCTACCCTTTGTTAACATGTGGGTTTCCCACCCACCATATCTTTGCAGACAAACTTTGAGATGGCCTATGGCTTGGGACTCCATTGGCATCACTGAATCTCGTTATAACCAGTGTCAGAGAATTCTGTGGCACTGACATGACCTTTGTTCCCAGAATATGCCCCATGAAGAGACCCATGAGAGTCTGGGAGTCCAAGAAAGTAAAATGTGTGATCGTGGCTCTAGTTAAAGCTACTGTGGGGATCATGCTGGAGGCCATCTCACATCTCAGTCTGGCTCTTTTGCTGATTTCCAATATGACCAAGGAGACTCACTTCCTAGGAGTTTCAGGCTCATCATTTCTAAAATGAGGAAATATTTTTAGATTAACTGATTCATTCAAGACTATAGAATGAACTACTTGGAAGTTCTAGGCAGTCTCCAAGATGGATTCTATCTCAGGAGTTCTGACTCCCATCCTCCCCACTCCTATTGAGCTCCCCCATTGGACACAATGGCTATTCCATGGAAATTCCCCAGGGCAACATTGGAGTAGCAAGTGTCTTCAGGGTGTGCCCCCATACCATCCGATGTGGCTGAGGGGCCTTGAGCAATTCTGAACCCAAACCAAGTTTTTGACTAACTGGCCATGTGCTGTCTTACTTGCACAAGAGTAGCAGTACCTGGATCAGGCCTTTAATGCAATATTGAGCCGGCTTAGTTAGGATCTTGCCCAGGACACTAGCCCTATGATACTGTGAGAGCACTAGGAGTCCACAGTTAAATGATGTGGTGCAACAAGTGATTCTACAGCAGGGTAGATGATGCAAAGTATAGTTTCAAAGCAGACCTAACAAAAACCATTTAATGACAGAATAGTATGTAGTTAAACCTACTCTATGCTATGGCAGTGATGGGAAAAGTGAACGATGGGGTCAGAAAGGGGGGTGGGAGTTCTCAGAAGCAGGCTGGAGTCGTCAGTGGGTAGGGGCTGTCTCGTGGAGGAAGGGACCAGGAGACTAGTCACGGGTTCCAACAGTGCAGCATCAGGGTGTGTGCTCTGCCTGACCCACGATTCCCAGGGCCACGGGGGGCATTCTAGGTCCGGAGGATCTGCAGACTGCATATTGGCCTGAGCAGAGGCTCGGTGGTATATCTTCTTGGTCCCTGGGTGTGGCTCTTTCTCTGCTTCTGGAGGCTGTCGGTTCTCGTGTTATTTTCCTCTGAGCTGCACTATTTTGTGTTGATTCAGTACTGTTAGCTGACACCAATTTTTCCTGAAAAGAAGTTGAATAGAAGTCATCCTTGTTTCCTAAGTAGACCTGAATAGATTCAATAGTAGGAGCCTTTTCCCAGGCCTTCATCTGCTCGCCAACTCCGAGATTTCTGAAAACATATTCCACTTTTAACAGGTTGAAAGAATGAGTTTGGTTTTTAAAGAATTCAACAAAGTCCCACTTTTCATAATCTATAAAATGATCTGTAAACCTTGAATGGACAACATGTGACAGGATGAAGAAGAACTGGCTTTGTACTGGGGTTTTTGCCACTGTTTATTCACTGTTGCCCCCGTGTGGCCACTCTCCAGATAGCACGAGGCCGAACGTGTTTCAAGTTACCAGATTCAAGGGACAATAAGACAGAAGAAGGTTGGTTCCCGAATTCCTTATCTCCTACAAACAATCCTCTAATTTATGAGCGATCTTCTAAATCAAGTATATCTTAACTAGATATTAGAGTAAGGTTCAGGGTCAAGTTGCAAACATTACCTATGGACAGCTTTTTGTATGTCAACCTTACTGCCCAAAGAGTTTTTAAAAAATAAAATGAGAGAGGATATAGTCACCAAAGCACTGAGCACATTACCTGTCCCAGGAAATAAGTAACGAATCATTTATTGTTTCATCTTAGCTGAGGCCCGGGAGCTGGTCCTACAGGTACTTGGCAGGTAGCATCTGTGGCCAGCTGCTCATCTCCCTGCGACAGCCACACCCAGCTCAGCATATCCTCTGCTGTGCTCAAGGGCAGGAAACAGATGGACCAGGTGCAGTTGTGACTCCCACCTGTCAGGCATGGCTTACTTCTGACAGGTAGAGAAGTGGACCAGTTCACACATATATGACATGTTCTTTTGGTGCCTTGCTATCTGCCTCCCCTTTCTGTCATCCTGGTCCTGAACCTTTAGCTCCTCTGAGAACTTGGGTTTGCAGACTTCTCTTGACTTTTCAAAGCATAGATCTGTGTTGCCTTTGTTCCCTGTTCTTGGGTCAGAGATGAGGGCAGGGAAAGTCATCATACTCTGAAAGCAACAAAAAGAAATATCAAGTGTGCTCAACCCTCAACACCTCAGATTTGAAAGCAATGGCCAACTACGTACTTCATGTTCTACACAATCAGCTTTAGGGACTCATAGATGCATGTAAAATGAAATTGTACTGAAAGAAATCTCGTACCAAACTTTGGCCTTGCAGAAGACAGTTTAGGGACACTGTCCCTTGCCTGCCCTGTCGTTTCCGTTCTGGACAATGCCGGTCACACTGACATGTGTAGCCACACAGGGGGAACAACTGACATCCTCCTGGCGCACTCCCAGTCCCCTGCCTCCTGGTCTGGCCAACCCTGCACACCCCCCGTCCTCCTGAGCATTCCCTGTAGTGACACAGCTGTGATCACCCTCCTAATGCATTCCGGGTCCCCCTGCCCCTGGGTCTGGCCAACCCTGCATACCCCCAGTCCTCCTGAGTGTCCCCTGTCATGGCACCTGTCACACAAGACTGTCATTTATTTTCTCTCGGTCTGTGCTTTCTGCATGGAGTAGATCTCTCTCACAGATGCCTGTCTGGATGACAGATGGAGGAATGTTCTCAGGATCTTTTGTCCTGGAACAGAAGGCATCCTTCAAAACCCTGATGGGCAGGGGGAGTCTCTGTCCCTCTCTGTGCCTCCAGCCTCCGTGGAACATAGTGTCCAGGACGAGGGATTTGGGAGTCCTCGCAGATGAAGTTTGTTCTGTGAAGGTAGCCTCCTTCTGAGATCATTATGGAACCACATAACGTGTCCGTTCCTGCGGGACAGAAAGCACAGTACTGTACTGTGTTCTCCTTGCACACCGTGGCTAAAAGAGGAAACACATCTCACACTCACAAGTTCACACTTACACTTCCATTTCTGAGCATCACCATCATGTAAACTATACTGAATTCCTGCTGGCTGCAGAATTGTAGACGTGTCACTCAAGGTATAAATACAGGAGGATGGGGTTGAAGTTCTGGCTAAAAGGATGGAAGTCCTTGCATCTGGGGGTGAAGAAATTGAATTTTACCCAGAAGGTGCTATGTTCCACTCAAAGAAGTGACATGACCCTAGGATCTTTGAGACCAGAGGTCAGCACAGACTTTTCTGTAAAGTCTTTTTTTTTTTTTTTAAAGATTTTATTTATTTATTTGACAGACAGAGATCACAAGTAGGCAGAGAGGTAGGCAGAGAGAGAGGAAGGGAAGCAGGCTCCCTGCTGAGCAGAGAGCCCGATGGGGGGCTCGATCCCAGGACCCTGAGACCATGACCTGAGCCGAAAGCAGAGGCTTTAACCCACTGAGCCACCCAGGCGCCCTGTAAAGTCTTCTGTAAAGATTTTCTGGTAGGCGTTGCAATCCATGTGGTCTCTCATACAGTGACTCCACTCTTGTATTGTGGCTTGAAAGCAGCCACAGACCGTCCACACCTAATGTTCCAGCCACACTTGATTGACAGAATACGGGGGCGGTCCCATTTGGCCCTTGGGAGGTTGTTTCCCACACCCCAGATTTGCAACATAGTGGATGATGGGGAGAGAGGGCTCTTCTTTTCCCATGGCAGATGGGAGAACACTGGGATCTATCCTGCCAGACCCTGGCCCCTCCACTTGAAGGGAAAAAAAGATGATAATGGGATTGGCTAACAATTAAGGCCTCAGGAATCCCCCCGCATTTCTCTGTAGGCCTGGAGCTTGCCACAAGATGTTTGTCTATGCTTGAATTCCATGTAGGTATTGCTTGGCTGAGTGTGTCCCCATAGCCTGTATATCTTGCGGGTATATCTTGCGGGTTATATACAACATAGACGGTCATCTTGTTCAGTCCAAGACCATGAGCACATTGAGGGTTCTCCTGAGTTAGCAGAGTTCTAGCATGTGGGCTTCAGGACGAGTCCGAATCAGCTCTCAGCAATGTTATGGAGCACCTGGCTTCCTGGGCCCTTGGTGGCACTGGTACAGGCTTGGCCTAGGCCACTTCTGCAGTTGTGATGGAAAACCCCTGGTCTGGGTGGTCCACCCCATGCTTGGCTCTGCAGCCTGATACCCGAGGTCCTCCCACCTCATTGGCTGGGACCAGGTCACATGCCCATGGATGAGCCAATCCCTGGAGCCAGGGAGTGGACCAGTGGAGACTGGCACATGTTGTTAGGACCTCTGTTGTAATGACTTTTGTAATGGCTGTGGTGGTAAGATCTTCTGGGATGCATCTGCTAATAAAATGAATATTAATTTCTGATAGTACATGGGTCCAAGATGCTGGCTTAGCACCTAGCACCTCAATCCTAGCACCTCAGTACTACTGTACTGCTCTGCAGAGGCGATGGCTGAGAATGAGCAAGGTGATTAGAAACTGGTCTGGAGTGCACAAGGGAAGTGTGTGTGTGTGTGTGTGTAGGGGATTGGGGATAATAGCTCTGGCCAAGCTGTTTCTCCAGTTTACCTAGGTTCAAGAAGGTGCAGGGAATCCATGGTGTTTCACCATCCAACCTTTTGCAGGTGAAGAATATGTCTTTTGCATGGACTATGGCAAGATTTGTTCCAAGTACCTCTAGTTGGTACAGAAGTTGGGGAGAAGAGCACCTTCCATCTGCTAGGATAGGCATGAGAGGCTGTGTGGTCTCAAGAAGGTGTCTGGCTTTCGAGGGCTCATTGTGACCCTGCACACAGGACTCTGTTTTGTTCAAAAGATGAAGTTTCGGAAGAATGTGGTGCCCCATGTAATCCCGGGAAGGGGAAAGACCTAGAGTCCACTATTGAGTTACTTCGTGGGATGGGGGTGATCTGCAGCATCCCCCTCATGAGATGTCTGTCCTGTGTTCTAATGGCTGGGATTTCCAAGGAGTGGGATTTTTGGTCATCATTGTAAGAGTTGGTCCACCGCGTGTAGGGAAGTCCCTTTCTGCTGCCGAGAATTGTGTCTCTAGTGGTTGGAGTGTGTATTACAAGCCTAGAGGTCAATGGTGAGGTGGTTACAGTGGTGAGCAGGCTATTGTTATTGATGATTTTTATGGGTGAATTCCATAGGATGAGATGTTAGATCTTATGGTTAGGGATCCTCATTAAGTGCTCAGAAAGGTGCTTTTTCTGAGTTTCATATTTGATTTCTTTTTCTTATTCGAATAACCTTCCTTGTACTTGGTGTTCCAGTGAGCAGTGCATTACAACATTGCCTGCATTTTCCTGTGTGTTAACGAGGATTTGAGAAAGGAAAATGTTGTCAGTGCTTCCAGAACTTGTACACTGGAACAGCCAAATAATAAAATTTCATTTTTGACACAAAGAAGGAAGTATCCTGCTGTGATTCTTAGTTTAAAGCAGGGGAGGGGGCCCTCTTTTGGTACTGGTAATGAGTACCATAGGCCTTCCTAGGGAACATTATGAGATTCTGTTGGAAACTTGGTCTTTGTTATCGTGGAAGAATCAGGAATCAACCAATTATTTGTCTCCCGTTTCGTTTTCCATGAACATTTCGATGATATCAGGTTTCACACCTCTACCATTGTGTAATCATCCTCAGTTTAGCACCAGCTCGCCCTTCTCTCCCAAGGGTATGTTTTGGCCAAGACAAAAGCCGCTTCTGGGTGACTGGGAGACTGCAAGACCAGAATTCGGTCAGTAGGGGGTTACTGGGATCCTAAATTCCAAACCAGCTCCTGACACCCAGATGAAATGCATTGCAGATTTAGAAAGGTCAGATAGAAATTTTTGTGTCCTTGATAACAACTGAAGAAAATGTGTCATCCCTAAACCTAACATTAACCCCTAATTTTAATGCTGAAACCTAACCTGGCCTTAAAGCCCAGACTGGAAGGAACCCTGAATGCCAAACCTAAAATTGAACCCGAAGCCTGGACTCTGAACCCAAGTCCTGAATCCAAGCCCTGAACCATGAACCTAAATCCTAAACCAGAACTCTGAGTTATGAACCCTGAACCCAAGTCCCAGCATGAACCCAAACCCCAAATTTGACCTTGAACTTTATCCCCTAAGCCCTGAGTGTTAAGACCTAACTCATAAACCTAAAGCCCTAAAGTGTAACTGTTCCCTTTCCCCTCACTCTAAATCCTCACGCCGACCCTAAACCCTAACCCTGATCTCAAACTCTGCCTGAAACCTGAACCTGAACCCAAATTCAAACCCCTCACCACACTTTGTTTATGCATTCGCCATTGATGGATATTTGGAGTTTCTACCTTTTGATTCTTGTGAACATTGTTTGGTTTGGGGGCTAGGGTTAGGGTCTTGGGTTGGGGTCAGGGCCAGGCTTGAGAGCAAGTTGAGATCAGAATGTGGGTCTGCTTCAGGGCCAAGGTCATGTTCGGTGCTACTGCTTGGGTCAGGGACTGTTGTCGTTCCATATTGCTTCCAAGTCATTGTTCTTGAGCAAGTTTTGGAGAAGCTGGGGGCTATTGGGCTCCATGCAGCTTGAATTTCCAGAATGAAATGGCTTCAGCTAGACCCTCTGAGGGAGCAGGTGCTTCCATTGAAGGGCCAGCTCCCCTAGTCCTGCACTGCCCTCCACCGCCTGCAGAGGGCGCCAGACCCCAGCTCCCGCCCTGAGCCTGGCCTGAGCAGCCATCCCTGGGACAGGAGCCTGGCCTCCTCAAGACCCACTGTGGAGACTTCTGGAGGATGTGGGGCTGCTCCCACCCTGACAGGACCAGCCGTGGAGGATGTGGGTTCACATCCACACTGACAGGACCCGCTGTGGAGGACATGGGGCTGCATCCACACTGACAGCAGTGCAGCCTCCTCAGGACCAGCTGCTGCAGGAGAAGGTGAGAAGAAACCACCTGAGCAGGGACTGGCAAGGAGGTGCGTGGTCTCAGGACCCCATGGAAGAAGGGCGTGCCATGTAGATACTGGGCCTTCCATGGTCTTGTGTGCGGTGACACGGCCTCCCACGGTGCTGTGCGTGGGGCTGTGGGGTCTCCCTTTCTGGGCTCGGATGTGCCCTGGGTCCCGCGTCTGTGTTTGTGTGCACCCAGATTTGGTTCCTGGGGCTCCTCAGACATCTGCAGTCAGGGAACAGCCACCCACCTTGGGGTTCGTGCTTCCCCCACCTCGACCCTGCAGGGTCCTTCCCGTGTCCACACCCACTTCAGGGTTGGTCCGGAGTCTGGAAATGTGGGAACGACAGCGTGGACCCTGTGACGGCTTTGGGCAGAGGAGGTATTTTCGCAGTGTCGGTTCCTCCCTGAGCACGGAGTGTCTCCCCGACTCCGTGTGTCTGTCATCAGTGTCTCATGGCTGTCAGAGGACAGTCTGTCACCTCCTTGGTTCAGGGGACTCCTAGGAGTCTTGGTCTTTTGGATGCAGTCGTAAATGAGATTGTTCTCCGTAGTCTCTTTCTGATGGTTCCTCTGGAGCACGTAGAAATGCATGTGATTAGTGTATATTGATTTTGTTCCTTGCAAGTTTCTAGAATTTATGAGTTCTGTTCACCTCGAATTGAAACTGCCAGTTATTTGCCAGCCAGATGGGTTTATTTGGGAAGAGCAGAGAACGGCAGTCTGGGCTGAGCAAGCTCCGGTCCCATCACAGGCAAGTGCAAGAAACAAAGGAGAGGAAAGTTATTTCATGGAGAAGGAGGAAGAAGTTGGGAGGGGTTCTTGGAAGGAAAGTCCCCTGAAG
>JAHRIG010000653.1:0-16507 GCA_020311275.1 Eira barbara
TCAGTTGGTTAAGTGTCCAACTCTTGATTTTGGCTCTGGTCATGATTTTAGGGTCATGAGATCAAGCCCCACATCTGGCTTTGCCACACCAGTGTGGAGCCTACATAAAATTCTCTCCCTCCTTTTTCCCCTCCTCCTCATCCATGATCACCCTCTCTGTCTCTAAAGCAAACAAACAAATAAATAATAAATATTAAAAATATAAGGTAGAAAAATATTCATACTGTGGAGAAATATGTAATTCTTACAAATAACGAATGCGGTTAATTTTCACAAACATAGTCTATCTAACCAAAGATAAATACAAAAATGCATGTTCAATTATCTATTTTTTGTGAATCAGTCAAAACAGATACACACAAATACATATACACAGTGAAATAAAACTATTTAAATTTAGGAAAATATTAATAAACATGTATTGATTAAGTTTGTTGCATTAGAAATCTCCTAAAGACTCTTCAGGGTGGGGTGCCTGGGTGGCTCAGTGGGTTAAGCCTCTGCCTTCTGCTCAGGTCATGATCTCTGGGTCCTGGGATTGAGTCCCACATCGGGCTCTCTGCTCAGCAGGGAGCCTGTTCCTCCCCTCTCTCTCTGCCTGCCTCTCTGCCTACTTGTGATCTCTCTCTGTCAAATAAATAAATAAACTCTTAAAAAAAAGACTCTATACTGTGAAATAACCATTATTCAGATCATGATTATGTATTTTGGGCTAGATGGTTCTTCTAGTTTGAACTTGTTATGCATTTGTTTTATGTGTTAGCTGGTGATTTTTAGTTCTCAATATCACTTCTGAGAATTGATTTATATTCTTCTGGGACAATGGTGGTTTCTGGTAATGTAACTTTCATCAGTGAGCTAATTCTTCAGAGCTGTTCACATGTTAGTTTCAGAGTTTGGAAATCAGAATAAAAAGGCAAGTCCCAAAGCAATGTGCTTTCAAAACTCCACATTATGTTTGTAATGTAGTATGGGCTAAAGCAAATCACGTGGTTAAGCCAAGAATTTATATCAAAAGATATGGTTACAGGCAATTAAAATTTGTGGACACTTTAAATCATTCTCTAACAACACAAGTCAGCTAAATGACCCAGTACAAACATAACACTCTAGATTTCATTTATATTTCTTTATTAACAAGAAGAGCTCTTATTTTTATACGTTCTATCATGGTTATGGATAAACTGGAGTGCTAACTACTAATATCCTGAAAAATGGTTTGTGTTTGTCTAGAAAACCCACAGGTATTTTTCTGATTTCCAAAAGCTAACTCTCTTCAGTAAAGGCTGGTATTTTCTCTTTCTCATTGATCAGTAGTCTGTACCTTGCACTGCTATCCCGAGTTTGCATTGATATACTGTGAAGTAGCTCTTGGTATTTCTTTTTTTTTTTTTTTAAGAGTTTATTTATTTATTTGACAGATGGAGATCACAAGTAGGCTGAGAGGCAGGCAGAGAGATAGAGGGGGAAGCAGGATCCCCGCTGAGCAGAGAGCCCGATGCTGGGCTCGATCCCAGGATCGAGCATGACCTGAGCTGAAAGCAGAGGCTTTAACCCACTGAGCCACCCAAGCACCCCAGCTCTTGGTATTTCATCAATACAGTGGATCAATACAAGAGGAAGCCCTCCATGAGACAATTGGTATCTTCTCAAAGGGGGAAATCAAGGCAGAAGTGATGGATAGCATAGAGACCTGTGTTATCTCTTTGTGCTCAGGCTCTTGCCATCTGGATCTTCTTGACCCCATTTTGATGTTCTGATGGCCCTATAAGCTGGCATTTTATTTGGCCCTCAGTTTTTGGCTTGGTGCTTTTAAGAGGCTTCATAGATATTTTGCGGTCAGATGCTTTGTTATTATCATAGCTCAAGAACATTCAAGGAACAGCTTTTACAATGCCTCTGCTGTAGATGGAATGACCTGGTTCCAGATTTCCTTGTGCTTGCGATAGCACCATGGTGCATTTTTCACCCAGAGACCTTCAGTACTACAACTTCCATTAGGTCACGAGAAAGTAGCTGCTTGTTCTACCACTGAACTTGTTGCACATTTCTTTCATGAGCTGGGCTTTATTCCAAACTGACAGCTTTCTTTAATACCTGAACATGAGCCAATTTAGTACTCTGAAATTCACAGAGCCTCCTTCATCTCTGTTTTTCCCCCATAGTGGATGCTTCAGACCAAAAAATAAACAAAGTAAAGAAATAAACACCATAATTGCACATGCTCATTTTTTTTTTTATTTAAGAATTCATCTTCCTGGGGCTCCTGGGTGGCTCAGTAGGTTAAAGCCTCTGCCTTTGGCTTGGGTCATGATCCCGGAGCCCTGGAATTGAGCCCCACGTCGGGCTCTCTGCTTAGCAGGGACCCTGCTTCCCTTCCTCTCTCTTTCTCTGCCTGGCTTTCTGCCTACTTGTGATCTGTCTGTCAAATAAATAAAATCTTTAAAAAAATTCATCTTCCCTCTCTGAAGCACCTGTGTTTTACTAGAGCATCCAGGGTCATTATCGCTTCCTGCTCATCTCTCCAAAATAACATGATATCCTGTATATGGAGTTATGCATATAGAACAATTGATATGGTGTTCATCATTTTCAAATGACCCATTTCCTTTAGATTACAATATAACAAAAATAGGAGAGTTAATCTAAGATGGCAGAAAAATGTGAGTATATGTTGTCATTTGCATTTACTCAGAATGAAACAAAAAAAATATTGATCTTCCTCCTGATGCATACTGAAATGAATTATTTTTCATACCCATAGTCACATATCACATACCAGAAGAAATATTGATCAGTGTTATTAATGACACTACATCCAGCATCACAGTATTATCTTTGCAACAGCCTTTCCCATCTACCACAATTCATCTACCAATTATATCTTCTCAAAGTGTACAGTAAAAAAAGATAGGACTGATTGATGGGTTTATGAAGGAACTACAGTGAGCAAAGATGAGCAGAACTCCAAATGACCCTAATCTAACGGGATTTAATAATGACACTTTAAGTCTACAGATATTATTGGCAGCCCAATCTCTTTATCTAACACCTCTCAGAGCCACTTGGCAGTGTATACTTTAATAAATATTATATGATAACATTTGTGATGGAAAGAAAGGAATCATTACTGCATACACTTGAAGCATTCCAGGGTCCTTTCTCTAAGAAAACCAATGCTCATTCAACCATTGTATTATGGATATAAGGATGGAAAAGGGATTCGGTCTGGAAGCCAGGCAAGTATTAGGACTTTCCTTTGGAGTAGCTGCCACCAGCCATAATTATCACATTTGAATATATGTATGTAGCCATTCTGTTACTATATCAATATATATTGCCCTTAGGAATACCAAAATGGTCATCACAGATCATCAAAATGAATGTCCTTGGGCCTGGAACCCAGACAGACATTCAGACATAATATAATATACAACATTATTCCAAAATCCTACTGTCCACATTGATTCCAGGGAGCCTAATTCCATAAGAACTTGTTAATTAAGCTCTAGTCTATAGAAGACAACTACCAACCTGATTCTGTCAATGATTTCAAAGCCTTCCTCATCAGCACTTATTTGCTTATTAAACAGAGTCCTCTAGTACTACCCAAGAAATTCAATCAATGATTGATCCTCAGTTCTCGGAATAAAATAAATTTGTTTTAGTATGTCACCTCCCTATGCCTCTGATTCCTTTTCCCACTTGGTCATAGAAATTCTGCCATCTCTGCCTCATTTAGTGTGGGCTATTTTTTTCTTATGCTTCTAGGAGACATCCTAGCATCATTTTGGATCTCAGCTTTTGTAAAGGTTAAACTCTGAAGTATGAGACAAGTCACATCAACAAATTTTCCAATATTTAGTTTACAATAGTTTCCTGTCCTGGTCCAACACTCTCAAAATCCACACCTCATTATGTTCTCCTTATTCCTGTCCATACAAGTTTCACAGCTGCTACAGGTTATTTGGTGAATCACCTTTTACTAACTTGATAGATCAACCACTTCCTCAATGAGTCATACTAATACTTTTGCCCGGTTATGGGTTTATTAACCAGAGGGAGAAAGGAGAAAGAATTGAATTGTGTAAGAATTATCATGTAGGCTATTCAGTTGAGTAATGGCAGATATCCTAGGACAAGAGGAGTGAGACACATTTCTGGAGATTCAGAGGACTAGGTGAGATCTGAGTCTTTGGTTCTCAAGTGAATCAATCCAGGCTTTTCCATTCTATATCTCAGGATCTTATATTTTCCTATTAAGTTTCTGACTTTGAGTAGACTTACTTCACATTTGTTGGGCATATTATCAGCTTTCTAGTTTGCCAAAGATGTCAATTTACCAAATGTTCAGCTGCAGATAGTCATGTTTCCAAATTCCATGCCATTTTCCTTCATTGCAAACAAATTACTGATAAAACCATTTATATTTAAATTAGGTTGAGTGATTCATATTCAGTTGCATATAACACCCACTGCTGAATACATCAAGTGCCCTTCTTAATATCCATCACCCAATTGTCCATACTGCCCACACCCCCCTCCAACAATCCTCAGTTTGTTTCATAGAGTTTAATGTCTCTTATGGTTTGATACTCTCTCAATTTTCATCTTATTTTATTTTTCCTTCCCTTCCCACATATTCATCAGTTTTTTTTTTTCTTAAATGTCACATACAAGTGAAATCATATGGTATTTGTCTTTCTCTGATGGACTTATTTCACTTAGCATAATACCTTTTAGTTATACCTTTCTCATTGCAAATGCCAAGATTTCATTCTTTTTGATGACTGACACACCACTTTTTCTTTAATATAATGGTGAATCTATTTATGGGTTTTTTGTTCTGTTCCATTGATCTATGTGTCTATTTTTATAACAGTACCATACTATGTTGATTACTACATCTTTGTAAGATAATTTGAAAACTGGATTTGTGGTGCTTCTCACTTTGTTTTCATTTTTCAAGATTGTGTAGGCTATTAGGATCTATCTCTGTGAAAAGTACTATTGATATTTTGCTAGGGATTGCATTAAAATTGTGGATTGCTTTGGGTAGTATGGACATTTTCAAAATACTTGTTCTTTTAATCCATGGGCATGGACTATCATTCCATTTCCTTGTGTCATCTTAGATTTCTTTCATCTATGTTTTATAGGTTTCATAGTAAGGTCTTTCACTTCATTGGTAAGATTTATTTTCAGGTATATTATTCTTGGCTCAATTGCAAATAGCATTTTTTCTTAATTTTTCTTTCTGCTGGTTCATTGGTAGTGTATAGAATTGCAAAGAATTTCTGTGCATTGATTTTGTATCCTGGGACTTTACTGAGTTCATTGATCACTTGTAGTAGTTTTTTGGTGGGGTCTTTATGATTTTCTGCATAGGTTATCAGGTCATCTGCAAATAGTGAGAGTTTTACTTCTTCCTTCCCTATCTGAATTTCTTTTATTTCTTTTTGTTGCCTGATTATTGTGGCTAAACCTTCCAGAAGAGCCATAGGGTAGTCAAGTCCTCAAAACCTCAGGCTTGTCAGGAGCCCTCTGACCAAACCTCCTCCCACCAAGCTTAGCACTAGGGAAATATGTCATCTGGACAGAGGGGTGACCAGGAGCCTTAGGACCATGATCCCTCCATCTCAGCTTTGTACCAGGGAAAGGAATCACCAGGATCCTGGGTCAAGTGCACACCCTCCAATTCAACAGAGAATAGGGCAATTGAGTCCCTGCAACATCAGATCTCCTGGGAGCCCTGAGGAATGAAATCTCCAACCCAACTGTGCACTGCACAAATGAGGACACTGTACACAAGGCTGAGGGAGAGTCCTCTGAGCAGGGGTCCTCCAATCCAGCAGAGCACAAGACAGTCAATTCCACAGGACATGATGCTTGCCAGGAGCCTCCAGACCATGAGCACTCCAACCCAGCTTGGTATTGGCAAAGGAGACCCCTGGACACTGGGCTGAGTGGGAATCCTCTAACTGAGAGCTCTCCATTGCAGAATAGCATAGTAAAATTGAGTCCTAACAACACCAGACCAAGCAGGAGCCTTCTTCCAACACCCAGCTCTACATTTGGCAAATGAGTCACCTGGATACCAGTCTAATTTAGAACATGAACCCTCCACCCCAGCAGAGCATAGGGCCGTGGAATCCCCAGAACCCTAGACCCACCAGGAACAAACAGGCTATGATCCCTCCAAAGGAGCTCAGCACTGGCCACAGCAATCCCCTAGACATCAGACTAACCAGGAGCCCTCAGTTCATTAGGCCTCCAAGCCATCTGAGTGTAGGGAAATCAGGTCCCCTCAAGTTGGGAGCCCTCCAACCCAGCTTAGCACTGGGAAAATGAATCACACGGACACTAGACTGAACAGGAGGTCTCAGATGAGACCCACTATCCCACTCACCAGAGCATAAGACCATCAAGATCTCAGAACACCAGGACTACCAGGAACCCTTTGACCAAAAGTTATCCAACCAGAACTGGAACTGGATAAATGTATTATCATGACAGTGGGTCAACTGGAAGCCTTAAGAATACAAGCCCTCCAGCCCAACTGTGCACCAAGAAAAAGAGTCACCTGGACACTGGGATAAATAGGGAGAAACTTCTAATGCAGTAGAGAAAATGGAAACCATGTCCACATAACAGGCCCACTGGGTAGCCTGAGACCATGACATCTCCAACCCAGCTGCACACCAGGCAAAGGAGTCCACTGAACACTGGGCTAAGTAAAGGTCTTCAGCCAAACAAGGCCTAGGGCAGACGAGTCCTCACAACACTGGGCAAACAATGAACCCTCAGACCACAAGCCCTCCAACTCAGTTTGGCACTGGGCAAAGGACTCACTTGAACACTGGTGACTGGATGCCCACTGAATGGGATTCTACCAACCAAGCAGACAACTGGCAATTGAGTGCCTAGAACAGCAGTCCTACTGGGAGTACTGCAAAACCAAGTCCTCTGTTTTATTTTGGCAGAGGGTCGAGTCTCTCTGACACAAGGCTGAATAGGAGACCTCTAACCTAAAACCTTCCAATCCAGTATAGCACAGGACAGTTGGGTGCCCAGAACACAGGTTGACTGGGAATCCTCTGATCATGACTCCTCCAACCCAGCTCTGCACTAGGTCAACTCCCTAGAACTCTGATGACTGAAAACCTTCTAACTAAGGCAAAACCAGGGCATTTGAGTGTTCAGTGGCCTGGGATGGACTTCAGACTAAGGTCCTTGTGACTTACTCCTGGGTAGCCTTCATCTTTTGGGAAGGTCTCCTCAGAAGAAAAGTATATCATGCAGAAAGATGGGATCCAAATCAAAAGCTTGAAGATTTTGAAATAAAATCTCATTGTAGAAGATGAGGTGGGGGCTGGGAGGAAGTTGTGGAGGAGACCCAGGCCCTGAGTACAGAGGAGTCATTGGATAAGGTCCTCCAGATTAAGGACAGTTGCTCCATCCTGGATGGAGAGGTGGAGACCTTAGAAAAACAGACCGAGCAGTGCAATGAGAGGCAGGCTTAGGTCTGTGAGGTGCAGAGAGTCATTGGGTACACGAAGACTTCCTGGAAGCTTTTGCATTCCAGGCATTGTTGTCCAAGGGATGATGTCCCTGCGCTCACCCGCCCAAAATGGCATAAAAGGGGACCTGAAAAACTGTGGTTACCTCCAGGATTGGGGACATAACATGAGTTTTAATATTTATCAGGGCATGAAATAAAAACTTTAAAACCATCATTTCAGAATGAGTAATTTATGAGATTCAACCCCTGGGTGATTGTGATGTGCAGCCCGGTTTGCAGTCACTACTGAACCTTATGAGCCATCACATTCTCTGATGGTGGGAAGTGGTTTCCACAACTCTGAGAAAGTATTGGTGAACTATGCAGAGGTGACCATGAGCCCAACCTGCCTGTCCCCATCAGCACTTTCAGACAACCTGGTTTCTAGAAACAAAGGTCAGCTGATGAGATCAGCACCATTCTGATCGTAAGAAAAAGAAACAGTATATCCATACACAGGTATTTCTTCATAAACTACTTTTGTCCCTAGACCTACCAGACACATTGTGGCAAATCTGAGTTTGGCCCCTGATGTGAAGGCTCCACAGCAGGTATTACTGGCCACCACAGCAAATATTCCCTGACTACATGTTCCTATGTGATGCAAGCCTTTGGAGAGTAAATGTAACAATGAGACTGTGAAACAATAGTAGAGGGAGGCTAGAGAGATGAGATCCTGTGGGGTGAGGGAGGCAGATAGAGATGAGTGAGGAGCCTGGAGGGTGGGCTCTCTGCTCTGAGCCACAGAAGCACTGAGAATCCAAGGGAGACACATAGATTCCTACTGGCTCTTCCAGGTAGATGGAAAGATGGGCAGAGTAATGCACAGAAGGAGTCAGGTAGGAACAGGTGGGGAGAGATGCATATGGATGACGAGAATGTCTGTGGATATGGAGTAAGCTGGCTACCTCTAAAAGGCAGAGCCAAGATTTTTCCATGAATTGGACAGAAGGAAGGAGAAAAGTAACTTTCCAATTTCCTTTTCTCCCCGGAGATTAGTTCTTTTACTTCTAGGGATGATGTGGGAGCTCAAGTGCCTTGTGGATGTCATGTGGCTGTAGCTGAAGTGGAGGAGAGCCTACAACTAAAGACCCTTGGGGGAATTCAAGGCACTGTGCTCATAACACCTGGGCATAAACTTATGGGAACCATGAAGAAACTGGCTCTCAGAGGGAAGATAAGTTTGAGAAGGACTTGGAAGAAGAGAGATTGGCATCTCTAAGATGGATGGTGTCTCAGTTTATCAGAGGGCTGCTACTTTCAGGAGCCAGTGGGCAGACTGGTGGAGTTCAAGTCACTTGGTTCTGATGGAGAAGTAGATCAATTCTTTTTCCTATAGCTACTAACCTCCAGTAGTCAACTGCTCAGACCCCACTTAACCCACCCACGTTTCTGGACATGGCAGGCTCCTGCAGGTGCTGGAGCCCATTTTGGGGGTGTGAAGCAGAGCCGTTTACCCCTTAAGTCCCCATTTCTTCATCTGTAAAATGTTGGCAATATTGGGGGGGATGGTTTTTTGAGCAGGAGACCAGAGATGGAAGGGTTGGGGAGGGGTTACAAAAGGGTTGAGGTCAAATGCAGTCCAGAGTAAGGAAGGGAAGTTGTAAGCTAGGTCCTTATCCTGTCTTTCCTTTCCTAAACTCAAAACATCAGGTTCAGGAGGAGAGAAGTCTGGGTACTGCCTCTGTCCAGTCCCACACCCGGCCTTTTCTACGCCCTCAGGATTACAGGACATCACAACCCAGCACCTGTCCAGTCACGGACCAGCACCAGAACCCTCCTATCTCATTCACTGCTGCATGACACTCACATGTTATAGTCTTGTGAAGCCTGGATCTCCAGGGAGCCAGAGTGGGACTGCTAGCTTAAGGGAACTCTTCCGATGTGTGTTGACAGGTACAACACTAATATGGGTAGGGAGGGAGGGAGGTATATTTATAGATACACAGGAAGCTTCAGGTCCCATCACAGAGGCACTCTTGGCTCATTTTACCCCAGGAGAACATCCTGCATCACTGCAAAATAATATTAACACAAGGAAACTTAGAGTGGGTATGATGAGCATGTCTGGTTCTGTCTGTTTGTCATGTACATTCATATATCCAACAGCACAATCCAGGTATGGAACCACTCCACCAGCACAAAGATTTCCCTCATGCTATCCACCCCTGCCCCAGCCATCCCTACCCATGGCAATAATCCATGTTCTACATTTTGGGTGTTGGCATTTTGTTTCATGAGGTTAATCCTATAGCTGTGACCTCTGATGTTGCCTTTTGTTTGTTTTCACTCAGGGTAATACCACTAGGATCCATCTTTATTTTGTGTATCACAATTTTATGGTTTCTTTATCACTAACAAGGGCTTCCTAGTGTGAAAATACCACCATTTGTTCATCCAGTCACCGTCTTCTTTATTTTCCTTTTCTTATTTTTTGGGGGGAGAAACATGTAGAGTTTATTGCAGTATAATTATTTCCCCTATTTTTTAACCTTTTGTGGGATTTTTTTTCCAGTCTTTGGCAACTACAAATAATCCCACAGTGAGGGGCTGTGCAGAGTATTTTGTGAGATCCTAAATTTTTACTCACTGGGATAAAAGTCCAGCAGAGTGTGTGTTTCACTTTTGTAGAACATGTGAAACTCTTACCAGAATAGCATTTACATTTCCACCAGCAATGTAGGAGAGATGACTCTTTCCAACATTTGATATTTTTACTCTGTTTCATAATTAACCAGCTCTCCTAACAGGTGGGTAGTAGTGATTACTCAGTCAGGTTTTCATTTTCATTTTCCTCATGGCTAGTGATGTTGAACATTTTTTTCTTATGCTTATTTATCATCTGCATGTTCTGTTTGGTAAAATGTTTGTTCATGTCGTTAGCACATTTTCTATTTGGATAGTTTGTTATTTTTTTCTTGGTGAGTTTTCAAATCATTATATATTATAGGTGGAAGCTATTTGTCAGATATGTGGTTTGCAAATATGTTCACCTAGCTTGTCTTTTCATGCTCCTAACAGGAACTTTACTAGAACACAAGCTTTTACTCTTGACTTTAAGTCCAGTGTTGTACTTTATGAATCCTGCTTTATCGTCTTGTGTAAAATTCACAAAATTCTAGGTTTAGACAATGAGTAAACATTTGTAATGTATTTCTCACAGTTCTGTAGGGTAGAAGTAAAACCTAAGGCACCAGTGTAGTCAGGTTCTGTGGAAGCCCATCCTCCTGGAGGTTTGTTGATGGCCACCTTCTGGCTTTACCTCTCTTTGTACATGTACATGGAGAGTACAAGCTCTCTGGTGTCTTTTCTCATAGGCATGCCAAGCCCATCATGAGGGGCCTAACCCTACTGATAGTTCTGTTTGTTTGTTTGTTTGTTTGTTTTCTCTTCTCTCTCTCTCTCTCTCTCTTTCTTTTTAGCCTATTTCTCTCCATTGTTCAGATGAGTTACTGACTTTCCCTCTGTCATCTTCATTGTCCTGTTGAGCCCATTTTCTGTGTGGTAAAAATTATGGTTATTATATTTTTTCAATTCTAATTGATTTAAGTTCTTTTTTATATCTTTCCTTTTGTCCTGAAACTTACATTCACCTTTTTCAAGAACAATTGCCATTGCTTGTTGAAGCCTTTTTATGATGGTTCTTTTCAAATCCATTGGGTATTCCAACATAAGTCGTCATTGGATTTGGCCTTTGGATTGTGGAGAATGCTCAAGATGACATTTTTCTGGACTTTAACATAGTGAATTTTCTTAGTTATACATCTTGCGTAGTCAAGGTATTATGTCATGAGACTCTGGATCTTCTTCAGTCTGGTGTGTGAGCATGTGGTCATCTACGAGAGTGTGGCTAGCAATGGCAGCCCCTGTTATGTACTCAAACTAAAAGGAGAAAACTGAAGCCTGGCCAGACACAGCTGGGAAGTTATAGGGTTAACTCTGTGGAAACTTACATATTCGTGACTTTCTTCACTGCAGACAGAGATGAGGGCACATGGCAGTTAAAAACATGTTGGTTGCTGAAATTATTTCTGAAGATGGATTCGTGAGGATTTTGTAAAGATTGAATGTCTACTTGGGAGTGGAATGGAAGCTTTCAGAAAAAGTGTGTTCTGTACACTGATGTCATTTGAGTAGTTTAGTTAATGCTGGTGGAAGAAGGATGGGCTTACTGGGATGGCTGGCATTGGTGTTGGGCTTGCTCAAAACTTAAATTAAGGTGGTCTCTCTTGATAGTATCCTCATCCTAGATATCATCCACCCAGGACATGCTGAGAGAGCTCATGCTCTCTAGACGTGGTGAGCCCTGATTTCGTGTACTGACTTATGTGAAATTAGACATATATTCCCATCCCTAAACACTTTTCCAAATGCCAACTTGAGAATGAACTTTACCTTTATCCAAACCATCACAGTGATATCAGAAAGGGAGAAGAGCCGGCTGGTCAGCTTACCTGAAAGGCCCAAAGGTCAGTCTCTCCCTCTGTCTGCATCAGCTCATGGCATGTGTGGGCAGCCTCACATCTACCTTGGCATTCCCTAGGGGAAGCACACGACTCTCAGTTGACTACAGGGCAAGGGGTCTCATGGAGTGTTCTCACTTCAGACATCAACCCAGGACCACTCCCAGCCCTGATCTAGCCTTCTCTGGGCTGCAAGCCCCAAGAGCTTGCTTCCTGACTGATAACCTCTTGCTCTGTTTAGATAAAGCCAGCATCTCCTCCAGTACTGGAGAAATCTTATCACACAGAACTGCTGGTGTAAGTTGTCTCTTCAGATCACTCCAATTAGACAGGATGAGGACTCTCCTTGAGCCCTGCCCCCCCCCCAAAGTATGGATCAGGCATTTCAAATGAACTCTGTTTCTATCAGGTTACATCTCTATAGTCCATCATGTATGGCCCCACAGTTGGGTTAGTCCATTCATTCAGGGTGAATAAAAACATATCTTTGGCAAACTTTATTGCCAAAATTAAGCCTGACAATTTCTTTCAAGGAGTGGGTTTCCTGAAATGGAAGTAATGTTGTTAAACCACAATATCAAAGTCAGGCATTTCAGTCCCACATGGGAGAACTGAAGATGGGTTCACCTTGCCCCTGTCATGCTGCTCAGCATGGCACCAGTGGAAGGACCTGTCTGCAGGGTGGTGAGCTGGAGGGGTGATCCAGGTGCAGCCACAACCATGCCCTAGGTAGGCTTGCCTGAAACAGGGTTCTTGGAGTGTCACAACACACAGGGAGCCTCAAGGACGCATGGCTGTGCTACATCTTGTAGAAGCCTCTGTAGACCTCTGCTTTCCACTGTGAAAATGCAGAAGACACAGTGGAACAATGCTACAGAAATCCAGACTCAGTCACCCCAATTCTCCTTCAACAAATCTCCTATTCATTCATGCCCCAAACCAAAGTGTCCTCCTGGACTCCCTTCTAATACACACCCATCTCCCTGGCTTTGTTCTTCTTTGCCCATGCAAATGTTTTCCCTGTGGGGGACTGAGTGAAAGCTAATTGATTCCACACTGGTACTGTTCATACTTCCTGTGGATTCCAGGACACATGCTCCCAGTTGTACCCCACCCTCTAGAGCTCACCAGGCCTACGTGACACCCCTTTTACACTAGCTATTTCTTCTTGAGTGCTGCTCCCCATCTCCTTGTTCCTTGGCACATAGGGTTGCCTCAGGAACCCCTCAGATAACATCTCCCTCCACAAATTTGTTCATCACCCAGTCCTCTCCATCCATCCCTTGTGCTAACACACTGAACCTAGGAGTCATTGACATTGCTTCACTGCATTGTGTTCTTTCTCCCAGAATGTTACCTCCATGAGCCCAGGGACTGAACCACACAATCTAGTCAATGTCCAGTAGGCATTTTGCACTAAGGAATGCATTACTCTATAGGGAAAACCATATGGAAAGAAACAATCCAACTCATTATAGTTCTATGAAATATGAAGCATTATTTGAACAGTAGCTATTCACCCAAGAGTCCCACACAGAACCACAAATCTTCACTAACTGCTTGTGCCTTAAATAATTGTCCTGCTGAGAAGAAGAGAGTACTCCCCTGGACCTAGAGTGGGCCTGTTTTGTTGCTGAGTAAACCATGCACTGAAACCAAAAACAGATTGGACCTAGAGCCGATAGGGACTCAGGACAGCAGAGCTGGAGACTAAGGCCACAGGCCTGATAGACCGATGACCATACAACATGGGTACCTTTCAGACTCTGGATGTTTCACACAGACATGAGGTATGCACTGCCCTTATCCATTCTTCAGCCCAGGGCAGCAGGAGTGGTGGGGATGAGTGGACACTGGTACCCTCATGTCCCTCATGCAGGTTCTGTGTCCAACCTGCAAATTCTGTATTGTGGGCCACTGTAGGCTTCTCCAGAGAAATAATCTGCATAACCAGCTCACATAGGTCACTGGTTCAGGGGCAGAAGTGCCTGCTCAGTAATTCATACCCAGGGCACCCAGAGACTCTGGCTGGCTGAGCTTGCAAGATGCAGGAATAACTTGTGACCAGACCTCCACAGAACCAGATGACAACCATGCACATCACAGCATCTTGTTTGTTTTGCAGGTGGACTTGGAGGCTGTTGGAGAAGCAGTTCTGTGAGCCAGAACAGCAGTGAGGACACTGTAGACATATGATGAGGCTGGAGGAGTCTCTGTCTTTAGACAGGATAACCAAGCAGCTGGCATGTTCCCACATCCCAAGTTTAGTGGTTCCGGCTACACAACCCAGTGAGGAAAACAGGAACTTGGGATAAGGTGGGTGGAACAGCAGGTTAATTGGCTTCTAACCTTTTGTAACAAACAGATAGCTATTTTAACTACTCTAGTGCCCATTTTACATAAGCTAAATTTCCTCTGCTTGTCAACATCTCTTATCTCAGGTTTCTTCAACCACATGATCATTTGGGAAACCTCCTGGATACTTTGTGACCTTTCAAGCTTCAGTATGCCTAAGGTCAGGTGACTATTACTAGCTGTGGGTGAAAAGCTTGCTGGGCAGGGCATCCAGGTCACATAGTGGGGGTTCCACTGCCACCCCTGACTACTCCTGAGCCATGATCCTGGAAGAAAGGGATCTCACAATGCTAAGAACCAAAGACAGAGGCTCACACTCCCAGAGAAAGTTCTCCCTTCAGCCATCATCATTCTTCTACTTACACATCCCCTAATAGAGACAACCAGGAGCCCATGGGATATCCAGCACCATCAGTATCAGTAGAAGGAGAATAAACTACTAAATGAAAAAAAACAGTCCCTTTCTCTGGACATCTTGAAAAGCAAACACTTTACTTGGGGTTATCATTAAAGTACAGTGCGCAGAAGGAGCAAGTGACCTGCTGTTGAGAGAGAATTAGCTGGATTTTGTGACATTCTTTCTCCCTTGTCTCCGTAATGACAGTGTTTGGGGGCAGACATATTCCATTTACTTTTCCAAAACAAACATTATTAGTTTACACATTCTTGGCAGCAGCAACACATCCTGACATGTTGAACTGTCATCTTATGACCAGGGCACAAACCTTTAATAAAGGGCCCAGGGTGTCTGATTACCCCAACTCTCTGGTTCCCACAAACCCTCCAGGTTATCATCTTGTGGAACACAGTACACTGAGATCACACTGAATGTGAGTTCTCCAGGATGCAGAGAGAGCTTCTATGACATTGGCACATATAGAGGCCCTTTTGGGCCACAGTTTGACTTGTTAACACACAGGCTAACAGTGATGAGGAAAGAATGCAGTGCCTGGATGCACAGCAGACCAAGGTCACAAGGCCCTCAGGCAGGTCTGGGATGTTGCATTCCCATAATCTGTTCTGAAGAAACACAGATGGTCTCAAGTACATATACTTGATGTGCCAAGAACCTTAAACTCCATGTGTGTTTGAACAACAAATAGCATCATCACCTGGCCTCTAGAGATTCCCCTTCCCCTGAGATGTGACAGGAAGGAAAGATGGAGGTTGTGGGTGGGGCCTGACTCACCAAGGAGGGACAGACAAGGGGTGAGACGTTAACTCCAGGTGACCTCCAGGTCTGCAAGTGTCAGAGGGCTCACCTGAAACCTCACTACCTCCTGCAGGGGCGTCTCCACATCAGTCTCCAGGCTGCACCTGGAGGAACAGAGGTAGGTGATGGATGTTCAAAGGCCACCTGCAAGCAAGTGGAGTCTGGTGTGATTAGGCCTCGCTTCCTTCTGTGGCCCGCCCACCCACAAGATGGGTGCCAGCATTTCTCAGCCCTAGGCTTACATCAGCATCGTTTCCAAGCCCTTCCCCAGACTCCATAGGGTATAATTCCCTGTGACTGGATGGAGCATGAGCATCTGCATTTCCATCCAGCAGCTTTCCTGGACCTCTGCTCTAATTCAGGGCCGACACACCCCTCAGCAGGGGCTATAACCTTTCTCACCTCCAGCCCAACTGTGTCCAGTTCACTATGACATCACAATATAAATTTTAGGTAAACTTTCAGTATCCCCAAATCTTCATTTCTGGTGAAGTTAAAGGATGAGTTTATTTAAATTCACTGCATATCTAGATGATTTCTAAATAAGATAAAATAAATTACTCAACACAGGTTTCCCTACTTCTGGCTTCCTCATTGCAAAGAAACTCAAGAGAAATATGGGTCTCTGAATGAACATGTTTTGTGTTTTATTGAAAAATTACACTATGAACAAGACCATATTTCTGGGAGTTATGAAATTAATTCATAAATTTGCCAATATGAAGAGTGTTGATATGGCACACAGTTCAGAACTGCTTACTACTTTCCTTTGGCTAGAAGTTAAGGATTGAAAATTATCTTTTTTTTTTCTTCAGAATTCAGAAACTTAGTGACTATTCCTGTTTTGGGGGTAACATATTTATTTACCTTGGTTCATTAAAAGCACGTCCTCCTTGTGACAGAACACAACTGGAA
>JAHRIG010000654.1:0-16747 GCA_020311275.1 Eira barbara
GGGGCACTAAATGAGAAGAACATGCAGCCAAGGACAATTTATCCAGGAAGACTGACATTGAAAATGGATGGAGAGATAAAGAGCTTCCAGAACCAGCAAGGTTTAAAAGAGTATGTGACCACCACACCGGAACTGCAGGAAATATTAAGTGGGGTTCTATAAAAGAGGAAAAAAAAAAAAACTCAGAATATCATTGAACAGAAATATATGGAGACAATCTATGTAAACAAGGACTTCACAGGTAACACAATGTCAATAAAAACATATCTCTCAATAAACATGCTCGAGGTGAATGGCCTAAATGTGCCCATAAAACAACACAGGGTTGCAGATTGGATAAAATGACAGGACCCATCCATATGTTGTCTACACGAGACCCATTTGGCACGTAAGTATATATCCAGACTGAAAGTGAAGGGATGTAGAAGCATCTTTCATGCCAATGGGCCTCAAAGGAAGGCTAGGGTAGTGATTCTCATATCAGATAAATTAGATTTTAAAGTAAAGACTGTAGTCGGAGATACAGAAGGACACTACATAATTCTTAAAGGGATATCCACCAAGAAGATCTAACAATTTTAAATACTTATGACCCCAATAAAGGAGCAGCCAATTACATAAGAAATCTGTTAAATAAGATAAAGAGTCATATTGATATGAATACATTAATAGTAGGAGATCTTAACATGCCACTCTCAGTAATAGACAGATCATCCAAGCAGAAAATCAATAAAGAAACAAGAGCTTTGAATGACACATTGGACCAGATGGACCTCATATGTATATACAGAACATTCCACCTGAAAGCAACAGAATACTCATTCTTCTCGAGTGCACATGGAACCTTCTCCAGAATAGACCACATACTGGGTCACAACTCAGAGCTCAACCATTAACAAAAGACTGAGATTATTCCCTGCATATTCGCAGATCACATGCTTTGAAATGGGAGCTCAACCACAAGGAAAAGTTTGGAAGGAACTCAAACACCTGGAAGCTAAGGACCACCTTGCTTAAGAATGCTTGGATCAACCAGGAAATCAAAGAACTTAAACAATTCATGGAAACCAGTGAGAATGAAGACACTTCCGTCCAAAACCTATGGGATACAGCAAAGGTGGCCCTAAGGGAGAAATACATACCCATCTAAGCCTCCCTCAAAAAAAAAAAAAAAAATAAGAAAAAAAAAAAAAAAAGAAAAGAAAAAGAAAGAAACATCCAGAATACAGCAGCTGTCTCTACACCTTAAAGAACTGGAAAATCAACAACGAATTAAGCCAACTCTACACACAAGAAGGGAAATAATTAAGATCAGAGCAGAGATCAATGAGACAGCAACTAGAGATACAGTAGAACGTGCAATGAATCTCGAAGCCGGTTGTTGGAAAGAATGAATAAGGTGGATAAACCACTGGTCACACTAATCCAAAAGAAAAGAGAGAAAGCTCAAATTAATAAAATTATGAATGAAAAGGGAGAGATCACACCTAACAACAAGGAAATAGAAACAATCATTAGAAATTATTATCAACAGTTATATGACAATAAGTTAAGCAACCTAGAAGTGGATGCATTCCTGGAAAACTATAAACTTTCAAACTTGAACCAGGAAGAAATTGACAACCTGAATAGTCCGATATCTAGTAATAAGAATGAAGCAGTCACCAAAAACCTCCCAAAAACCAAGAGCCCAGGACCTGACGGATTCTCTGGGGAATTCAACCAAACTTTCAAAGAAGAAATAACACCTATTCTCCTGAAACTGTTTCAAAAATTGATTGGAGAAGGCAAACATCCAGACGTTTTATGAAACCAGCAATACCCTGATCCCCAAACCAGGCAAAGACCCCACCAAGAAGGAGAATTTCAGACCAATATCCCTGATGAATATGGATGCTAAGATTCTCAACAAGATCCTAGCACACAGGATCCAACAGCACATGAAAAAGATTATCCACCATGAAAGGTGGGATTCATCCCTGGGTTACAAGGATGCTTCAACATTCGCAAATCAATCAATGTGATAGAACGAATCAATAAGAGAAGAGAGAAGAACCACATGGTCCTCTTAATTGATGCAGAAAAAGCATTTGACAAAATCCAGCATCCTTTCCTGATTAAAATGCTTCAAAGTATAGGGATGGAAGGAACATTCCTCAACTTCATAAAATCTATCTATGAAAACCCACAACAAATAACATCCTCACTGGGACAAAGCTCACAACCTTCCCTTTGAGATCAGGAACACGACAAGGATGACGCTCTAACCACTCTTGTTCAACACAGTATTAGAAGTCCTAGCAACAGCAATCAGACAACAAAAAGAAATAAAAGGTATCCAAATTGGCAATGAAAAAGTCAAACTCTCTCTTTGCATGTGACATGATACTTTATATGGAAAACGCAAAGACTCCACCCCCAAACTACTAGAACTCATTCAGCAATTCAGTATGTGGCAGGATACAAAGTTAATGTACAGAAATCAGTTGCTTTCTTATACACTAACAATGAACACGTGTAAACAGAAATTAGAGAATTGATTCCATTCACTATAGAACCAAGAACCCTAAGATACCTCGGAATAAACCTAATCAAAGAGGTAAAAAATCTGTACTGGAGGAACTACAGAACACTCATGAAAGAAATCGAAGAAGACACAAAACGATGGAAGACCATTCCATGCTCATGGATTGGAAGAATAAACATTGTTAAAATATCTATATTGCCTAGAGCAATCTATATCTTCAAGGCCATTCTGATCAAAATTCCACCAGCATTTTTCAAAGAGCTGGAGCAAATAATCCTAAAATTTGAAAGGAATCAGAAGAGATCTGAGTGGCTAAGGAAATGTTGAAAAAGAAATACAAAACTGGGGGCATCAGGTTGCTGGACTTCAAGCTTTCCTACAAAGCTGTGATCACCAAGACAGCATGGTACTGGCACAAAAACAGACAAATAGAGCAGTGGAACAGAGTAGATTGCCCAGATATGGACCCTCAACTCTTTGGTCAAATAATCTTCAACAATGCAGGAAAAAAATATACAGTGGGAAAAGACAGTTTCTTTAATAAATGGCTCTGGGAAAATTGGACAGCTATATGTAGGAGAGTGAAACTCAGCCATTCTCTTACACATAAACCAAGATAAACTCGAAATGGATAAAAGACCTCAACGTGAAGCAGGAATCCATCAGAATCCTAGAGAAGAACATAGGCAGTAACCACTTCGACATCGTCTACAGCACCTTCTTTCAAGATGTGTCTCCAAAGGCAATGGAAACAGTACGAAAATGCACTTTTGGGTATTCATCAAGATTAATATCTTCTGCCCAGCTAAGGAAAAAATCAACAAAACAAAGAGGCAACCCACGGAATGGGAGAAGATATTTGCAAATGACAGTACAGACAAAGGGCTGATATCCTGGATCTAAAAATAACTTCTCGAACTCAACACACACAAAACAGATAAACATGTCAAAAAATGGGCAGAAAACATGAACAGACACTTCTCCAATGAAGACATACAAATGGCTATCAGACACATGAAATAATGTTCATCATCACTAGCCATCAGGGAGATTCAAATCAAAACCACATGAGATACCAGCTTACACCAGTTAGAATGGCCAAAATTAGCAAGACAGTAAACGTGTATTGGAGAGGATGTGGACAAAGGGAAACCCTCTTACACTGCTGGTAGGAATGCAAGTTGGTACAGCCACTTTGGAAACCAGTGTGGGGATTCCTTAATTAAAAATAGAGCTTCCTGGGGCACCTGGGTGGCTCAGTGAATTAAAGCCTCTACCTTCAGCTCAGGTCATGACCCCAGGATCGTGGGATCGAGGCCCGCATCGGGCGTTCGGCTCAGCGGGAAGCCTGCTTCCTCCTCTCTCTCTCTGCCTGCTTCTCTGCCTACTTATGATGTCTGTCTGTCAAATAAATAAAATCTTAAAAAAAAATAATAGAGCTTCCCTATGACCCTGCAATTGCACTACTGGGTATTTACCCCAAAGATACAGATGTAGTGAAAAGAAGGTCCATCTGTACCCCAATGTTCATAGCAGCGTTGGTTACAGTCGCCAAACTGTGGAAAGAACCAAGATGCCCTTCAACGGACGAATGGATAAAGAAAATGTGGTCCATATACACTATGGAGTAGTATGGTTCTGTCAGAATGATGAATACGCAACTTGTATCAACATGGGTGAGACTGGAAGAGATTATGCTGAGTGAAATAAGTCAAGCAGAGACAGTCAATTATTATATGGTTTCGCTTATTTGTGGAGTATAAGAAATAACACGCAGGACATGGGGAGATGGAGAGGAGTAGGCAGTTTGTTCAAATCGGAGAGGGAGATGAACCATGAGAGACTATGGACTCTGAAAAACAATCTGATAGTTTTGAAGGGGCGGGCAGTGGGAAGTTGGCTGTGACTGGTGGTGGGTATTATGGAGGCATGTATTGCATGGAGCACTGGGTGCGGTGCATAAACAATGAATTCTAATACACTGAATGGAAATTTTTAAAAAAAATTAAAAATTAAAAAAAAAATCATCCACCATGACCAGGTGGAATTTATACATCATTAGATTTTGATGTAGTGTTCCAATGTCCATTGTTTATATATAACATCCAGTGCTCCATGCAATACTTGCCCTCCTTAATATCCATCACTGGACTTATCCATCCCCGCACTCCCTCCCTTCTAAAACCCTCAGTTTGTTTCCCAGAGTCCATAGTCTCTTATGGTTCATCTCCCTCTCTGATTTTCCCCTTCATTTTCTCTTCTTCTCTTAATGTCCTCCATGCTATTCCTATGTTCCACAAGTAAATGAAACCATATGATAATTGACTTTCTCTGCTTGACTTATTTCACTCAGCATAATCTCTTCCAGTCCTATCCATGTTGATGCAAAATCTAGGTATTCATCCTTTCGACAGCTTAGTAATATTCCATTGCATATATGGACCACAACTTCTTTGTCCACTGAGTAGGGAGCTTGACTCAGAGCTTGATCCCAGAAACCTGGGATCATGACCTGAGCCAGAAGCAGATGCTTACCTGACAGAGCCACCCAGGTATCCTTATACTTTTAATTTCCGTAGCACCAATTGTATTGTTTCACCTATCATTTAAGTGTTTTGGTCTTTTCTTTCTTTCCTTTTTTTTTTTCCTTACCTGGTGAAGGTTTTGGATATTTTCTTTATCTTTCTAGAAACCAAGACATAGTTTTATTTATTTATTTATTTAATTTTTTAAAGACTTTATTTATTTATTTGACAGAGAAATAGAGAGAGATAGTGAGAGAGGGAACACAATCAATAGAAGCAAGAGAGGGAGAAGTTGACTTCCTGCAGAGCAGGGAGACCAATGTGGGGCTCAATCCTAGGACACTGGGATCATGACCTGAGCCAAAGGCAAATGCTTAACAACTGAACCACCCAGGTGCCCAAGGAGGGAAAATATTTTAATGACAGGAATATGCTCATGAAATCTATGGAGACCAGAAAAAAAATTGGTATGAATGTTTGAAAAGGCAAAGAAAAGAGATGTCAACGCAAATTTCTGTAACCAGTAAATATATCCTTTAGTTATAAAGGGAAAGTTGAAATATTTTCAGACAAAGAAAATAATAAAATATCTTGTTACCAGGCTATCTACCTTAAAAGACAAATGTTAAAATAATATATCGAAACATAAAGAATACAATGTAATACAAAATCCTAAATAATCAGAAGGAGAGAAACAGAAAGAGGGTATATATGAGTTAATAAAAAGAATATAATCAATAAACGGTAAATATTTAATATAATTGTAATAAATCAAGATTAAAAGGGACATTAATAAAGGCACAGTTTTAATATTACACTTTGTTTTTAAAAATGGTGATCCCACATATATGTGTGTGTGTGTGTGTGTGTGTGTGTGTGTGTGTGTGTGCGCGCGCGCGCATGTGTGTATGGTATTAGAGAAATCCCTTAAGGATATACTTGCCTATATAGATACACAGAAAAAGAGAGAAGAAGAGGAAGAAGGAAGAAGAAGGAGGAGAAGAAGAAGGAGAGGAGGGAAAGAGGAAGATGAAGAAGAAATAGGAGGAGGAAGAAAAGCACTAAAGAGATATGCAAAGAGCTATACTAAAAAACACTAACAAAATGGAATATTAAAAAAATCAAATTATCTCAGGAAGAAAAAGAGAAAGTAAAATGGCATACTAAAGACTATAACAATAATTATCTTAAACTTAATGATCTAAATACACCAGTTAAAAGAAATTTTTCCATTTTTCCATTTTAAATTCATGGAGCCAGGTGGGGGGTGGGGGGCAGGCTCCCCACTAAGCAGAGAGCCCAATGCGGGGCTTGATCCCATGACCTTTGGATCATGACCTGAGCCAAAGGCAGAGGCTTTAAACCACTGAGCCACCCAGGAGCCCCTTCTTCCACTTTTCTATATCTCTATTCCTCCTGCAATACCATGTTCCTATAACTACAGAGTTAGGTAAAGTAGATACTTCTTAAATACAACAGTGTTCCTCTATGTGTTTCAGCCTCTTGAACGATGGAAGTTTATACATAATAGAGGCAGAGAAAGTTTGATTTTTACCAGTAGCTTAGTTCTTGTTGATGTGGTTTATCAACTTAAAGTCCATTCTTTACATTCCTAGATCCTTTATTGATATAATTCTTATTTTATTCTATTTTATTATGTTCAATTAGCCTGCATATAGTGCATCATTCGATTTTGATGTAGTTTTCAATGATTCATTAGTTGTGTATAACACCCAGTGCTCACCACCACATGTGCCCTCTGCAATACCCATCACCCAGCTACCCAATCCTCTCATTCCCTTCCTCTCTGAAACACTCAGGTTTTTTTTTTTTTTTTCCTGGACTCCATAGTCTCTCATGTTTGTCTCCTCTGATTTCTTCCCATTCAGTTTTCCCTCCCCTCTCTGTTGTCCTCTGCACTATTCCTTATGTTCAACATATGAGTGAAGTTGTATGATAATTGTCATTCTCTGCTTGACTTATTTTACTCAGCATAATCTCCTTCAGTTCCATTCATGTCAATGCAAATGGTGGGCATTCATCCTTTTTGATGGATGAGTTATAGTCAATTGTGTATATGAACCACATCTTCTTTATCCATTTATCTGTTGAAGATTATTTCAACAGTCCCAACTCCTTTCACAGTTTGGTTATTGTGGACATTGCTGCTGTGAACATTGGGGATCATGTGCCCCTTCTTTTCACTATGTCTGTATTTTGGGGGAAAATACCTAGTAGTGCAATTGCTGGGTTTTAAGGTACTTCTATTGTTAATGTCTTGAGGAACCTCCATAATGTTTTCCAATGTAGCTTTACCAGCTTGCATTCCAACCAAAAGTGCAAGAGGGTTCCCATTTCTCCATATTCTTACTAACACTTTTTATTTCCTGTTTTAATTTTTGCAATTCAAACAGGTGTAAGGTTGTATCTCAATGTGGTTTTGATTTGTAATTCCCTGATGATAGTGATGTTGGATATTTTTTCATGTGTCTCTTACCCATGTGTATGTCTTTCTTTGGAGAAGTGTCTGTTCATGTCTTATGCCCATTTCCTGACTGGATTTTTTTTTTTTTCTGGGGGTGCTGAGTTTGAGAAGATTTTTTAGATCTTGGATACCAACTCTTTATCTGTAATGTCACTCACAAATATCTTCCTCCATTCCGTGGATTGCCTCTTAGTTTTGTTACCTATTTCCTTGATGTGAAAGCTTTCTTTTTATCTTGATGAATTCTCAAAATTACATTTTTGCTTTCATTTCACTTTCCCTTTAGAGACATTTTTAAGAACTTTATCTGTCAGACAGAGAGAGAGATAGAGAGAGAATATAAGCAGTGGGAGAGGCAGTTAGAGCAGGCAGACATAGAAGTAGGCTTTCTGCTGACAAGGAGCCTGATGAAGGACTTGATCCCAGGACACTGGGATCATAACCTGAGCCAAGACAAACACTTAACTGACTGAGCCACCCAGGCATCCCAAGAAACATGTCTTGAAAGAAGTTATTGTGGCCAATGTTGAAGAGTTATTGCTTATGTTATCCCATAAGATTTCACTTGATTCCTGTCTCACATTGAGGTATTTCATACATTTTGAGTTTATCTCTGTCTATGGTGTAAGAGAATGGACCAGTTTCATTATTCTGCACATGGCTGTCCATTTTTTTTTTTTATTGAAAAGACTGTCTCTTCTATTGGATATTGTTTCCTGATTTGTAGAAGATTAGTTGACTATAGAGTTGAGGGTAAATTTCTGGGTTCTCTATTCTGTTCCATTGATGTATATGTGTTCTTGTGTTTATACCATGCTGTCTTGATGACCAAAACTTTGTAATGTAGTTTAAAGTCAGGCAATGCGATGCCCCCCCCCAAACTATATTTTTATTTTTCAATATCACTATGGCTTTTCAGAGGTTTTTATGATTCCATACAAATTTTTGGATTGTTTTTCCAGCTCTGTAATAAATGTCAATAGGTATTTTGATAGGGATTTTATTGAAAGTGCAGATGATTCAGGGCAGCATAGATATTTTCACAATGTTTATTCTTCCAATCCATGAGCATGGAATATTTTTCCATATCTTTGTGTCTTCCTCAATTTCTTACATAAATGTTCTGTAGTTTCTAGAGTGTAGATACTTTACCTCTTTACTTATGTTTATTCTTTTTTTTCAATATTTGCAAAATTTTTATTTGCTTATTCATTTTTTGATTGATTTGATATTTCCATTTTTTCTTAAAAAATCGTTATTTCTTTTCAGAGTTACATAATTCATTGTTTGTGCACCACACCCACTGCTCCATGCAATACGTGCCCTTCATAATACCCACGCCCAGTCTCACAAACTCCCACCCTCTTCCCCTCCAAAACCTTCAGTTAGCTTCTCAGAGTTCACAGTCTCTCATGGTCAATTCTGCCTCCAATTTCTCCCAACTCCCTTCTCTCCATCTCCCCATGTCCTCAGTGTTATTCCTTATGCTCCACAAATAAGCTAAACCATGTGATAATTGACTTTCTCTGCTTGGCTTATTTCATTTAGCATAGTCTCTTCCAGTCCCTTCCATGTTGATACAAAAGTTGGGTATTCATCTTTCTGACGGAATCATAATACTCCACAGTCTGTCTGTCTGTCTGTAAGTATGTATGTATTTATGTATATGTATATACCATATCATCTTTATCCATTCATCAGTTGAAGGGTATCTTGGTTCTTTCCACAGTTTGGCAACTGTAGCCATTGCTGTTATGTATATTGGGGTACAGATGGCCCTTCTTTTCACTACATCTGTATCTTTGGGGTAAATACCCAGTAGTGCAATTGCAGGATCATTGGGTAGCTCTATTTTTAGTTTCTTAGAGAATCTCCACACTGTTTTCCAAAGTGGCTGCACCAACTTGCATTCCCACCAACTGTGTAAGAGGGTTCCTTTCTCCACATCCTCTCCAACACACGTTGTTTCCTGTCTTGTTAATGTTGGCCATTCTAACTGCTGTAAGGTGCTATCTCAATGCGGTTTTTATTTGAATCTCTCTGATGGCCAGTGATGATGAACATTTTTTTTTTTTCATGTGTCTGTTAACGATTTGAATGTCTTCATTGGAGAAGTGTCTGTTCGTGTCTTCTGCCCACTTTTTGACCTGATTATCTGTTTTGTGTGTGTTGAGTTTGAGAAGTTCTTTAGAGCTCTTGGATATCAGCCCTTTGTCTGTAGTGTCATTTGTGAATATCTTCTCCCATTCTGCGGGTTGCCTCTTTGTTTGTTGACTGTTTCATTTGCTGTGCAGGAGCTTTTGATCTTGATGAAGTCCCAAAAGTTCATTTCCACTTTTGTTTCCTTTGTCTTTGGAGACATTATCTTGAAAGAAGTTGCTGTGGCCAATGTCAAGGAGGTTACTGCCTATGTTCTCCTCTATGATTCTGACGGATTCCTACCTCACATTGAGCTCTTTTGTCCATTTCGAGTTTATCTTTGTGTATGGTGTTAGAGAATGTCCGAGTTTCATTCTTGTACACAACACTCTCCAATTGCCCCAGAACCATTTATTAAAGAGACTGTCTTTTTCCCACTCTATATTTTTTCCTGCTTTGTTGAAGATTATCAGACCAGATTTGAGTGTCCATATCTGGGATCTCTACTCTATTCCACTGGTTTATGTGTCTGTTCTTGTGCCAGTACCATGCTGTTTTGGTGATTACAGCTTTGCAGTAAAACTTGAAATAAGGCAATGTGATGTCCCCAGTTTTGTTTTTCTTTTTCAACATTTCCTTAGCAATTCAGATATCTTCCTTACAAATTATAGGATTGGTTGTTCCAGCTTTTGGAAAAATGCTGGGGTAATTTTGATTGGAATGACATAGAAATTATAGATTGCTCTGGTCATTATAGACATTTTAACACTGTTTATTCTTCTGATCCATGATCATGGAATGATCTTCCATCTTTTTGTGTCTTCAATTTCTTTCATGAGTGTTCTGTAGTTCCTTGAGTACAGATCCTTTACCTCTTTGGTTAGGTTTATTCCCAGGTATCTTATTATTCTTGGTGTTATAATAAATGGAGCTGATTCTCTAATTTCCATTTCTATATTTTTACTGTCAGTGTATAAGAAAGCAAATGATTTCTGTACATTGATTTTTGTGTCCCGGCACATTACTGAATTGCCATATGAGTTCTAGTAGTTTGGGGGTAGAGTCTCTTGGGTTTTCCATATAAAGTCATATATGAAGAGAGAGAATTTAACTTCTTCAGTGTCAATTTGAATAACTTTTGTTTATTTTTGTAGTCTGACTGCTGTTTCGCACGTCTAGTACTATGTTGAACAAGAATGGTGAGAATGGGCATCTTTGTCATGTTCCTGATCTCAAAGGGAAGGTTGTCAGCTTTACTCCATTGAGGATGATATTCACTGTGGCCTTTTCATAGATAGCTTTTATGAAGTTGAGGAATGTTCCCTCTATCCCCATACTTTGATGTTTTAATAAGGAACGGGTGCTGTACCTTGTCAAATGTTTTTTCTGCACCATTTGAGAGGACCATGTGGTTCTTCTTCTCTCTTCTCTTATTTGTTCTATCACATAGATTGATTTGCAATTGTTGAACCACAGTTGTGCCCCATGGATAAATTGTACCTGGTCATGGTGGATAATCTTTCTAATGTACTTTGGATCCTTTTAGCTAGGATCTTGTTGAGAATCTTGGCATCCATATTCATCAGGGATATTGGTCTGAAATTCTCCTTTCTGATGGGGTCTTTGCCTGGTTTGGGGATCAGGGTAACACCGGCTTCATAGAAAGAGTTTGGAAATTTTCCTTTTGCTTCTATTTTCTGAAACAGCTACAGGAAAATAGATATTATTTCTTCTTTGAATGTTTGGTAGAATTCCCCAGGAATCCATCAGGTCATGGGCTCTTGTTTTTCTGGGAGGTTTTTGATCACTGCTTCAATCTCATTACTAGATATTGGTCTATTCAGGTTGTCAATTTCTTCCTGATTCAGTTTTGGAAGTTTATAGGTTTCCTGGAAAGGATCCATTTTGTCTAAGTTGCTTAAATTATTGGCATATAACTGTTGATAATAATTTCTGATGATTGTTTCTATTTCATTGGTGTTAGTCATGATCTCTCCCTTTTCATTCAAAATTTTATTAATTTGGGTCCTCTCTCTTCTTTTCAATTAGTTTGGCCAATGGTTTATTGATCTTATTCATTCTTCACATAACAGGCTTCTTGTTTCATTGATGTGTTCTACTATATCTCTAGTTTCTATCTCATTGATATCTGCTCTAATCTTTATTATTTCCCTTCTTGTGTGTGGAGTTGGCTTAAGTGGTTTTTGATTCTCCAGTTCTTTAGGGTGTAATGAGAGCTTGTGTATTCCGGATTTTTCAATTTTTTTGAGGGAGGCTTGGATGGCTATGTCTTTTCCTCATAGGACCACCTTTGCTCTATCCCATATTTTTGGGCTGAAGTGTCTTCATTCTCATTGCTTTCCATGAATTGTATATGTTCTTCTTTGATTTCCTAGTTGATCCAAACGTTCTCAAGCAAGGTGTTCTTTAGCTTCCAGTTGTTTGAATTCTTTCCAAACTTTTTCTTGTTGTTGAGCTCCAGTTTCAAAACATCGTGGTCTGAGAATTGCAGGAATAATCTCAATTTTTTGGTATCTGTTAGCCCTGATTTGTGACCCAGTATATGGTCTATTCTGGAGAAAGTTCCATGTACACTCAAGAAGAATGAGGATTCTGTTGTTTTAGGGTAGAATGTCCTGTTTATATCTATGAGGCCCATCTGGTATAATATGTCATTCAGTGTTCTTGTTTCTTTATTGATTTTCTGCTTGTATAATCTGTCTGTTAATGAGAGTGGTGTGTTAAGATCCCATACTATTAATATATTCAAATCAATATGACTCCTCATCTTGATTAACAGTTGTTTTATTTAGTTGGCTGCTCCCATATTGGGGGCATAAATATTCACGATTGTTAGATCTTCTTAGTGGATAGACCCTTTAAGAATGATGTAGTGCCCTTTTGTATCTCTGACTACAGTCTTTAGTTTAAAATCTAATTTATCTGATATAAGAATTGCTACCCCAGCTTTATTTTGAGGCCCACTCGCATGTAAGATGCTTCTCCGTCCCTTCACTTTCAGTCTGGATGTATCCTTAGGTTCAAAATGGGTCTCTTGTAGACAACATATGGATAGGTCCTGTTTTATCTAATCTGCAACTCTGTGCTATTTTATGGGAACATTTAGGCCATTCACATTGAGAGTGATTATTGAAAGATTTTTTTGTTATTGACATATTTCCTGTGAAGTCCTTGTTTCTGAATAATGTCTCCATAAATTTCTGTTGCATGACACTCTTGGGTTCTTTCTTCTTTTATAGAACCCTCCTTAATATTTCTTGTAATGCCGGCTTGGTGGTCACATAGTCTTTTAAACGTTGGCAGTCTTGGAAGATCTTTATCTCTCCATCCATTTTGAACGTTAGCCTTGCTGGATAAAGTATCCTTGGCTGCATGTTCTTTTCATTTAGTGCCCTGAATATGTCTGCCAGCCCTTTCTGGCTTTCCAGGTTTATGTGAACAGGTCTGATGCTATTCTGATGGGCTTTCCTCTGCACGTAAGTAATCTCTTCCCCCAGCTGTTCTCAAGAGTTCCTGTCTAAAATTATAATTCATCAGTTTCACAATCAGGTGTCTCAAGGTCTTTCTAGATTTTATGATCTTGGGGGTGCCCTTTCTGCCTCTAGGACATGAACCCTGGTTCCATTCCCAAGACTGGGAAAATTTTCATGGAGAATTTGTTCTATTATATCTTCTAGTTTTCTTTCTTTCTCCTCCCCCTCAGGGATTCCAATATTCTGATCTTGGAACGTTTCTTGGTGTCACTTTTTTCTCTAATTCTGTTTCCATGGCTTCTAAGCTGTTCATTCCAGGCTTCCTCCTGATCCTTTTCCTCTATCAGTTTGTCCTCCAGATCACTAATTCTATCTTCTGCTTCAGTTACCCTAACCTCTAGAGAATTTAGATTAGTTTCAAACTCATTGATAGCATTTTTAAATTTTTCCCTGGTGGCTTTCACTTCAGCCCTATCAATTCCATGTTGTAATTAATGGTTTTATCCATCCTCGCCATTGCCTGGATAATTCTTACCCTGAATTCCCTTTTGAACATACTGTTTATGTCCACATCCAATAGCTCCAATGGACAGGGCACAGCCTCTGAATTTTCCTCTTGGGCATTCCTCTTTCTTGTCATTTTGGTGAGAGATGGCTGAGGGGATGTTGTAGCTGCATATATCAACTGTGATTCAGGCAAGCTGCACGCTGGAATGCTTCTGAGCAAATCGGTATCCCCACCAAAAATGGAGAAAAAGAAAAAAAAAAAGAGAGAGAGAATAAGAGAGAGACAGAGGAAAAAAAAAAAGAGAGAGGGAGAATACCCAGCCAATATGGGCCCCAAATTGAAGTTAAAAAGGCATACAAACAAAACAAAGAAAAAAACCAACAAAATTAAATGACAAGAAAAAAAGAACCCAGCCAAAATGAACCCCAATAATAAGATTTATATAATACCAGAACAAAAACAAATACACAAAAACACTGACAGAAAAAAAAAAATGAGAGGGTGGTTATAAATCCTCAGTGTGGGTGAGGATGGTTAATTTGATTTTTCCTGGATATATCTTCCTATCTTTGTTAAAAGACTCAAACTTCCTGACATAAAGGGGGATTAAAACTGGTTTATATATAGGGGTAGTATTGACTGGGGAAAGAGGATTACCTTGAAGCTTATCTCTATATGGATATTACAAAAAATAGAAAAGCAAAAGAAAAACACATGTATGTGTATTAGAAGAGTTCAAGTTAAAAGGTTATTAAGGAATTTATTATATTGAGCCTCTTGTTGTGGATGGTTAATAGGTTAAAAATTTTAAAAAAATATTAAAAAGTACAAGAATAGTGGGAATGAATTAAAAATAAAAGTAGTATCTATGAAATATATACATGCTTGAAGGCAATACTGGGAGCTTAATATCTTTTTCCCCCCTGATATTGGGCTTTTCCAGTTTTATGGGGACACTGAGGTGGTTGTCTTCTGTGTGTTTTTTGTTTGTTTGTTTTGTTTTGTTTTGTTTGGCTGTCTTTCTGGAGGAGGGGTCTGCAGAGTTGTTTTTCAGGCAGTCTTATTTGGGTTGAGTCTTCCTGCCCCTTACGAATGGGCAGGGCTCTGTGGAAACCGGTTTTTCAGGATTTTGTTCTCTGAAGGGTTTTTTGTTGTTGTTATTTGTTTGTTTGTTTCATTTTCTCTTTGGTGGCTTTTGGTGGTTCTTTGGAGGTTTAGAGGAAAGCAAACTTCACCCAGACCTCTATCTCAGAAAGAAGCCTCAGTCTGTTCCCCTCTGGGTGGTCCAGAGCACACAGACTCCACCCTGCCACCTCCCACCATCAGGGCATAACCCCAGCCACTGTCTCAGGGGTTGCAGGAGTTCTGGCTTGTCTCTGTACCTCAGTGCTACTAAAACAGCAATATTGGTCCAGGGAGTTTGCTTCCAGTGGCTGCCTTTGCTGGGTTGCTGTCTGGACAGGTCCAGACTGCCTGAAATATCCCAAACAGAGATAGCACGATTAGATTTTCACACCCAGAAATAGCATGCTGAGATTTTCTAGCCCCACTGGGGCTGGGAGTGTCTAGACTCTAGGCTGGTCCTAGAGACCACTGCCTAGCATCCCCATGTACCTCTCTCAGGGGAGGGCGTGGAGCTCAGTTCAGGCCGAGGTCACACAGCATGCCTGTAGAGGTCAAAAGGCTGTGGTTCTAGAGAGTGTTGCTTGGTGTCCACCCAGACTTTCTCACTTGAGCACTAGCAGCTCAGAGACCACAGACTGGAGGCTTCACCTCAGTCATTCTGGCATGGGTGGTCCCGGGCAGTGGCCATTCTGGGTCCATGGGCTTAAGCCCATCCCCATGACCACCTGATTCCACCAGTTACCCCTTAAGATATTTTGCTCTTTTTGAGTGCTTTTAACCAGACTCCAGGTTAACGCTTGTCCTCAATCACAGGGCACTCGCACATTGATGTATTTCATTCCAAAGGGTCACTTCTGGTGGCTTCCTCCCCATTCTGTTTATCCTCCGATATCAGTCCCATCATTCAAAACTCTGCTTTACCTCACCATTAGAGTCTTCTGCCCAACAGAGATCCAGAATTGTATAATCTTACATCTCAGGCTGATTTCATGGGTGTTCAGAGTGTTCTGGTAGATAATCAGCTCACTTTATGCGACCGGTTGAAACAGTATCTCCTACTTCTCTGCCATCTTGCCCCCTCTACTTAGGTTTATTCTTAACTATCTTATGACTTTTGGTGCTATTGTAAAAGGAATTGATTCCTTAATTTCTCTTTTTTCAGTCACATTGTTAGTTTATAGAAATGCAAGATTTCTGTGCATTGATTTTGTACCTTGCCATGTTGCTAAATTGTTGTGTAAGTTCTAAGAATTTGGGGGTGAAGTATTTTGTGTTCTCCACACAAAATATGTCATATTTGAAGAGAGAGAGCTTGACTAATTCTTTGCCCATTTGGATACCTTTTATTTCTTTTTGTTGTCTGATTGCTGAAGCTAGGATTTCTAATACTATGCTGAACAAAATTGGTGAGTGTGAGCAACCTTGTCATGTTCCTGGCCTTAAGAGAAAAGCTCTCAGTTTTTCTCCATTGAGAATTATATTATCTGTAGGCTTTTCATAGATGGTTTTTATAATATTGAGGTATGTTCCCTCTATCCCTATATTTTAAAGAGTTTTAATCAGGAAAGGACACTGTATTTTGTCAAATGATTTTTTGCATTGATTTAGAGGATCCTATGGTTCTTGTCTCTTATTTTGTTAATGTGATCTATCGCATTGATTGATTTGCAAATTTTGAACCACCATTGCACCCCAGGAATATAACCCAACTGGTCTTGGTGAATAATCCTTTTAATATACTGTTTGATCATATTGGCTAATATCTTGTTGAATATTTCGGCTTCCACATTCATCAGGAATATTGGCCCGTAATTCTCCTTTTTAATTGAGTCTTTGCCTGGTTTTGGGATCAGGGAAATTATGGCCTCATAGAATGAGATTGGAAATTTTATTTCCATTTCTATTTTGTGAAACATCTTCAGTAGAATAAGCATGATTTTTTTT